>CP135567.1:3662299-3794504 GCA_032401905.1 Swietenia macrophylla | reverse complement strand
TCATTTGACACTTCTCCTCACAAGTCTTCCTCCCCGCTTTCCTTATCTTCGCAAATAAATGCAACGCTTCATCCCCCTCCTCAGCCTCCACCACCTCCGCCACTGCCCCCACCTCCATTGGTTCACAATGCAATTTCTAAAACATACTTTTCACCTCCTCCTCCTCCTCCTCCTCCTCCTCCACCAGCACCACTTCCTTTCACCTCATTTAGCGGGTTGAATAATGAGTCTGTCTTGCACCAGGAACCTCTGCCAACCCCTCTGTCACCACTTCCCTCTTTGTCTATTCAACAAAATCGTGGGCTGTTGCCACCTCCACCACCTTCAAATTCAAATTTTGTAGTTGCCCTGACTAAAGTGACACCACCACCACCTCCGCCACCTCCCCCTCCTCTCCTTGTGAGTGCATCAAAACTTGTTGCAGTTGGAATTCCTGGCTGCTATCCTCTGCCAACACAGAGTGCACTGCCTCTTGGTCATGAAGTTCCAGTATCCTCTACTCCTCCCCCTCCTCCCCCTCCTCCCATACATAGATCTCCAACCCCAGCATCCCCGCCTCCCCCTCAAAACCCACGCCCGCCCTCTCCCCTTCCCTTTTTACGTGGAACTCCACCTCCACCACCTCCATCAATCCGTATACCTACACCTTTACCACCTCCTCCACCTCCCCCACCTCCCCCAATGCGTGGAGTCCCATCTACTGCACCACCTCCTCTAGCATGTGGAGCCCCACCTCCACCTCCACCACTTCCCCCAATGCGTGGTGCCACACCTCCTCCACCTCCCCCAATGCGTGGAGTCCCACCTCCTCCGCAAGCATGTGGAGCCCCACCTCCACCGCCTCCTCCATCACATGGAGTGCTGCCTTTACCTCCTCTTAAGCAAGGTGGTCCACCTCCTCCACCACCTCCCTTGTTGCGTGGAGCTCCACCCCCCCCACCCCCTCCTGGAGCTCGTGGATCTGGTTCTCTTGTTCCCCCTAGACCTCCAGGCACTGCACCTCCTCCATCTCCACCTTTAGGTGCCAAAGGACCAACTGCTACAGCCCCTCCACCCCCTAGAGGTCGTGGATTTTCACGTCCTATAGGGATCGGAGCTACTGGTATGGCACCCCGAAGGTCTTCCTTAAAGCCTCTACATTGGAGCAAGGTAACAAGGGCATTGCAAGGAAGCTTATGGGAAGAACTGCAAACACATGGAGAACCTCAAATGTATTTGAACTTCTCTTACTAACTTATGTTGTCTTTACTATGACATTCTTATCCATAAAAGATTCTTTTTCTCTTAATTTTTTTAAATTAATTGGACTCTGAAGGACCTCATATTGGCATTGAAATTTTAAGTTAATAGTATTAAACCCTTCCTAGCAGCTGATTTTTGTGCCTTTTTGTCTTAGTGCACCTGAATTTGATGTGTCAGAGTTAGAGAGTCTTTTTTCTTTAACGGTCCCAAAACCTGCTGACTGGGGAGGTAAAGCTGGAGGTCGTCGCAAGTCCGTTGGGTCCAAACCTGACAAAGTCCACCTGGTAATTCTGTCATTTAAATCTTCTCTGAAGATTTCATTGTTCTGGGAGTTTATTATGTTGAGAACTGATTCATTTAATTTTTGTTATCTTGCTTCCTTCTACGGAGATTATTTTTTCTTTCCTTGCATTGCTTTCAGTATACATATTCTTACCTTTTTATTTTAATTAGAAATGAGTGACAATTCTGCATGCAAAAGATTCAAGTTAAGTTGAAGCATTTTTGAGTACATTTTGAGATTATTTAATTTTTATAGTGTGTTGCTATCCTGAAATTTGAGCAATTATCAAAACCAAGGGGTTCATATTGTTCGGTGATTATTAATTTAAAGATAGGGAAGAATGGATTCTTTATACTTTAAAGAGAGGTACTTTCTTGACTATTCCTTGGCATGGATAGTTTCAGAATGTGAATGTGCTTCCTTTTCTCCGTATTTTTAATGGCATTGCTGGAAAAAGTGGACTCACTTGAAAAACTTCAATAGAAGTCATCCTATGTAGACAAAACTTTAGATGGAATGTTAGCATCTTTTCTTGCTTCCTTCTAACTGAAGAAATTGGTGTATGTTTAAAGTGAGACTGAGAGGAAACTTGAATAAGTAACTGAAATCCTCCGTTTGCATAGATTTGTCTTTTTTTGTTGGGTATTCATAGATATATACAAGTTGACATGTCTATAAATGTATTTGTGTCCCCTTGTATTAATAGTTGATTGGAGGTTCTGTAATTGTAACTACTTCTATCTTGTAACTGAATGTTTCACACCTGCTCTCCCAACTTATAAAGTTTTGGCTTCTTAATGCTAGGATTGCTATGTCTTCCATTAATGGGCACCCTACCAACAAATAGTCCTGTTTCTTTAACTTAGGTAGATGTGGGGGATGATTAATTTCCTATATAAAAATCAAAAGATACTTGTTTCTACATTATGTATGTTCATCATAGGCTAGATGAGTATAAACCAATTGATTTGAGGTATCTTTGGTGCATTGCATAAAAGCACAGAACAGTATTTTAATTGAATTAATACTATGTTGGCTACTCAAAATGATGGGTCTGTATTGAATAAAACAAGACAATAACCTCACTTGCTAGACAAAACTAACCCATGGGAGGGTTGGATTTGAGCGGGACTGCATCTTTTCTCATATAAAAAAATTGTTGTAATTAATTTAATTATTCATATAAATATTAAAATTAATTTCTATTAATCATTAAAAACAAAAAATTAAATTGGCCATCATGGGTCCACTGTTGACAACCTTCAACTCTCTTTGACCACCCTCATTCACCTCTGGCTACCCGTTGTCAGGCATTTGTAGATATCAAATCTGGTATTATTGAAATTCTCATTACTTGATTTATACAACGTAACAATATTGCTGACTCCGAAAAACTAAGATTAAAATTCCAACCATTTTGCCGCTGTAAAAGAAAAGTGATTGGAGGAGTACTGCTATCATCTTTGTGTAAATCGGCCAATGTTAAGGATTATGGTGGCAGTGCTTGTTCATTTGCTGCCATTTGATGGTGACGTTATATAGTGACCGAAACTTTAATATTGATTTTCTAGCAAACTACAGTTCAATAGTTGACAATATTCATACTGTTGTGTAGATCGAATGACGAGGATTCTAATGGTACCAGATTTGTGATTAATGAACAGTAACAACTAGCAATGAACGAGGGTGATTGATTGTGGCTGCAGGTGGATTTATGTTTTTAATAATTAATTAATATACTAGTTAATATGAATACTATAATATATAACATTAGAATATAAACTTAGTCGTAGTAGCATGATAGTGTTAAATTTAATTCAATACATTATAATCTAGTCCATCTATTTTAGTAAGTCCATTGCACCATATCTACCCTTAGTTTTTACCGAATCCTCCTCCCGATCAGATTGTAATTCTATATTTGAATCTATCAATTATGGTCATTTCTTGTAAAAAAAAAAAGATGGAATATGTCTGTAACGTCCCATTGCACCTCTGCTGAGTAATGATTGAGCCATAGCATCAAGGTCTGATCTAAATTGTGCAAAGACAGGTTCAGTATAATAGTTATGTTTGTATGACTGGAAGTGATAATATTAACTAACAGAATTCAGAATGTCTGTATAACACTATGCTATTAATCAAAGATAGTGTATCAAATGTTACAGGATGTATGTATAACTAAAATTTATTGTAAAGGTAGCATTCTAATATAAATTGTGTGATATAGTATAAAATTGGACTACTGTTTTATGATAATACCAATGGAGAAGTTTTAGTCATTGAAATCTATGCATAACATGCGTAACACTAAATATGCATGCATTTACAGTTAAAATCGTAGCTAGTGAACATGGAAGCATATGCTACGCTTGTGAACATGGAAGCATATGTTATCGGTGTCAAGTTGAAATAGAGTAGAAATATGGTGAGGTGGGTAAGTATGTGAGTGGCATATCTATTTCTATTGCTTGGTTTTATCTTATTATCTTTTATGAGAAGTGAAAGAGAATAAGTTTAAAAGGTGATTTAAAAAAAATATTCTCTTTCAATTTTTCAATTATCTTTTAAGAAAAAATTATTCTCTTTCACTGTAACTAAAACCTAAGAGGATAATCTCATTCAATTATTCTCAATTTTTTTTAATAAAAAAAAGAATAAGTTACCAGACTAGGGATGTGGTCCAGTGTCAAACCTTTAATATCCAATGCTATGTATATGAATGCTAAGTCCATTACTCAATGAATGACATTAATAACTTTTTATTAATTTACAGGCCAAAGACTTTTAAAGTTTTGACTGTATCATGCACATAGAGCATCTTTTTTTCTTACAAAGGATAACAGATCCCATCTTCTACATTGATTCACCTCTGTGATTCAAATCATAAACGACAATTGTCCTATCAAGAACCCCACAACTTATGAATCTTGTACAATGGCATCTAAACATCATGATCGTCACACAAGATGACCATGCTGTCTCAAGTCAAAGGATCACTAGCATATTATTGCCAAGAACTCCCAGTTGACGAAGTAAGACTACCATTTAGGTATTTTTGCAGTTGGTCAATTCAATTCACCTATACACTTGCATTAGTGTCTTTACACAAGTGGCTAATGAGATATGCCACCCTTTTGACGAATATGCAAAGTATGTATATTCTTTGTGATACCCTATAATCATAAAACCAAAATAATTTAAAGAATGATAGATCAATTAAACCGTCTCATTATTATGATCCCATCAAATGGTATGATTAATATTGCATAGTCCTATGAGTTCTATCTTGTGGAAGTATAAGATGAATGAAAGTATAAGACGAAAATTTGCCAATATATATTTAAAGAAAAATTTAATCTTAATAAATTGATGAAAAAGATTTACAAGAATTACAAATTGCAAGTATTTTGATTCTCTCACAGATTACAACCCTATCAACATTTGCTTCTATTGCTTGGTTTTCTGTTCCAGTCTTGGACCATTTTTGTATTACCAAGGTTTTCACTTTTTGGGCTTAAGTAGGGATCTTTGTATGACAAATATAAAATTTATTAGAAACCCATGATACATCTTGGTCACCGGAATGTTACCTTAAATTTTATTGAATGTTCGTGTGGATATTCATGCTGCAGTTTATTTTGATGGTTAAAGCTGAATTTTGTTTAATCATATTTGTATGTAGTATGATTGTTTTTGATAGCATTATGAGCATTATCCTCACTGCACTTTGGTTTGTTATTATTGTAGATTGACCTGAGAAGGGCCAATAACACTGAAATTATGCTCACTAAAGTTAAGATGCCGCTTCCTGATATGATGGTAAGCGAAAAATTGTGGTTTTTTTTTTTGGTTGTTTTCCTATGACTGGTGTATGTGAACATGATATTCTTTTTTTAATTTAAAGATGGGGTATACTAGATAACAATTTCAAAATATATGGCTGGGACAGGACTATTGAAAAAGTGGATACAGTATCATAGTTTCTGTTCATATTTAGCAATTTTTGTCATTTATACAAGAGAAGATTATGTAGAGGTAATTTTATCCGTCTTAGAGCATGACATAGTCTAGCATGCCTTAGAGCTTGATGGATGTGTTTCTCATTGACTATGCTAGTGCCAGAGTTTCTGCAGACTGCACCTCTGCTACTTTGGACTAATACAATTTTAATGTGAATATTCTTTAAACAATATTAGCTAATTACAATCATATTGGCATTTTCTCAGGCAGCTGTACTAGCAATGGATGAGTCAATATTAGATGTTGATCAAGTGGAAAACCTTATAAAATTTTGCCCTACAAAAGAGGAAATGGAATTGCTGAAGGTGACCTTTTAGCATAAATTATGATTCCATTTTACATTTTCTTTGCTATTTGCTAATTGCATTTCAAATTCAAGAGTGGTGGGCACATGCTGTTTCCCTCCACCCTCCCATTCTTGTATTCTCCAATTTGTTTGCTTTATTTTCTTTCAGGGTTATACTGGTGACAGGGATAACTTAGGGAAGTGTGAACAGGTAATCAACAGTTTTGCGTGACTAGATCTTCTTGCTTTTCAGTTGCTAATGTAATGCCATGCTTACAACTTTGCAGCTTTTTTGATTTTGGTTATTTTAATTCCTTGGTAGATTGACAAATGATTTTGTACCATGGTCAGGTGATTTCACTATTTTGAAGCTAGTTTGGTGTCATCTTATGATTGGAATTATGAATAATGTACTTGCATTTCTATATATTTTCTATTTAATTGTTTTGTTTCTTAGATTGAATTTCCGTGTTGTAATAGAAGACAATATACTGGTCCATTTGGGAGAAAAGTTGTTATGCATATAGTTAATATTATATTACTGTTAGCTGTAGCTTCTTTGTGCTTTCCGTTTATGAGAAAAATATACTATGAATTTTTCTGAACAGTAGGCTTGTTTTAGTTTATTTATTTTTATACGTAAAGAAGGCTACTGCTTGGCTATCCCACTAAACTGGTGGTCTAGCAAGGGTGATATATTTATCATTCAAACTTTCATTCCAGGATCTGTGACTGAGAGTCTTCTCACGGCTAGATAATGGTTTTTCTTCCCTAATGATGCAATTCAATAAGTACTATTGCCTCTGTTTTACCATGATATTGACAAAATCCTGATATATAGTGTACAGAACATTAGAGTGATTTTATGATTGTGTATTGTAACTTGGGTAGTTGGGGGATAATTGTACCTTGCATGAATGATCATAATACTTATTGGTTCATTGCGCTTATTATAATATTTTCTTTTAATATAAGTTTTCTATAAATTTTTAAGTTGACATGCTATATATATTCAGTACTTTCTGGAGCTGATGAAAGTTCCTCGAGTTGAGTCAAAACTAAGAGTCTTTTCTTTCAAGATTCAGTTCGGCTCTCAGGTTTGGCGGTATCTGCATTGTTAGTCTGTTTCTAATCATTTGATAATTTTGTTTAATTAGGTCCTTGTGTTTATCTTAATCCTGAAATTCTTTGCAGATTTCAGAATTTAAAAAAAACTTAAACACTGTAAATTCAGCATGTGAAGAGGTATGCACTTATGATATTGAAGCTTTACATGCAATATTTATACATTCCTTTTGACCTTGGACACTTGTTAATTGGTTAACTAGGTTCGGAATTCCATCAAATTGAAGGAAATTATGAAGAAGATTCTCTATTTGGGGAATACATTGAACCAAGGAACTGCAAGGGGTAAGTATCTTTGTTGTAATTGAGAAGTTCTTAAGAATTATTTATTCACTTAAAACTGTAGACAAATTATTGATGTCATAAGCGAAGTTTCATTGGAAAGGACCTGATAACCGTTATTAAATTGTAATATGTTCCCTTATGTAAATTGGCTGGATTTAATTAACGGACTAATCTCTTGCATTCAAGGTCTGAAGGTCTGGATGATGTTACTTTCTGCTGTAATTTAATATATTTCAGAATAGAAGAGTGCATTGTCAGATAGGCTTTATTACCTACTTGACCATTAATCATAGAAGCTTGAGCTTGTTGAAATGGGCCCAATATTATGGTATTAACTCAACTAAGTATCGCAATTTTAGCAATCAATAAGTAATGCAATAATGTATAACTACATTGCTAATCACATTGCAGTGTTTCACTAAGTTATTGTCTAATGTATGATATTCTCAGCAGTCATATAACTAACTTTATAACTAATTTAATATATTACTCTTTAAGTGTTGCTATCTTTCACATTTTCGTTTCTGTTTTCTTTAAACTGTATAACTAATTCAATCAAAGTTGAACTGAGTTTAGAGGTTGAATCCATTTTTTTTTTCTTTCTCTTACCTTCTTACTCTATCTATCGAATTCTTGAAAAAGAAAAACATGAAAGGAAGTGGAAAGAGACATTGCTATCTGAATCATCAAATTCTGCAGGAACGAACGAACAAACTTCTAGCATATATGTGGACTAAAATCTAGAATGTGCACAATAAATTTGACAAATTTAAAACGACAAAGGGCAAAATATGCCAGTCGAGAGGTAGACCTTCCACAGAATTCCATAAAATAGAGGATTTTTTATTTTTTCCACTTGCAACTTTAAATCGATGTCTCTGTAATTCATGCCTTTTCTGTTTTGTTCTTCTACATGCTTGCTCATTGCTGAGGTATTTTCTAGGGTTGATTTTATGGAAGCACTTTCAGGTTACATTTACAGTGTTCCGCTTTGTACAGGTTCTGCAGTTGGCTTTAAACTTGACAGTCTTTTAAAACTCACAGATACACGTGCTACTAACAATAAGATGACACTCATGCATTATCTCTGTAAGGTATGGTTACTGCATTTCTTCTTCTGAATTTGTTTTTTTATTTTTTATTTTTTCATTTTTGTTTTTCCAGGCTAAATAAAATATGCCAAATATGAATTTGGTCATTGTGGGTGAATTAAAACTATGTTTGTTCTCAATAATCATATAAACCATAAAAGTAGTGCAGCTTGGTTAAGGGTCACACACTTTGCATTTGCAGGCTATCCTTTTATGTTTATATCTTTATAGCAAAATAGTATAATCATAAGTCCCAAATTTGGGCTTATTGTGTATCAGGTCCTTGCTGCAAAGTCTCCAGCACTTCTAGATTTTCACTTGGATCTTGTTAGCCTTGAACCAGTAACTAAGGTATCCATCCGTCTTCAGTGTACTCTGTAGTTATATAGTTATACTATTTTTAGACTGGGATCTTGCTGTAATGCAGATACAATTGAAGTCTTTAGCGGAAGAAATGCAGGCTATAATCAAGGGATTAGAAAAGGTCAAACAGGAGCTGGTTATGTCTGAAAATGATGGCCCTGTATCTGAAGTTTTCCGTAAGGTATATAGTTCTTTTGCCAACTTTTCATTCTTCACTAAAACTCTGGAATGATTTCATGATGCTTCATTTATTTTAAGACATAATAAATGTTGGTTGATGTCATTTTTTAGTTCCAACAATTTATTTATTTTGTTTTTATATCTCATACATTGGCTATTAGTGTACTGGTAATTTTACTCTTCAGCAACTTGAAGAATTCTATTTTGACATTTTTTTTTTGGTTGCTGTAGAATCTTGATTGTTCTTTTAACACTTTTTCCGTAATCCTTTGATTATAATTGAAATCTTGAAATTGTTTCCACCCTAATTTGCTTTGCTCAGCGGAAATGTTTTGATTGAAGCTTATTTTTTGCATAAAAGTTGGAGCTATAAGGAAAACTTTAAAGCAATTAAATTTCACAAAAGCTTTCTAAGTTACGTGGAGATGATATGCCCCTAAAATTGAGAGTTTGCAAGAGTGTTGGAGTAAGATTAAGTTTATATGGCAATTAGGTAATTTATCATATTCTTATACTTGGATTGTTGAAATTAAAAATTAGATGTAACTTCGAAACATTACTTGAGTTTGACATTCCAAATCTTTCTATGTAAAATGAGATTTGGTTTATTTCTTTTCTGGGGTTGCACAAGTCCAACTTTAGTCCACTTGCTTCTTTTCCTTTTCTCCATTCTTAAAACCTAAATGGTTAGGTCAGCTGACAATGATACGAACTTGAGAAGTAAGAAATCTTGAAGTCAACTCTACCACTCCTTGGGGCCACTTCCTCAAGGTTTTATATTTCTCATGGACCTTGGTCTTCTATAATTCTTTTGGGTTGCTGATCTTCACTGGAATTGGTGATTACCAAATCTACTCAAGTGGTAGGATAGGGATTGCTCATCACTACAAAGAATTAGGGTAAGTTTTTTAGGACCTTTCTTTGTTTGGATAACAGATGCTTTTGGCTTCTTATCTCCATCTTTTCTCATCTTATGCTGGGAATGGCCTTGGTTTACAAGGCTAAAGTAGCATTAGCAGCTACAAGTTATCTATTCAATTGGAAAATAATCTATTTGGATTCAAATGTCAGTGATGTAGTTCTATTATGTTAAGTTTTTCATTTGCTGGTTTCTTGCATTTTATCACTTGTATTATGTTAAAGTTCTTTTTGCTGGTTTTCTCGTATTTTTTTAACTCTTCTATCAACTCTTTTTCTTTTAAAAAATTAATAATAATATTTTCAGACACTGAAAGGATTCATTTCTATTGCTGAGGCTGAGGTGGCATCTGTAACAACTCTCTATTCTGTGGTGGTAATTACATCTCTTTGATTGTCTATTTGATTCCTTATCTGTACCTTCAAGATAATATGCTAACCGTGCCTTGAATCATTATTATCTGATGGACAGGGTAGAAATGCAGATGCTCTGGCACTATATTTTGGTGAGGATCCTGCCCGTTGCCCATTTGAGCAAGGTAATTTATGGGTATAATATTCTTTCCAAGTTTCCATGTTAGCATAGAAATTTTAAGTTTGATAGTAATTGTACTGGTATCCATGGCCCTTGAGACTATGCACATTCCTTGATGTCTCTGTATTTTGCTAGTTTATTCGATGATCAGGCTTCATATGAAAACTGGGCCCTGATTTATATTATGTAATTGGATTAATAATTTTGTGAGAAAAGTCTTGTGGGGAAGTGGAAGAAAAGGAAGGCCGAGATTAAGACTAAAGATGAGAAAGAGAATGAGAATAACTGGTGTTGTAGCTAAGCCTAAGTAGGGTATATCATTCTTAAGAGACGGACTCAATTAATATGATGGATGAATCTGAGAAAGGTTGGGGACCGTAGAAAGAAGGGGGGTCGAAACTGAAGTTTGATGATTCTTTAAATATCTACATTTATTGTTTATATCTGAAAGTTATAGAATTTCATTTTAGATTGTTCTAAAGTCATTTGCTTGTATATGTGGTCATGTTGAAAATGATTATCATTTTATTCCTTCACTTGCTGCTGCAGTTACTGCAACTCTGCTAAATTTTGTGAGATTATTCCAAAAGGCACACGAAGAAAATGTGAAACAGGCTGAATTGGAGAGGAAGAAAGCTGAGAAAGAGGCTGAGGTGGAGAAGGCTAAGGGAATAAACCTTACAAAGAAGAATGCGAAATGAAGTAGCTGATGGTTAATTTCTTTCTATCTCCACATGGGAGCTGTATCTCCACATGGGAAATCTAGCTCCCACCATGCAGCAGAAGTCTCTAGAAATGTTTTTATTTGAATGACGGTAAAGACAGTGCTGTCAGGAATTGTCGACAACCTCCCACTACCCAGTACTGGGGCAATGATAAACCTAGCCTTGGAAGTTGATGTAAACGAGGCAAAAGGGCTTCTTGTTTAGGTCTGCAGACTTAAAACCACGTGAAAGCTCTTGCAGTTCATGTTTGACAGGATTCTGTTCTATGATATTGTGCAGGTCCGGTAGATGGATTGTATGTATCACAGAAGTAATTAAAACTTGTGTGTGATGAATGGATAAGATGGTTGACATGTAGTTCCGGTTCTCTGCACGGCACCCATCTATCAAGAAGATGGTTGGTTGGCAATAGCTGGGATTAATTTTTGGGAGAAATTTTGTAGTCTTTCGGCCAGTCCCTCGCTACTTAGGCAGGCACCATATAATTTTGTTTGGCTAATTCTTCTTGAGCACCAGAGCGGAGGGAGGGCCTCTGGCATTTTCTAACCCATGTACAAAGATCTAACCCTTGTTTTAGTTAGGATTAAATTCATTTTCTTGTAACATAGAATTTGATTTTTTTTTCTTTTCATTAGTTGAGAATTTTGACGGGAGCCCATCACGACAAAAAGTTGTATAGGTGGACAGGTTCAGTTTGAGAAATTAGTGGACGGGCTTTCTATAGTGTAATTGTTTGTAATATTATACAGGCTGCAGTCGGTCTGGAACTGCTTGATTCAATATCTTCAATCAAAATTATAATTAATTCGGGTGTATTGCCATCTAATCTTTTTATTTTTACACTAGTTCTTCCATTATTGTTGTTTCTCTTGGACCCCAGCGCCGTAGTAATTTGCTGTTTTATTCCCAGGAGAGTAACAACATATTTAACAAAAAATTTGAAGTAAAAAAGTCAGCAGTATTTACCAAACTATGCCTAAACATGTTTAACTCAAAATTGATATTTACCAAACTAAGCCTTAGAAAACATTTTTCGTAATCTTTTGTTGTTTAAAGGGTTATTCTCAAATACATTCATTTGGAAAAAAAAAAAAATGCTCGTAAGGCACACGTATGGATAGTTGATTGACATGTACGTATCTTAAAGCCAAAAACTAAATTGCAAGCATACTTTTTTTTATTATTCTTTTATTGTTGGCGAGTGCAAAATCCTCTTCTAATTTTTTAAAATTTAATAATGCAATAAATATAAAAAATATAGTAAAAAGCTCGTGAGTATAAAAAATAGTTTTTTATGACCATTGTTTTAGCGGTCACCAGTGGCATGACATTAGCCATCAAATCGCGACACAAGCACACCCAGAATTTTCGCAATGACAGCAAACTCAAACGAGTTGCTGCATTAAATTTCATTGCCATTTTGCACGATTCAGACCTCACCCCTGTTGCTCGTCTCCCAGCAGTTTTTTCCAACCTATCATCACCGACCCATCGTCTAAATTTTACCTTTTGCTTTTGTTTTCAATTTTCTTTATATGTGTGGAAAAGTGACGGTTGTTAGTGTCATTTTTCTCCCTGGCTACAAATTATCTTCCTTTCATGGTGTGCCGTCATCTAGGATAGAAATTGATGTTTGCATTATTTTTTATAGTATGCATGAGTGATTCTTTATCAGTAGTGGACCCTTGTTTTGGTCTACTTTCCACGTGGTGAACGAGTAGTCACTCAAAGTTCGAGAAAATCAAACTCTATTTCTTAGCCGGGCAAGCGACTTTTTGTTTCGGACTTGGATATGGGCCTTACTTATTATTTACCCAAACCTGCCTTTTATGAAAACAGAAATGGTTGAGAATAAAGCCTCGTAAGTTGTCTTGCACAATATCCAAGTTTTTGTCTTCAAAACATCGGGCATGCATGTTTCTGTCCAACAAATCGTTATGCATGCAAGTTTATTAAGAGACATTGCGCATGCAGGCTTCTATCTTGCAAGAATGTGCAATTGAGAAAAAAAAATTTAAATACGAATTTAACTGTTAATTCGCATGCTTAAAAATAGCTTGAACTAAAAATTGGTCATTTAATGAGAGATTTGGTTAAGTGAGAGATTTCTGAAAGTTTTTGAAAAAAGTTGTAAAATTAATACTCATCAAGCCCTGCAGAATAATAACAGAAAAAAGGGTCCACCTTATCTAACTTTCTCAAGTTAACTTCCTGTGAGAATGATAGATGGCTCCACAAAAATCAGTGTATTTCATAAAAGAAAAACAAAAACAAAATATACAAACAAATAAATGCCGAACAATAAACTCTCTGTTTCATTATTCATGCTTTAGCAGTAATCAATCTACATGGGATGATGCAATGCAACAATGAAATTGGATATTTCAAATTGTATGTTTTCTTCAAAAATGGAGGATCTTTATGCCCTTGGAGTTGCCTCAAACAACAAAAACAAACCTCGCAGACTAATCTTATTTTTCCTTTTCATGTGCAGCCATTTCAAAAAAAAAAAAAAAGAAGAAGAAGAATTTACTTTCCTCTATGTTATACACAGTATCCTCTTCTAAGGAAGTTGTTGAGAATTTCTTAAACTCTCGTTATCTTTTGAATAGTCTTCAGCAATTTCGATCTCGTAAGAATATCTGTCTTCTAACTCTTGTTCTGTGACAGTCCGAGAACCAATCTTGCAGCTTTTGTAAAACATGCAACTCATAACTGTATCAAGAACAACAGAAATTGAGTACAAGTATGCGATAATCATCTCTTCAAAACCCAATGAAGCAGCGGCAGCTGGAGCCATTCTCCCGTGCCCAAGACGATAAGCCCTTGCAATTCTGTATTGGAACAATGCTTCAATCCCAGCTAACACCAAGTTGATGGGCAAAGCCAGTGACAACGCCGCTGAAGTTCTTCCTCTTACAAGAACACAAGCCTTCAGAATTGCCAGATATCCACCGGATCTTTCAATCCCAGATAAAACCATCGCCAAGTTGCATACGATGAAAGTATTGGCAAGAACCAGTGAGTAGACGACAGCTGCAGCGGCTGATAAGAAGAGGAGACAATTGGGAGAAGACAAACCAGACCCTTCAACAAAGTTGAAGGCAAAGAATAAGAGAAAAAACACTGTTGCTTTTGCGGATAGGATCAAGAATGAGTTGCAAATGTAGGTAATTAGGAGAGGATGGAAAATTGAAAAAATAGAAGAAAAAGAATAATGAAGATGATTTGGTTTGAACAGGGATTGAATTATTGATGCTTTTGAAATAAGGAAAAAAGTAGAGTGAAAGGAAGTGTAAAGACTGAAGAAGAGATGGCCTGAGAAAGCTTGAAAATGAGAAAAGGGAAGAACTGAGAAGAGGGAGGGAAGCCAGCAGCATGGAAGATTGTGCTGAGGCGATTGTATAATGTTGATTTAGGAACAAAGGATTGTTGTGAGAGGAGAACAGAAACAGAGAAAGGGAAAGCAAGAATTGCAGCAACTGTTGTTAAGTAATGATAGTTTTTTAGGAAAGTGTAGATTGATCTTCTGCTTACAGAATGTTGAATGGATAAGATTAATTTAAGTTTGAATTCTTAAAAGATTAGCTAGCTTATTTATCATTATTTTTTATAGATATTATATTTTGAATAATTTTATTTTTAAATTTAGTTAGATAATACTTAGTTAAGTTTTTTATTTTGAGTTAATATCTGTTTTAGTTCCTATTTTTTAGGGAGAAACTTTTGTAAACACTTTTATTTAAATGAGAGGAATAATGAATAAAAAAGTAAATCTATTTTTTCTACCATTTTTACATAGTATCAGAGCAAGGTTCAGAATAGCTTCTTTTATCCAAAATGGTCAATCCAACACAAACATCCTATACTGGCTCCTCTGAATGTTCCCATACTGAACCAGTCTCATCTTCTTCACAACCTAATCAGATTACAACCCATTCATACAACTCCGAAAGTCATGTTTTGCAGATTACCCAGCATAGACTTTATGGAACGAATTATTTGGATTGGTCTCAATCCGTGATCATGGTAATACGTGGCAAAGGGAAATTAGGTTTTTTAACAAGGGCAACACCTGCACCATTGGAGACTGATAGAGCTTACATTACATGGGAAGCAGATAACTCAATGATCATGGCATGGTTGGTGAACTCAATGGAAAAAAGAATAGGCCGAAATTATTTATCCTACAAAACTGCTAAGGATATATGAGATGCAGCCAGGGATATGTACTTAGATGTAGGTAATTCAGCTCAATTGTTTCAACTTAAATCTGCCTTGAAGGAGAGCAAGCAAGCAGAATTATCAGTCACAGATTATTATAATAATCTAACTGGATTATGACAAGAGTTAGATCTCTTTAAAGATATGACAAAGTATTGTACTGAGTGCAATAAAAAAAATCAGAATGAACTTGAGGCAGAGAGGGTTTTTGATTTTCTTCATGGTCTCAATAAAGACTTAGATGAAGTCAGGGGGAGAATCCTGGGATCAAATCCATTATTGAGTCTTCGAGAAGCCTTTGCTGAGGTATGTAGAGAAGAAAGTAGACGTCGGGTGATGCTAGGAGGCAACAAAGTTGCAGAGAATAAGTCTGACATTTCAAACATTACAAGATCTGCCTTAGCAATAAAAAAGAATCAGTATAATCAAGGAGATCAGAAGAATAATTTTGGAGATCAACGTTCAAAAAGAAATCAGTGGTGTGATCACTGTCAACGATCTAATCATAGTTGAGAAACTTGCTGGAAACTTCATGGAAAGCCAACGAATTGGAAGCCGAGAAAATAAGGAGAAAGCAGGGGGTATCAAGCAACTGCAGAAGTACAAAATCAACAGCAACACTCAAGTTTTAGTCAAGAACAGTTAGTGGAACTTCAGAAATTGCTGCAACATACTCAGACTCAATCAAGTTCTACTAATCAATCAGAACAATCTTCTACTTGTAATATAGCTCAACAAGGTAGATTCTCTCTTGCATTAAACACATGAATAGCAGACAATAGTGAATGGATAGTGGATTCAGGAGCTTCAAATCACATGACAGGAAATGCAAAAATGTTCTCTACGTATACCCCATGTTCTAAAACACTGAAAATTAGAATTGCAGATGGTTCTTTATCTTCTATTGCAGGAAAAGGAAATGTTGTTATTTCATCAGATATTTGCTTATATTCAATATTACATGTTCCTAATCTTGCATGTAATCTGATTTCAATCAGTAAGTTAACTAAAGATCTGAATTGCAAGGCTAATTTTTCCTTATGTCTATGTGAATTTCAGGATTTGTATTCAGGGAGGATGATTGGCAGTGCTAAGGGCAATAACGGATTATACTACCTTGATAATCAGAAGCATGGAGTAAATAATTAGATTCAAGCTCTTCATGGAATTTTGGGTTCCACTTCTAGTTTAATTTCAGAAAAAATAATGTTATGGCATAAGAGACTTGGGCATCCTAGTTTTCCTTATTTGAAAAAGTTATTTTCAGATTTATTCCATAATAAAGATGCAAATTCATTTCATTGTGATGTTTGTCAATTTGCAAAACACACACGAAACTCATATCCTGTGCGTCCATATAGAATGTCCAATCCTTTTTCTATATTCCATAGTGACATCTGGGGTCTAATTAAAGTTAAGAATATTTCAGAAGCTAAGTGGTTTATTACTTTTATTGATGATCACACAAGAGTTTGTTGGGTATTTCTACTAAGGGAAAAATCTGAAACTGTAAACATTTTTCAGAAATTTTATCAAATGATTAGGACTCAATTTCAAACACAAATCCAAATACTTCATACTGATAATGCTCGAGATTATTTTAATCAAGTTCTAGGAAAATATCTTGCTGATAATGGGATAGTTCATCAAAGTTCATGTGTAGGAACACCTCAACAAAATGGGATTGCAGAACGCAAAAATCGACATCTCTTAGAAGTTGCTAGAGCCTTGATGTTTACTAATAATGTTCCTAAAAGTTTTTGGGGAGAAGCTGTTCTTACAGCTTCATATATTATTAATCGACTTTCATCTAGTGTTCTTCAATTCCAAACACCACTTCAAATTCTTCTTAAATATTATCCTCAAAATCGTTTGTTTCAAAATTTGCCTATTAGAATTTTTGGTTGCACAGTATTTGTTCATTCTTTAATAAAAACAAAATTAGATCCTTGGGCAATTAGGTGCATTTTTTTTTGGGGTATTCACCATTTGAAAAAGGGTACAAATGTTATTGTCCAAAAACAAATAAACTATTTGTTACTATGGATGTTACTATTTTTGAAAATACTCCTTTCTTTAAAAGTTCAATTCAGGGGGAGAATTTTGGTGAAATTGAACTTTTTGATTTTTCTATTGAGGATAATTGCGAAGTTGGGAAAAACTTTCCTAGGGATGAAGGTTCAATTCTAGATAACTCTAATATACTTGACATTTCTGTTATAGATATCTCAGTTGAAAATTCAACAATTTCTGTTCCCATTTCAAATACCATATCAGAAAATTCAAATCCAAATCTTGAAAATTCTAAGTCTAAGTCTCTTATGCCACTTACTGACACATTTAATGCAGATGGACAGAAGAATAAAGAGAATCCAGTAATTTTGACATATTCTCAAAGAGCAAAGAATAATCAAGGAACACAATCTGTCACTGTCCAACAGGTACTGCCTAGATTCTGATCCAAATGCAAATCCACACATGACACATCTACATAAAGACTCAAGCAATTCAAAAAGCGAAGAATTTCAGCAAGATAGTGAAGATTTTCAACAAGAAATAATGGATCTGCCGATTGCTCTTCGGAAAGGTAAAAGAACTTGTACACAGTATTCAATACAACATCATAAGTCATTAGGAAATCTTTCACAATCATACAAAGCATTTAGTTTGAAGATATTAGCTCAAAAAATTCCAGCAAATATCTTTGAAGCTCTTAGTAGTTAAGAATGAAAGCATGCTGTTTTAGAGGAGCTTAATGCTTTGAAGAAGAATGACACATGGGAGATAGTGAAGCTGCCAAAAGGAAAGTTTCCAGTAGATTGCAAATGAATTTTTAATATTAAGTACAAAGCTGATGGGAATATAGAGAGATATAAAGCAAGGTTAGTTGCCAAAGGGTTCACTTAAACCTTTGGTATAGACTATAATGAAACATTTGCACTAGTTACTAAATTAAATACAATCAGAGTTTTATTGTCTGTTGCAGCAAATTTAGGCTGGCCACTCTATTAAATTGATGTGAAAAATGCATTCTTGAATGGAGAATTGGAAGAATAAGTTTATATGAAGTCTCCATCAGGATTCGAACATGAAATTGACGAAGGAAATGTATGTTGATTGAGGAAATCTCTTTATGGATTAAAGCAGTCCCCAAGAGCTTGGTTTAATAGGTTTTCTACTTCATTGAAAAAATTTGGATATACTCAGGAACAAGCAGATTATACATTATTTTTCAAGACTTCTTCAAATGGAAAAATTGCTATTCTTATAGTATATGTGGATGATATTATTCTAACAGGTGATGATTTAAAAGGTCTTATTTCCTTAAAGGGGTTGTTAGCAAAGGAGTTTGAAATTAAAGATTTAGGACAGCTTCGCTATTTTTTGGGAATGGAAGTGGCAAGAAGCAAGAAGGGTATTATTATTTCTGAAAGAAAGTATACACTAGATTTACTTAAAGAGACAAGAATGCTAGGATGTAAGCTATCTGAAACTCCAGTAGATTCAAATGTGAAGATCGGTAAAGAAGGAGGAAGTCCAGTAGATAAAGGAAGAAACCAAAGATTAGTGGGGAAACTAATCTATTTATCCCACACTAGACCTGACATAGCTTTTGCCGTGAGCTTAGTCAACCAATATATGCATAATCCATTCCAAGTACATTTAGATGCAGTTTATAAAATTCTAAAGTATTTGAAGTCTTCACCAGGAAAAGGTTTATTTTTTGGTAAGAATGATAAGAGAAATGTGGAGGTTTATACTGATGCTGATTGGGCAGGATCAATTGATGATAGAAAATCTACATCTGGTTATTGTACATTTATTTGGGGAAACTTAACTACATGGAGAAGTAAAAAGCAGAATGTGGTAGCGAGGAGTAGTGCAGAGGCAGAGTTAAGAACTCTTGCACAAGGAACCTGCGAGATAATTTGGATTAAGAGACTATTAGAAGAACTGAAGTTAGTTTGTGTGAAGCCAATGAAGGTTTTTTGTGATAATAAAGCTGCTATTAACATTGCCTATAATCCTGTCCATCATGATCGTACCAAGCATGTGAAGATTGATAAGCATTTTTTGAAGGAAAAAATAGATTGTGGAGAAATTTGTATGACTTTTATTCCTTCAAAGTTACAGGTGGATGGTTTACTTACAAAAGGTATTGGAAGATAAGGATTCACAAATTATTTAAACAAACTAGGAATGTTAGACATTTTCTTACCAGTTTGAGGGGGAGTGTTGAATGGATAAGATTAATTTAAGTTTGAATTCTTAAAAGATTAGCTAGCTTATTTATCATTATCTTTTATAGATATTATATTTTGAATAATCTTATTTTTAAATTTAGTTAGATAATACTTAGTTAAGTTTTTTATTCTGAGTTAATATCTGTTTTAGTTCCTATTTTTTAGGGAGAAACTTTTGTAAACATCTCTATTTAAATGAGATGAATAATGAATAAAAAAGTAGATCTATTTTTCCTACCATTTTTACACAGAATTCTCCATTGGAATTGGAATCCTGCTTTTCTGCTTGAGATAAGGAATTAAAGAAAATAGGCATGGAATGGGTATTTCCCTTATAGATTGATCTTTGAAAAGCACTGTAAATCTCCTGATCTTCCATTTTTAAAGTGTTTTTTTTTGGAGTGGGAGTTTGTGTGGGGGGTGGGGGGTTTTGAAAAACACTTCAAAAAAATATCAATAAAATGGATTGGCCAACAACTAACAGCTAACAAAGTTGCAGACTTGGAGTCGTTTTGACATTGTTTTTCCCTATGCAACTGGGAGTCTGTTGGACTTCTTATTATACTTTAAGAGTTATTATCATGGTTAGCTTTTAATATACTCTTGTACAATTGTTGATGTACATACATGCATACATACATATATATATATATATATATATATATATATATATAGCAATTAGTACACTGTTATAAAATAATAGGTGTGATATAGTTATGAAATAATTGGGTAATAATATTGCTTCCATTATGTGGGTGAAGTGTCAACGTATTTGTGTGACATTTTAACTAAAAATAAACTTAAACAAAAAAACATGTCACATAATCACTTACCCACCCAAATACTGGTTTACTTTATTTTATTTCAACTTAATTACTTAGGTAGTTCATACATTTTAGACTATTTATTTTCATCATTTAAAATAAAAAGGTTATGTCATATGAATATCAAAAGTTAATATTTTCTATTTCTTTGAAATTTGAATGAATTTCTTAAATTATAATATTAAAAATATTATAAATTAAATTAATTTATATAACTAGGTTATGACTTTCAAATAGAAAATTTTGTTTTATGTTCTTTTAAGATATTTTATTATTATTTTTTAGGAATAGCATGGTATTTGAAAATTTCCTTAGCTTTTATCATAATTTTTTTAAAAAAATTACAATTATTTGAACAATGGCTGTTTATGTGTAATTAATAATATGTGTTGAGGAGAATTGAGGAATTGCAAGAACATTCAACAGTAGACAGAAATCTTTTTCTTTTTTTTAGTAGATAACAAAAATTAAATATGTAATTGAAGATATTGTGCCAAACTAATAGTGAAATCAATTATATTGTGTCGGTGGAGGTTCTAATATTATATGCTTAATAAAATAAGATCCTCAAATTGGTCATGTTGCAAGCATAGGGTTGAAGTGTTATTTTCATATATGTGGTATGGAATTGGGATTGTTCATCTTCCAATTTATTGTCAAAGTCAATTGGTGTGCTATGCTTAATTCACATTTTCATTTATTAATTGATAATTTATATATTAATCAATCAATTGATGGGTTCTCGCTCGATGATTAGATTAGACTAGTTAGAACTTAATTTTCAATAGATTAAATAAGTGGACTTCACTTACCTAAATCATGCATTATAATCTCCGATGATATTGCTGCTCCTTGTGGGTCTAATTTCTAATTTTAAATAAATATATGTGTGATCTTTTTTTTCGTTAAAGAAAGCTTGTGAAAGAATAAAGAAAACGTTAAAAAATATCTACAAAAGGCTCTAGATATATTTATAACTGAAATGCTATATTTTTAAAATTATAGTTTTTGTTATATAAAATATTACATATTATAGATAAATAAAACATAATATTAAGTAAGTTGGTTTGAAAAGTTGGTAAGTGATAGTATTCTATACAAATTTACACACACACACACACACACACACACACACACACACACACATGTTATAATATACAATTTTATTGAGTAAGTTGGCTTGAAAAAGTTTGTATATGATTTGTGTTTTAATATTATTGATAAAAAAATGATCTCTATACTCTATTGATATTTTTTACACATAAGTTATTAATTGGAAGGAACGTGCTCTAAGAAGGCATGTCTTTTTTTTTTTAAAAAAATCTCAATACTTAATTCATTGAATTTAACTATTTTAAGTAACTAAGTATATTTAATTTTTAAAACTTAGTGGTACTTGTTAGCCATTTTTACTTTTAACAAAAAAATAATTATTTATTTTTAATTTTTTTATTTTCTGGTTGAATATAAAAATTTGAAAAAAATGTTATTAAATCTTTTTTTCAAAAAAAATCTCTACTTACCTAATTTATTTACAATATTACATGTATAAACCTATCATGACATATATATTTTTTACTCACTCTCTCCAACTTCATTCATCAAATATTTAGTTAAAATATTATATTCTTTGACATTTATGTAATTTTATAATAACTTGAACATCTCAATATTTTATTTATTTATTTATTGTGTATTATTACTATTATTATGATGAATTCTCTAACTTAAAGTATTTGATATTATAAAGTAATGTGATTATTATTTTTTTAATCTTTTATTTTATTCTACTTTAGATTTATTAAGATTTTCTTATAAGTTAAAAATTATATTTATATATTTCATATATAATATCAATTATAACAACATTGTCTCTATCTAGATTTAAGACTAATTTAGATTTTAACAAAAGAAAAAACAACAGTAACTCAATAGTTATACTTGTGACTTGAATAAAATCTTTTATGATAGATAATTTTTACTTCCGTTGATGGGAATTGTATAAAATAATAGATATCAAAATGATATGATGGATGTATGCACTCTTTCTTTTATTTGGTTTGAGTATAAAATTTAGACATTAAAGTTTAGTTTTATTTTGTTCATCTTTTTTTTTTCTTAAAAAAAATTTACCAAGTTTTGAATATATTAATTGTTGCCAATTATTTTTCATCTACCATGTGTCAACCGGAAATATATTTTTGTAAGAAAATAAATATGTTAGGATTTTTCTTTTGTATAAGAACATATTTGTTTTATTTATGATGAGCTCTTTTGATATTTTTGGATAAATTTGAAAGGCTGAAATTGGATCAAAGGTGTTAGTATTCTGAAAAAATCTTCCAATATTTAAGTAAGTAAAGGATTTTTTTTTTTAGTATTTGAGATTTTATTTTGACAAAATAATGACTTATCTTTTTAAAAATTTTTTATACTTAATTTCTTTGATTTACCTTTCTTCTATAGGTTACTAATTTGTTTGTATCTTAATAGGTTTATTCTTTTACATTCTAGTAGAATTTTATTTATTTACCTTATTTAAAATTCTATTAGTACTATATTTTTTTTTTATCTTTCTTCAGATAGTATTGCGAATTTAATAGTAAAAATCTTATTAAAAAAATTGCATGAATAGTTCGTAGAGTTTGAGACTTTTTTGTTATCAAACTAGAGGATTTAGTTTGTTTTTGGTTCATAACTTTTTGATATCAACATTTTTTGAGGAGACCTTATGATGTGGTTAGCTTAGCTACTGAGAAGAATTTTTGATTTCTTCAATGACCTATAGTCCCCTAATTTTCAATATCAATAAGCATTGAGTTTGATGTTGAACACTTAATAGTGCTTCCTAGTAAGTGAAAATATGAACTATGTGCTTCCCTTTTCAGTATGAGGCTAAAAGAAAGAGTTTCGCCAGATGATCATATCATGCCTAATCATATCAAAGTGAATTTGATTCTCTAATCCTTCCCTCCCAATTATAAATTGCTTATAACTAACGATAATTTGAACAAAATAGAGCATATTTTTTCAGATTTGCTCAATGAATTTTAGGAGTTTTATAGACAGAACAATATAGGGAAGGGATATAAGGATATCTGTATAGCTTCTTCTAATATGACTAATAAGAAGTCAAAAAACCACAAAAGAAAGTGTTAAAAGTTGGTCCAAAGAAAATTTTTTTTAAGAAAGTCCAATCCAAAATAGAGAAAGTCAAGGATAAAGAAAGCTTTTTCCACTATAGAAAACTTAATAATTGGAAGAGGAATTATTCTCAATATTTGAAAAGTCTTAAAAAACTAAAACAAGTATATATAGTTATTATATAATTGATTATAAAATAAATATTTTTTCAGACAATCAATTCTAAATAGTTGATGTAACAACTACTACTCATGTATGTATCTTTTGCAAGCAATGTAGAATAGTTCTATATTGCAAAAAGATGAGATCGTATTAAGGGTGACTAATGGGACAACAGTTTCTATAGAAGTCAAAAAGATCATGCTTTCTTAAACGAGTGACTAGACACAATTTTAGTTTAAACTTTATGTTATATTTTGCTAAGGCTAATAGAAACATCATTTCAGTTTCTATACTATGCAAATTAGGTTACTTTGTGTAATTTAAAGAAAATAAATGTTTAATACATTTAAGAAATGTATTGGTTGATAGAGTAATAAATACAAATGGTTTGTATATACTTGAGCTATATAGTAGATGTTTTGTTAAATTCGTTGTCAAGAAAAGAGTTTGAAATAAGACAAACCATAAAATTCTATGACATCATAGATTAGGTCATATTAAAAAAAAATGCATGATCTTATCTAACTTGTGAGTTATGATTTTAAAAAAAAATAACTAAATCACCCTTTAAGAGTAAAGGATAAAGGATTAGTAAATTATTAGAACTTATACATATAGATGTATACAAACCATTTAGTAAACAAGTTTAAAGAAGGTTTAAGTACTACATTACCTTTATTGATAATATGTTATAATATGGGTATTTATATTTGATAAAATACAATTCTGAATCTTTTAAAAAGTTTAAAGAATTTAAGAGTGAAATAGAAAAATAAATAGTAAAAAGTATTAAATCTTTGCGATCTGATTTGATTATAAAGGTAAAAACTTGAGTATAGAATTTCAAGAATTTTCAAAAGATAACAATATTGTTTCCTACTTGACTCTTGCTTATATGCTACAATTTACTGGTATGACAGAAAGAAAGAATTGTACCTTATTAGATATGGTACAGTCAATAATAAATTTCACAAATTTGTCGTTGTATTTGTGGAGCTATATCTTTTAAATTACTATGCATATCTTGAATAAAGTCTCGTTGAAATTAGTCTAAAAGACTCTGCATAAGATATAGATTGGTAAAAAATTTAATCTTAATTATATAAGAAATTTTAAGTTGTTCAACTTATGTTAAGTTAGTTAATACCGATAAGTTACAGTAGAAATTAGAGAAAGGTTAATTTATTGAGTATCCTAAAGATAGTTTATGATATTATTTCTACTTTTTTTTTTATCAAAGAATTTCAATCAGTTGGAATACACACTTCTTAGATAATAAGTTTTTGGAATAAGGTGGAACAAGTAGACATATTAAACTTGAGCAAAAGTCCTCAAAGTCTTAGATTGACACTATTACAGCTGGATCATCCAATCAGGAGACTTAGTACTGATTCCAACTCAAAAAACTTCTAAAGTATCTAAATCTCTAGAACGATACGGGTTTTTCCATAAACATGAGTATGGCTCATACTTAGTAGAAAAAATAGATTATAGTGATAATTCTAAAAGTTATGAGGAAGCTATCCTAGATAGAGATTCAAGTAAATGGCTAAAAGCAATAGATTTTGAGATTCAATCCATGTGCGCCAATTAAGTTTGGATACTTGTAGATACACTATAAAGAATAGTTTTTATTAGTTATAAATAGATTTTTAAGAAAAAGATTAGCAAGAATGGCTAAGTAAAAACCTATAAAACTAGACTGGTGACTAAAAGATATACTCAAAAATGAGGGTTGGATTATAAAAAGACCTTTTCACCAATAATTATGATTAATTTATCTGGATTATACTAGCCATTGGTATACATTATAATTATAAAATCCGGCAAATAGATGTGAAAATCACATTCTTTAACAAGTATCTTAAAAAAAATATTTACATAAAACAGCTCATAAATTTTATTTCCACTGCAAATAACAATAAAGTATGCTAATTGCATTAATCTATTTATGAATTGAAGCAAACTTCTAGAAGCTAGAATATGCGATTGATGAGCTGATCAATTCGTATGAATTTGTGAAAAACCCATATGAACTCTATATTTATAAATGAGTTAGAGATTATACCATTATGTTCTTTATATTGTAAATGGATAATATCTTATTGATAGACAATGATATTAGCATGATGATTAAGGTCAAAATCTGATTATCTAGAAACTAGAAACTTTTCTATTAAAAAACTTAGAGAGGTGACCTATGTATTTGAAGTTCACGTCTATAGAGATAAAGCAACGAAGATAATTAAATTATATCAAAAATTATATATAGCAAGAATGTTGAAGAAGTTCAACATGAAGATTTCTAAAAAAGGACTCTTGTCATTCATCCATGGTCTTTATCTTTCTAAAAATATGGATCCAAAGACTGAAGAAAAGTGACAGTAGTTGCATAGCATGCCTTATGCTTCAGCAATAAGTAACTTAATGTATGCAATACTATGTACAAGATCTGATATAGCGTATACTATAAGTGTTACAAGCAAATATTAAACTAATCTAAGGGAGGAACATTAGTTAGTTATAAAATCAATTTTGAAGTACTTAAGAAGGATTAAAGATTTGTTTTGAGTTATAGATGTTAAGAGTTGAGCATCTAAAAATACTTATATTTAGATTTTCAGTCTGATGTTGATAATAGAAAATCTATTTTAGTATTTATTTTTGTATGTAATAGAACAGTGATTAGTTGAAAAAGTTCTAAACAGATTATGACAGTAAACTTCACAATAGAAATTGAATATATTACTACTTTAAAAGTAGCAAAAGAGGCTACTTGGATGCCAAAATTCATATATGAACTTGGTATGATTCTTAACATAGTTTATTCGATAACTGTGTTTTGTAATAATATTAGAGTTATTACGCAAGTAAAGAAATCAAAGCATATCAAAAGTTTAAGCATATTTAGCGTAAATATTATATTTTAAGAGAGTTCATTGAAACTGAAGAAATATTGATTCACAAAGTATTTTTAGTAGACAATATTACTGACCTACTGACTAAAATGATAACATAGAAATAACTGGACCATCATATTGAGAGGATAGATATGAAATACAACAACGAATGGCTTTAGTATAAGTAAAAAGTTATTATGATATATTTTAGAAGCCATTTATGTTATCGGCTTTAGAGACATATTTTCTTGTATATATATTATTTATTAATGAAAGAAAAAAATTTTATTCACAAATATAGGTTATTTTTTATTTAATTATGCATATAAATAAAGTATATTTATGAATTATTTAGATAATTTATTTAACAGTTAAATCATATTATTAAAATTATTCTTTACGGAGATAATATCGATTAGACAATGATATCACATAGTAAATATACTAAATATTTCCAATGAATATTATTAGATAATATTAGTACGAATAACATGATAATCATATTATTAGAATATTAATATGGATTAAATAGTTGAAGAATTAATTTTTTGAATATGATCACATAACGATAAATCACGTGATATTGTATGTAGTCAATGATTTACTATATAATTGTACTAGTGTGCGATATTATCCTTTGATCTGAGATATTACTATCAAATCTAATATAAATGCACGTAATTCAAATAGTATATAAGTATGAGACTAATCGCGTCTTTTATGATAAAATTAGTTCGATCACGTGTTATTTATATTTGAAATGTGTGAAGGTTAAGATGGGATCCGTTAATTCGATACTTATAAGATCAAAGGTATTGCTGACTTGATCTAATTTTGAGTTTATAAATGAACATTGATAAATAGCTGAAAAAGTAAATTTTTAGTTAGAATAATTAATTGTCATATGAATAAATTCGTGATAATGAGTTCAGTGCATATTAATCAATGATTTGTGTTTATATTAGTAAAAGATTTTGATGTACTATGAGTTCTTAATCGATTAAAATTAAATAATAGAAGAACTTTACTTACATTATATGCATAATTGAGATGAGAATTGATGAAGTATAACTTCATTATGATTTGAAAGTTATAGTATATTACTAAATATTTACTATAGTCGTTGAATTATCGAATAATTCAATAAATTCAAAAAGTTTAGAATGAATTCACAGTTATTTCACATTAAATCCATATGGTCACAGCAATAACTAAAAATAGTGAGAAATATTTAATAGTGATAACACTATCGATAACAAAACTAATACTATTAAGCTAATATTTAGATTTAAATAAATAAATATATATACGTGTTATATATATATATATTTATAAATTCTTTAAAATATTTAGAAAATTTTTTTGGATTTGTATTGAAATATAATTTATTATAAATTATATGATCAAATTAATAATATTGATTATATAAGAACCTAAATGAAAATGTGCAATTATGAAATAATTACATATTAGTCAATGTATGTATATTTAATTATATTTAGTTAAAAGTTAATTAAATATTTATATTTAAGTACTTAGATTTTAATGTATAAAATGAAAATGATGAAATAGTGATTATTTTAACTGTGACACATATTCACTTTTTAATTGAAGTGGGGAGTATAAGTAAAAAATCATAAATAATTTAAATGACCTTTTAATTGAAAATGGGGGCATATGTGAAAAATTATGGATAATTTAAGTATGTGTGTGTGTGGTGGGTGGGGCATAACTTTATCATATGGTTGAATTGATTTTGAAAAACAAGCAAAGAAAAAAAACCAAGAACCCATTCCTCCCATAGGCATTTCAGCCAAGGCTTCTCCAAGAAACTTTGGTGGTGCAAATTGTGAGTTATTCACACAATTGAAAAAATTCCAATCACACCTCATCAAATAAGTTTGATAAATTCATCTAAAATTGTCAATTTTTGCATATGTATGATGTATGATTAATTGGCATGCTACTTGTTTGTAAAAATATTTTAATGAACATAAATTTTAATTTTATATATATTATGAGCATATTAATCCCAAATATATATATATAATTATCAAATGTAAGGACAATAATTTTTTTTTAGTAAAAAGCATTGCTATTGGAATAAAATGTAATTGAATTCATTCCCTTGAAAATGCCATGCATCAACCAGAAAAATAACTACTATTTGTCCTCTCATTTCATTCCATTTATCTTTCCTTTCTTTTTCTCATTTCTTTCCCTATCTCGGTCCATTTCTCCAACTAAATATAGACTTCGATGAACAATGATGGATTCAATGGTGATCATTAGAGTCTAAATATTTATTAAATAATATTAGACATTTCAAATTTTTGTATTAAATTTTTATATCAACTAATTTAATATTTATGAAGTGAATAATATATTTTCTTAAGTTGAGATTATTTATCATTTGATTTCCCTGCAATTTTAAAAAATAGATCGAAGATTTTTCACGACGGGAGATTGTTTTTACCAAATTTCTTAATTGGACTAAATTTAAATTAGATGAATAAATTCACTTGTTAAATTTAACATTACTGTTTAGCTTGGGAATAATCTAATTAAAATAATTTTCTAACTCCTGCGACATTGGAACAAAAACATTTACAAGCTTTTGTCATTTTAAGTATTTTTCATTATTTCACACCAAAATCACGGGGGGAGAACTCTTGTCCAATCAAATGTTGATGTTGTAGATATTTTACAGGATATAGGATAAGCCCAAGCATTGCCCAATTTTTAAACTCTATGCCTCCAATTTCTATTGGCCAACGTTGCCAAATTATCAGACAAGTCAGCACTTTTGCAGTTGCCTCCCCACGTGTCAAATGAAATCAACTTGCGAGCAAATTGCCTGCCACTTTTTATTTCTCCAAATTCTTTTCCTGGGCATTGGCGAGAGAGAGAGAGAGAGAGAGAGAGATGGGGTAGTAATTAAGGGAGATCTCACCCAATGACGTGGCCTCCTTTCTGTCTCTGCCAAACTATCCAGACACCACCTCCACCTGTTTCTTCCCACTTATTTTTTTCTCTCCCCCTTGTCCCAACCTCCCTACTCTCCACGTCACTCTTTTTGCTAACATATACCGTCACACTACTACGCACCCTCCCCCTTCCCCACAGCATAAACATTCTTTGCCATCCATTTCCGCAGTTTGCACGAACCATCCGTTACGTCAATCTATCTATTATTTTTATTTTTAAGTCTTCCAATTTTGCTTTTCTGAAAAGCTGAGCTTTTTCTTCCCGGTGATGTAAATCCGACCGTTCATTGACTGCTCTTGTCCCACTTAGTTTTTTATCATAGTCGTTTAGCTTTCTCTGGAAACTTTTCACACCTCGCTTCTAGTTTATGCCAAGTGAAAGACTTAGCGCTTTGTAAAACATAGAAACTGTTAGCAACATTCGCAAGCTTCATTTTTTTTTTTTTTTTTGTGGTTCTAATTAATTTTTTTATTAATAGTATGTACCTTCGTTTTTTTCTCTAAAAGAAGAAAACGATAGGCGTCTGTACGGACACGGTATGATCTGATTTCTAATGGCGTATTTATCGAAACAGGGGAATTTGAAACCCTAACCCTAATTTTTGTCTCAACTGAGGTTGCAGAGAGGATGTTTGCATGGAGGTTCTCTAGTAGAGCCCTTTGATGTAAATCTGGGCTGATTTTTATCATTTCTTATCGGGGTAATTTTAATTACTTAGGCTTCTCAGTATTGGTGCTGTTCTTTTTGATCTGATTTTGTTTTCTCTTATTTGTTTTTCTTTTTCTATATTTTTTGTTGTTGAAGATATGGAAGGTAAGGAGCTGACTTTGAATGGAGAGTCCGGTAATACTAAGAGTAGCGGAGATGGATTCATTGATAGAAGTAAAGTGAGGATTTTGCTATGTGATAACGATGCCAGTAGTTCTGAGGAGATTTTTTCGCTTCTTTTGAAGTGCTCCTATCAGGGTATATTTTGAGTTTGTTCTTATTTTTTGGCTCCTGTCATGTATGTCTGCATGTTGTTAAATTCCATTTGAGTTTGTGGTGTATTGTATGGACGTGCTAATTTATTTGGTGAATCATGGATCATGTGATTTGATATTATTGATCCATACTCTGTAGCTATTGAATTAGATGGTAAATTAGTTATCAAATTCTGTGTTTTTTGCCTAGGAATCTGAGTACATATTAAACATGGACAGAAGGAACAAAATATATTTCAATGCTATGGTTTCTTGTTAAATTGAAAGACATAATGGATTATTATTTTTGCATGTTAAAATGGAAAGACAAATAAGACTTAATTAAGCTAAACTATTGTGTTTATCTTCACCAATTCAGTTTAATTGTCTGCATATTGCTTCCTGTGAACAAAACCATAGCTTTAGCTACCCACTGTTTTAGATATTAGGTTGAATTTGCATAAATGATGTAGAATTGCTTTGAGGGTTGATTCCAAATTTAGTTTTTATTTGGGGGAAAAAAGGAGGATCTCCTTTGGAACTTTACTGCAGGAGCACAAGGTAGATATGGATTAGCTTGGCATATAGTTATCAGATAAAGGCAATTTCCCTTTCAAACACCGGGTTACAGTTAAAACAGTAAGAGCATGATATTAATGTTCTTACCTATTTGGTTTTATTTATCATTAAGTTTTTTTTTTCTTCCAGTTCGTTTCGTACTTCTGAATTCTAAATTACTGTCTATGTTACCATTACTTTTTGGCATACATGTTTTAAAAAATTATCTCCCTTCTCCATGCTAACCCTCTATTGAATTTGTTTGCCAGTGACTTCAGTGAGGTCAGCAAGACAGGTTATTGATGCATTAAATGCTGAGGCATCTGATATTGATATCATACTTGCCGAAGTTGACCTCCCAATGACAAAAGGCCTGAAGATGTTGAAGTACATCATGAGGGATAAAGAGCTACGGCGCATACCTGTTATCAGTAAGCTTGTCTTGCTCTTTTGTCACTTTTAGTTTTCCTGACAGTGCATTATAGTTAGATCCTCACTAATTCTTTTTTTCATGTAGTGATGTCGGCACAGGATGAGGTGTCTGTTGTTGTCAAGTGCTTAAGGTTAGGTGCAGCAGATTATCTTGTAAAACCTCTACGGACAAATGAACTATTGAACTTGTGGACACATATGTGGAGAAGAAGGCGGATGGTATGTTTTGCATGAAATTTGCTATTTTGTTCCTTCAAACTTTTTTCTTTTTCTGACCCTTTTGGTATATTTTATTTATTAATATATTTATTTTGGGTCCTTTCATTGTCTTCCTCTTCGTGGACAAATATCATTCTTGTTGGTGCTAATCAGTAGACACATGGCTTGATACATTTTATAAATGCCATTAATTTAAGACTCATTGAGTTCGAATTTCATTAGGGATTGATACTGAAAATTGTTTTAGCCTCTAAATACTATTTGTTTGAAGTTCTCACTCTATATGGCTTATCAATTAAGAAACCAGAGGGATTAAGAAAACGTATGCTATTTGTGTTCATCTAAGATGAAGCATAATTTCTGCTGATTCTAAGTACACGTCCGCTTGTACAAAAGCATTACTTTAGCTGATAGTGTGCTTATTTTTAACCAAAGCATTTTAGTAATACTCATTCTATTTTTTTATGTTTCACAGCTTGGCTTAGCTGAAAAGAACATCTTGAACTATGACTTTGATCTGGCGGCATCAGACCCTAGTGATGCAAATACAAACAGTACTACTTTGTTCTCCGATGACACAGATGACAAATCTTGGAGGAGCACAAATCTAGAGATGGGAATGTCAACTCATCATGAAAATGAAGTGAGTGTTTAATTTTGGTAACTTGAATGTATCAGATGATTACTGATTAGTGCACTCCAAAATGACTTTGGTGACATAAATGAAGTAAATATGTAATGTAGGAATGCAATGACAGATCCAAGTACTGGCTTGGCGGGGCCACAGTTAAAAAAATATTATTATGCTAATAACTATTTTGTTCCCTAAGTTTTTGTGATTTTACATAAGGATATAAATTTATTCATTTATAGTTAATATATCCCAAGTTCTATTATAATGAATTATTGTGTTAAAAATATTAAGGTATACATTCCTACAATTTGATGATTAAAATTCAATAATATAAGTATAATTTAGTTACTGTTATGTAAAACAAGATTTTTTTTATATATAAATAAATAAACAATATTTTTAATTAAAATAGTTTGAAAACTTAAGGATGTGGATTCTGTTACTCAAAATATTTATACTAGCATAATCATATCTATCTTTTAACTAATCTTTTATTATACAAATATGAATGTGTAATAATAGGCATAATTATTTGACTCATATTTAATCTTATTTATAAAGTAATTAACTATTTGTTCAAATATCTTGTAGTTGTTAAACTAAAAAATATTATAATAGTTTTTCGATTTAATTTTTTTCATAATAACTTTGATTTTATATAAGACAATTTTTTCTTTTTAGTTTTTTTGAATTTTTAATTGTGTATCTTTGAAAAGTTTTTGACATAATATCTGTTTTAATAAAAAATATTCATTATTTTATATCAAAAAAGCTTATTTTATTGAGAATATTTGGTTCCATTATCAAGATTCTTAAAAAGTATTAATAATTAGTGATAAAAAATATTAAAAGAAAAATTTAGTCCAGTCGAAAATAAATTTCTGGTTATGTTCCTGTTGGAATTCTCTGAATCAGTCCAGCTCACCTTTGCAACACATGATTTCTTGAGCAACATTGGTTACTTTACATTTTTATTCTATTTTGTGAGTGATGGTGTATCTTTTTAGTACTTTTGTGCTTGTTGTACACTTCAAGTGGCATTTTATTATTAAATTTGTACATACCTGTATGACAATTGATGACTGAAAAAGAGCATCCTATATGCAATGACCTAGTTTAAGTAGAAATTGAGCTTCACTTTTATGAACCAATAGGTACTGCACTTCAATTTTATTTATACCTAGTTCAGTCAGAATTTGTGAAAGACAATGTGGACTTTTTTGTAATCTTCCAAGGAATTGGTTTCCAGTTGGTTGATGCAATGATGCTATTTGTGTATGTTGTGGAATTTGTGGAGCAAAGAATTCCTGAGTCATGAAGGTTTGAAATGGTCCAGAGCTTGCAACCTGGGCCCCGTGTTGTGTGTTAACTTTACAATATTTAAACAAATGTTTCATAAACATACAATTGCTATACACAAAACCAACTGTTTGAATGACTAGAAGAGGTATTGAAAGAATTTTGGATGCTAGGATGGTGAGAACTGTATCAACACTAGCATTATCAGAACTGGATCACTGTTGTTTGCTCATTTTTATCTTGTTCTATTTCAGTCTGCTGCTGCTGCTGCTGCTACAGAACCTCCTCAAACTGATGTATGGGAATATAGGCCTGATTTGCCTGGAATAAGTGATTGCCGAATAGGTGGGCAAGCAATTCATTACCTTTTAACTGCAGCTTTATTAATATCGTGATTGGACTGCCATTGGCATGAAATTATCTATCATTTCTACATGTCACTGGCACAAACAATTAAATGTGGATTGCATATATTGGTCATATTTTCCAGGTCAGTTTTCATCTGGTCCAAAGAAAAGTGAATTAAAGATTGGTGAGTCATCTGCCTTCTTCACTTATGTCAAATCAAGCATGCCCAAAGCCAATTCCTCAAGGATTGTCAATATTGATGATATTGCTCCTCAAAATGCGAGCACGGAAGAAAAGAGTCAACCATGTTGTCAACAAGTGGTTAATGATGCACAAATGCATGAAAATGGAGAGGCATGGGAAAACTACTCGCAAGGCGATGACTTTCCAAGCAGCAGTAGTTTCCGGGATTCTCTTTCCATGGAGAGGTCTTCTACCCCTCCTGTGTCTGTTAACTGTCCACAACATAGGTACTTAAAAGATGAAAAGTTCCTTCAGGCGCATGTGCCTCCTAGAAATGGACCTCAACTTGATCAATCAAGTTTACCTCCCCCACAAACCAAAAACCAATATTACATGTCAGGAGCAATGAATCAAGTTATGCTGCCATCACCAGCGCAATTGTGTCAAAAGAACCTGCATGAATTTCAAAATTCTGCCATGCTTCCCCAGTACAATCACCTAACACAATGTCTCCCTAACATAACTGGGATGACTTCATTCCCCTATTACCCCGTTAATATGTGCTTACAACCCGCCCAGGTTTCTGCTAATTCATGGCCATCATATGGGAATTCCTCTTCCACTGAAGTGAAATTGAACAAAGTAGATAGAAGAGAGGCTGCATTAATCAAGTTCAGACAGAAAAGGAAAGAGCGTTGTTTTGATAAGAAAATTAGGTATGTTAATAGAAAAAGACTTGCTGAGAGGAGGCCTCGCGTGCGGGGACAGTTTGTGAGGAAGGTAAATGGTGTAAATGTGGATCTCAATGGGCAACCTGTTTCTGCTGGTTATGACGAAGATGAAGATGAGGAGGAAGAGCGGGCATCAAGAGACTCTTCTCCTGAAGATGAAACTTCAGGATAGTAATTTCAAGTAATTGGTTATAGATCGAGGATATTCTTCAACATGGCTGGCTTGGCAAGTTGCAGTTATAAAGCTTTTTGTTCAGAAATCCCCTGCAACTGTCTTAGCTGGATGAATGTGAACTTCTGCTCCATTGCTTAATCGTGAATTGAGGGATAGCCGATCGTCAGGATGTTCTAAAATGTTATCAGATCAAAATGGTCGGGATAATATTATGTGGGTGGTTGTTTCTTTCTTCACCTTGTTCCGGTGGTTATCGCTTATCAGGAGCTCAAAGGCAGTCATATCATTTCAGTTGAAGCTTGTCAGTCGCAATATTCCACGTGAGGGAAGAAGCAATCAATAAATCCCGCTTTTGTATTGTTCTATCTTTATCACAAAAATGCTTATGCAATTTTTGTGCAGAATTTGAATTGGATCAATGATTAAAAAAAAACTGAACCAACACCATCAGAAATTGGAACAATACTATTAAAAGTTATTTATTTTTGTAATTTAATAGGCATGTGTCTTTTACATATGACAATAATGGTGTGAGTTGAAGTATTTAATAAACTATACAACCACATCCTTTTGTTCTGAAACACGTGTATACAAATTCACGAATGCGCCTTACAAATGTGTAAGTTTTTGTAGGAACCAATTTATTTTCGCATTTATATAAGTGAATCCCTATCAAACGTATTTCACAATTTAAATATATTATATCTTGAAATGATAGAGCTATAAAGTTCATTAAGAGTATAAAAACTCATTATTTGAATTCATTATAGTTAAGCATTATTTCATTATAGGAAGTGAGTAAATGCTGATCGTAACAAATTTTAACATAACCCATCAATCTTACACGAAATTTGAAAGTTTAGGATAACATAAGAAGACCTAATTACTAAAGGAAAATACTTCAAACTATCCATATTTATAAATTAATTACTTTTATAATTTTTTTTAATCAAACAAGCCAAATATATTTTCTTGGATTTAAATATCTCGTTTCACAATTACATGTGTGATCGAAACTAACCATTTGTATAAAATTTAATTTTTTTAATTTTTTTGATTTTTTAAAAAATTAATTTTTTAATTTGTTACATTTTTATTTTTGTAATTAAATATTAATCATAATTAGACTAATTACATTAGTATTATTACTATTAAACAAATATATATTAATTAACTAATTTGATTTTTGATTTGCTACATAGATATGACTAAATTTTTGATACTTCTTGTTCATCATAGAGGAACATAAGTATCGTGAGATGGCTCTGAGCAATATATTAATAAAAGGGTTTGACTCTTTGTTATTCCAAAAAGTATCAAGTATTAATAGCTAACAGGCATAATACATTATCACATTTGTATTGATCCAGCAAATTTCAATGTTAATATCAAAACAAATTTCAAAGACATTGGTACATGTTTCGTTATCTATGTGGATATTGTAGATGACTTCGATCTATTTTCTTTTATAAACAACGTTATGATTATTAAGTCATAGTTTAGTTTGCTATACATCCCCACAAAGTAAATAGTTATTAATGATCATAAATTATCTTGCATTCTTTATTTATAGCATGACAATTTCAAAGTCCGCGTACAATTTTTTGTTTCTCCAAGGAAGCAATCAATTAACCCATGGTGAACATATAACTCTTGCAGAGCATGTCCATTCATAAATAGAGGATGAAGATCTTGTACCTTGTAGAGGATATTCTCCATGTTGGTATATTGAGGACCTCACACATAATTATTTTGATAGTTAACCGCGCATGAAAAATAAAAGTATTGGCATATTTAACATTCTTAGTGACATAATCAGAACCCCTATTATGAATTACTATGATGAGAATTCTAATACAACTGCAAATATAGGTTATATAAGAAATCAAAGAAACATGTATATAGGGTGTCAAGATAACATGTCAGGGTCATTAAGTTCGCTTCATTGTGTTCCTGTGAAAAAGAGTTTAATTATAACCTTCTATCATATGTCTCCTTCCATGTGTATAGTAATTAGGTTTGCAAAACATAAATAAAATTCATAATAAAAGAATATAAATATTTTTTCCAGACAATTTGGTGTTTGCACCATATTATGCTATAACACCTTTCTAAAGAATAGGTGCAAGGAAGTAATTGTCTAATTCTATCTCACTATATAAGTACAACACTTTTGATAGTAAGCAACCAAATATAGATACTTGTCGATGTACTAAAATTACAAAAACATAAATTTTAAATACATTATAAATGTCTACAATTTTAAATACAATTATAAATTTGTATAATAGTTTTAAAATATAACTACTCATAGTATCATTTAGTTATGAGTTTGGATTAAAGATAACATGAAGCCAACTCAATGTCAATAACACTAAATGTTTCTCTATACAAGCATTTTATATTTACAACCAATTTTGGTACTCTTCAAGTAGGTTAGATGGATAAAGTGCCAAATGTTAATAACTAACTTAGATGAAAGATGATGAAACTTTCAATAAGTTCTATGCCAAACTGAATGACAAAGTGAACTCCTACTTTAGTTTCAATATAGGTGAGAGATGCTTGAAAGTCAAATGATTAAAAAAGTTCTTCATAGCCTTTTTAAGAAATTCCAATCTAAAGTTATAGGCATAAAAGAAAGAAAAGACTTGAATTTCATTAAAATGTCTAGCTAATTCACTTTAGACTTATGATTTTAGTTTTCTCCTCTTTAAAAAAAAAAAAAACTAAGTCGATAGCATTCAAATCGATCAAGTTAAAGACTAAGAATGACTTAAATAATTCATCATATGATGATGTAGAGAGCAAAAAAGACTTATTTAACAATAGCTAAATTGTTCCTAAGAGAAAGGTAAGAATCTTACTAAAGGAACAAAAAAGGACAATCAGCCATCTCAACCTATCTAATGTCATGCATGCAACGATTTTGTTCACATTAAAACTGAGTCTCCAAACTACTTGAAGGGAAAGAAGGTAATGAATGCCTTTTTGAGCGATGATGAGTCATGTAATGATGAGAGTTACGAGTTTTAACTAATGAGATTAACAATTTCACAACATTTATTTCTTATAGGAAACTTGAGTCTATTAACTCATAAGAAGATCAATTTAATAATAAAGAAGACATTAGTGATGCTTTTGATAAGTTGTATAAGGAGAATGTAAAGCTCAAAAATGTCACAAGGCAATCTTAATTAAGCACAATGTGGTCGGGTTAGAGAAAGAGGATCCCTTAGTTAGATTGAAAGAGTAAGAGAAATTGGTGGTAGTTTGCCGGACGAAAATTCAACACTTGAAAAGAATATTATAGTTTTAGATGGTAAGTTGTCAGATGCAAAATCAAAACTCATAAAATTTTTAAGTGGGATTATAAAACTAGATAAGGTGCTGAATATAGAATAAAATTCAAGTAGTAAAATAGATTAGGATTTTTTATAACCAATATCAATGAATCTTCCTTTTCTAAGATTGTATTTGTACCATTCATTAATATAAGTAGTGGTGGTGTAAAACCTAAAGCCTCAATGAAACTCAAAATTATCATAGAAATAATCATTCCATAATTTTGTCAAAAGAAAATATTTGACAAATAGTTCGTTAAGTTTTTGTAGTAAAAAGAGATGGAGAAAAGCTATTTTGTGTATATAAGAGAGAAGAGAGTTTCATCAAGCCCAAAGACTAATATTGATTAGATTAGCCTAGTTTATTAAATTATAAAATTAGCTAATCAAACTAAAGTAATAAGTGAGAGACTCACGTTTCTAATTGAAATGATTATTAAAAATTAGTCTATGAGCATTCCAAAAATAAAATTTATATTGTTCAGGTAACTCTTAAAGTTAGGAACAATCTTGTGTGATATTTGGATAATGATTAATATAGACATGTGTGAAGACAAAGCCTTTTTCTCATCTTTTGAAGAGTGCATAGCTAGCAATGTTATCTTTGGTGATGGGAGTCAACCTTCCATCTTAGGTAGAGAAAAAACAGAGTTAATTGATATGCCTATGCTAGCAATATTTGTTTTGTAAAAGGGTTGAAGGCTAACCTTTTAAGTATCAGTCAATTTTATGATGCAAATTTAGTTATTAAATTCATAAAAGGCATCTATATGATCTACGATTTTTAGGGAAAGTAGGTAATAAAAGAAAAGAGAACATTTGATAATTATTATGGTATTACCTCAAACTCTTCCCTTAGATGTAATAGAGCTCAAGTGCATATAACTAAATTGTGACATGAAAGGTTAAGTCATGTGAATTATAAGGATTTGTTGAAAGTGTATAGAAAATATCTAGTTAAAGATTTACCTAAACTTTAAAATAAAATATAGTTTGTGGTTTATGTCAAGTAAGTAAACACACTATGGCAAGTCATAGGAAAACTCATGGTGTGAGGACAAAACGACTTCTAAAGTTAGTACACATAGACTTGATAGGATTAAGACTGAGAGCTTGAGTGGAAAAAGATGTATCATGGTGGCAAGTGGTGATTTCTTTAGATTTACTTAGGTAGAATTTTTGATAGAGAAATTTGAAGCTTTTGAACAAGCTAAAAAAGCTTGTTCAAAAGAATTCAAAACGAAAAGAAGTATAAAATTGCTAGAATTAGAAGTGATTGTGATAGAAAATTTGAAAATTATAATTTTGACTCTTATTGTGATGACGATGATATTAAGCATGAATTTTCTACACCAATCATTTCAACAAAATAAAATTGTGTAAAGAAGGAATTAAGTCATTCAAAAAATAGCTTGTGTAATGATTTATAACGAGAATATTGCTCTTCATTTTTTAAAAAATAAAAAGATTGTGAATATTGCATATTACATAGTTAATAGGATGTAACTTAGATATGATATTAATAAAATTTTCTTATGAGTTATAGAAAGGTAAGAAACTCATTATTAAATACTTTTAAGTATTTAATAGTAAATGTTTTATTTAGAAAGATAAGAAATCATGCATTGTATTATTATAAAGTCAAAATGTCTTTCTTTTATGGAGCTATTAAAGGTTCTCTTTAATTCTAAGATAAAATTCTAACTCAAAAATAGTTTTCTTTGATAAGCATAATCATTAAGTAGAAAAATATTAAATCTTTGTAATATAATTGCAAAAAAATAGTGTATGCATTATAAAAAGAATAATAAATAGTGAAGTATATAATATACAAAAAGATAACAATTTTTTATATAATAGTATTTAGTTTAGATATTAAAACAAAAATTTTAAAAATTTGCAATTCCTATTAACAATAATCTTTATAATTAAAATTTTAAATTTAAGAATCATAACCTCCATACAATTTATTAGAAAAATTAAAATTTTATAACTCTTAAAACTTTATTAAAGAAATTAAAAAATTTATAATTCTTAAATGTTATTATAAAAATTTAAATTTAAATTTATAATAATAATAATAATAATAAAGTTTTTAAAACCTTTATCTCCAACACAATTTATAATCATTCTTTTTGAGAATGAAAATCAAGAACCAAGTTCATATAATTCGATAACAACTTGGTTAGACGGTTCAATTACATAAAGCAACAATTAGTTAGGAATCAACTAGCGCATAATAGAATATACCCGTACATTGAGATTAGCAATGGTGCAAAATCTACGAGCATACACAAATTGTGTGCAAAACTAAATACTAAAAGGAGGAGTTGCCGTACACAAACCTAACGTTGCCAACGGGGAAGAGCAGCGTAAGGTTGTTGAAACTGCTATGGCCGTCTGATCAACATTAGCTTTCAAACAATTTGAATTCGCGATAGGATTATGATTATTCATGCATAACAAACAAACAAACAAACAAACACGCGTAAGCCAATTAAAAGACTTCATTGGATCAATCAAATTTAAAAATAATGTTGAGTGGAACACTGTTAAATAATTTATGAGGTATTTGTTTTCCCACCTCCATCAAGAACACTTGCCGCCGTGCATTTTCTCGATAAACAGGCAGAGAGCCCTCTGTACAGGCGCTGTGTCCTTGGACCACCCGGCTCATTGTTGCTCAATCTCTCTCACCAATGTTGTCTAACCATCCGCGCAAAAAAAAAAAAAAAAAAAAAAAGAGAGAGAGGAGAGAATTTTATTAAATATATATATTTTAAATTTTATAATAATTTTATTTTATGATAACTTTTTTAAAAAAATACACTTATTTTTCTTTAATTATAATTACAAAAATAATTAGATAAAAATTACAGGCAATACATCCCTAAATAATTTATTTATTAAAAATATAAAATTACCTTTTTAATAATGATTTCATTAAAGCATTAATGCAATATTTTTATTGTTTTCATTTTTAAATGTAAAATTTACTTATTAAAAAATTAAAAAAATAAAATTATACTTTATATTTTTGAAATAATAATAAAAATATTATCTTAATAATTTTTTAAAATATTTTATCACTTGTAAATATCAAGCTTGTGTATCTTTATTTTTTTATTTTAAAAATATATTTTTTAATAAATTATTAAAATATTTTTTGGGTATAAAAATAGATAGTTAACTTTTTTGATGGTTTTGATTTATCTTCATTAATACATCTTTTTGTTAAAAACAAATATTTTATTTAAAATTTTTTTTATCATTAATAAATTTATTCATTTAACTTTTTAATAAATTAGTGAAATTTATACTTAAAAATGAAAATAAAAAAAATGATAAAATAATTACTTTGCTATTTTTTTGTAATTTTAATAAAATATTAATTTTTTAATTATTTTGAAGAAAGTATATGTAATTTTAACATATAATTTTATTTATATATTATTTTGACAAATCACACTGAAGGTACAGATGCTCCTTCGTTAATATTCACTAAAATTGCCACTGAGAACATTAATTGCGAATTTATCAGTATCCCAGTAATGCCCTTGCTGATAAACTCGAATTACCGACGTTGCCCCGACTACTTCGCCATTTACTAGACAAAGACGAAAGAACCGCCTATATTAGGTTGTCCACTTTGGGATTCTCATATTTTCCGGGAATTTTTTTTTTTTGGGGTCAGTTTGGAGGCTAAATGGTGCGTACATTACATTTTCTTATTGTATCGTCATGGCACTTCGTATAATTATTCATAATCATAATCAAGCACATAGCTTTGAAGTGAAAATTTTTGTTACCAGTACTAAGCACACCACTCGTTCAACGAATGTTCTCAAAGAAGATGCATTTTCTGTTGAAACGAACATGGCGAAGCTTTTTGTTGCGAGACGTGGACAGCCAAAACCCCAAACATATCTTAGTCTCTCTCTACTCCACAATGCCACCGCCTGATCACGCACAACCCGAGCTGCAGGAGCTCTCTGAAACTGTTTCGAGTGCAGTTGGTGGTCTAGATGACTTAGAATCGAATCTAAATCGATTTACAGGTTCTTTAACGTCATCAATTGTTACCCGAGTGATAGATTCTTGCAAATATGAAGCACCCACGAGAAGACTATTGCGATTTTTCCTGTGGTCGCGCAAGACTTTGAGTACTAGTTTGCAAGATGAGGATTATAATCACGCAATTCGTGTCTTTGCTGAAAAGAAGGATCATATGGCTATGAGTATATTAGTTTCAGATCTATGTAAAGAGGGTCGGGTAATGGAGAGTCGGAGTTTTGCTGTTTTAGCTGAGACATTAGTTAAACTAGGGAGAGAAGAGGAGGCACTGGGTATTTTCAAGAACCTGGAGAAGTTCGGATGTGTGAAAGATAGTGCTACTGTCACTGCCATTGTTAGCGCTCTTTGTTCCAAGGGGCACGCTAGGAAAGCAGAAGGAGTCGTTTATCACCATAAGGATAAGATATCTGGCGTGGAGCTTGTTATTTATAGGAGTCTTATATACGGGTGGTCTATGCTACAAAACGTAAAGGAAGCACGCAAAATTATCAAAGTGATGAAGTCAGCTGGGTTTATGCCAGATTTGTTTTGCTATAACACGTTTCTTTGGGCCCTGTGTGAGAGAAACGTTAAACGCAATCCTTCTGGTCTTGTTCCTGAGGCTTTGAATGTGATGATGGAAATGAGGTCCTATAAAATTGCTCCAACCTCAATTAGTTATAATATATTGCTTTCTTGTTTAGGGAGAACAAGAAGAGTGAAGGAATCTTGTCGAGTTCTTGAATTGATGAAAAGGTCAGGTTGTTCTCCGGATTGGTTTAGCCATTATCTTGTTGCGAGAGTATTGTATGTAACTGGGAGGTTTGGCAAAGGTAATAAGATAGTGGATGAAATGATGGATGAGGGACTAAAACCAGACCGCAAGTTTTACTATGATCTGATTGGTGTTCTTTGTGCAGTAGAGAGGGTGAACTTCGCGCTTGAGCTTTTTGAACGAATGAAGAGAAGTTCATTGGGTGGTTATGGTCCAGTTTATGATGTACTCATACCGAAGCTCTGTAGAGGAGGAGACTTTGAAAGGGGTAAAGAGCTATGGAATGAAGCAAAGGCTATGGGTCTCACCCTAAGCTGTTCAAGTGATTTGCTAAACCCCTCTATTACTGATGTATTTAAGCCAACAAGGAAGCCTGGTCAAGTCTGCCTTGAAAAAACCGCAGCGCCCAAGGTACAAGTAGATGGGAAGAAGACTCTTATGCAAGTTGATAAGAAGAAGAAAAGCAAGAATAAATAGAATCCTGCTTCAGCTTCAGCATAACGGGAACTCTTATTTACTTTCATTTGTTAGCTCAGATAATATTGTTTCAAAAATCATGCACCAGGAACTCTTGTTTGTTATACATTAATTCACATAATATCTTAAATTTTAACTGCATTTCTGGTGACAGTGGGAATTCCTGTGAACTGCATTGGTATACCGTTTTTGGACAATTTAAATTGCGTGTTATAGCGTCCAAAACACGTCCAATATGCATTACATGTCGCGCTCAGCTGATCGTGTTGCGAGTTGACAATGATTGCTGCTTGCTACCTTCTAAATGATGTAAAATTGGAAACCCAGAATTTTATTAAGAATGACAATGCCACTGCCATTGCCAACCAGAGTCATGCAAAAGATACAATTCAACAGATGCCAATACAGAAGCAAACCCAGAAGATATACAAGGAAGAAGAAAGGCAGACAGTTAAGATTCTTGAATAAATCGAGCAGGTGCTTTACTAAAAATTCAAGGTACAGAGAAAGAGTATGTCGGCAAGTAGGGCCACATTTCCATGGACAAGTGAAGGAAGCAGAATCAGCCCACTTTGCCGACAAAGATGAGTGTGGACAGTTCACAGTTATCCTCTGGGATAAGGAGTTGAGACAAATTGCATCTTCCATGCTCAGTTTTATATGATGTTGTGATATTAAGATTTACAATTTGCAATTACGAGTAATTACCGAGGCGAGTTCGGATCCAACTAAGAGCTGGCACACGGCACATGACTGTTGACAATAATTAATTAATTAATAACAACAACAACAATAGTAATACCATGTAATACAGCAATCAGGATGTGATCCAGTGGGGCTACTCCCATGCAAGATTTTAAAATTTTTGTTATATTTAGCCCATTAGTTAATTGACAAATAAATTAGGTAAAATAACTAAATATCATATCTCTGCTAAGATTTGGCAAAAAAAAAAAAATACATATAGATATATGTACTTTGTCAAAAATAATAAAAAAAAAAATCACTCAATAGTTTAAAAGGTTAATTAAAATTGTAAAAGACTAAACTAATATTGTCTTTCTTTATTTAAAAATACAAACAAAATATTATGGTTAAAATCTAATATAAACTGCATCAAATTAAAAAAAAATAATCATAAAGCTTATTGAAATTTGCTTTAAAAGATAAAGTATCAAATATAAAAATATAACAAAAAAAACATATTAAAATTTAGATAAAACATATTTAGATTTTACTTATAAAACATAATAAAATTTTACTTTATTTATATAAAAAATATATATTTGCATGTAATTTTCTCAAACATTAAAAGAAGAAAATGTTTGAAAAAAATACTTTGTAATATATTTTATAATTTTTATTAATTAAAATATAATAATTTTATTGTTAATGGATATGTTGTGTTTAGATTTATAAAATATATAAATATATATATTTATTTGTAAATTTCTGACACGCGAGGAGAGGTTCATAGTAATATCCTATTAAAAGAAAAATAATAATTCAATATCGTCATCGTCGATGTTTGGACGCGTGTTTTCTCGTCTCCGCTCCGCTCCGCTCCGCTCCCTCTGTACAGCACTCAATCCAGTAAAACGAAACACGCCCTCTTATTTTTTTATTATTATTTTTTAAGACCAACGCAAACCCTCCCCCCGCCCTGGATGCCTGCGATGTTCGTCTAATTTTTCTAAGCTTCTTACATTATTAATCCCTTTTGTAACAATTTGGACACCTAACTCGAACTCAGATACCCTGTTCGAGAAACCAGAAAGAGACTCCATGAACTCCGGATAGATTTAGAGATTATAAATAGCGGGATCTCTCTCTCTCTCTCTCTGCAACAAAAACTTTTTTAGCACATGGGCCAAGACCATTTCACACCTCAGAAGAGATCCTCCGGAAGCGGCGCCGGTGGGCTTCCTACAACCACAGCGAACGGCAGGTCAGGACGTGCGGCAATGCCAAGGGGCAGACAGATCCAGAAAACCTTCAACAATATTAAGATCACGATTCTCTGCGGATTCGTGACGATTTTGGTCTTACGTGGTACTATCGGCGTCGGAAACTTAGGCAGCTCGGACGCCGATGCTGTTAACCAGCACCTGATTGAAGAGACCAACCGGATCCTGGCTGAGATCCGTTCCGATAACGACCCGAATGATCCGGAAGATCTGGCAGAGTCGGAGATCAACCCTAATGTAACCTACACTCTGGGTCCGAAAATATCTAGCTGGGACGAAGATCGTAAAGCTTGGCTGAGTCAAAATCCTGAATTTCCCAGTTATGTAGAAGGTAAGCCTAGGATTTTACTCGTCACGGGGTCACCGCCTAAACCCTGTGACAATGCTATCGGCGATCATTACTTGTTAAAATCCGTTAAGAACAAGATAGATTATTGTAGGATTCATGGAATTGAAATTGTTTATAACATGGCTCACTTAGATAAGGAGTTAGCTGGGTACTGGGCGAAACTGCCGTTGCTTAGGAAATTGATGTTATCTCATCCTGAGGTTGAATGGATTTGGTGGATGGATAGTGATGCCATGTTTACTGATATGGTGTTTGAGATTCCTGTTACGAAGTACAATAAATACAATTTGGTGGTTCATGGGTATCCTGATTTGATGTTTGATCAGAAGTCGTGGATTGCTTTGAATACTGGGAGTTTCTTGTTTAGAAATTGCCAGTGGTCATTGGATTTGCTTGATGCATGGGCACCAATGGGGCCGAAAGGACCAATAAGAGAGGAGGCTGGGAAGATTTTGACTGCTAATTTGAAAGGTAGGCCGGCTTTTGAGGCTGATGATCAGTCTGCTTTGATTTACTTGTTATTGTCTCAGAAGGATAAGTGGATGGATAAAGTGTTTCTTGAGAATCAGTATTATTTGCACGGTTATTGGGCTGGGTTGGTTGATAGGTACGAGGAGATGATGGAGAAATATCATCCAGGGTTAGGTGATGAAAGGTGGCCATTTGTGACTCATTTTGTTGGTTGCAAGCCGTGCGGGAGTTATGGCGATTACCCAGTTGAGAGGTGCTTAAAGAGCATGGAGAGGGCGTTCAATTTTGCTGATAATCAAGTGCTTAAGCTGTATGGATTTGGTCATAGGGGCTTGTTGAGCCCCAAGATTAAGAGGATCAGGAATGAGACGGCTACTCCTTTGGAGTTTGTGGATCAGTTTGATGTCCGTCGTCCTGTTCATGAGAAGAGAGTATCACAGAGCTAGGAAGCGAAACATCATATTCAATGTGCCATAATGTGTAGGTAATGTAATTCATTGGTTACAGATCAGATTCATATCTATTAACAGTTTTTACCTTACCATTAAGTTTTGCTTGCAATATGTCTTGGTGCTCTTTTGAGAACAAATTAGTACGATTCTTTGTAAACTTCAATTTATCTTCCCGATGTTTTTCAGCAATTTATGAAGAAAATTTACATCACCTTGCACCATGCTTTTCCTTTTCATGTTCTTATCTTTCTATTTTATGTGTGTGTTTTATTTCCTCTATGTCTCCTTGCTGATGAACAATAAACATGTTTAAATAGTAGCTTTTCTGGTAATTTGACTCTGAGAGAAAAATTTCAGTAATCACAGGATCTAAAGAGAATTTGAATATCCCATTGTTGTGCCATTACATTTACTATTCATTAGAAAGAATTGAAGCTTTTCCTGGTTTTGCTGAACTTTTGCAGTGGCTTTGTTGCATTTCACATGTGAATCTATTTGTTTAATCATGTATACAGGATAATGGTTGTGTATCTGTTGCTCTGGGCTCTGATGTTGCTTTCATGTGTAATGTAAGACATTTACCAAACAGTGATTAACATACCCTATGCTTTAAAGGTGAAGTTGGCCTTGTTTCAATAAGCTATGCTGTAAACTTTCTCAAGTGTTAGTATTTCAGCTTCTTGAGTTCAATTATGTTAGCTTCCATTAGGACGTCTATATGTACTGCAGCACACTCCAAAGCAATTTGGGAAGATGATCTGAGGCACACTCTTTAAATGTTCATATCAGATCCTTGTAAAGTATTAGAATGCTGAGCCCCAAGCATTGGATACGGTAATATGAATTTTAAATTTTGTTTGGTTTGATATTGAAGTGTGACGATTTTTAAGTTATAATTATTATGGAATCGAAGTACTAGAGGTAAAATATTAGTGAAAAAATTGGTAGGGTCCATTGTACTTTGGCATTAAGAATATTGTTTTACTTGTGCTTCCAAAACTAAGTGGAAGTAGCATAATCCCAAGTAAAGCCCTAGATGCATTCACCGCATTTACAACACCATTAACTTGTGTTTTACATGGGTTGACTTGAGATTTTTTTTTAAAAAAAAATTGTCTTGACAAGTCATTTTTTAAGGATATCTTTCAATCCAGTAGATCAATATAAAAGGTTTTGTCTTTCTATTTTCATATGTTTTTGTGTGATTTGCTTGTTGCTACCTGTAGTCAATTTATATACTTGAGAGAGCCTATTACATAAATCATTGGGTGGTAACTTGTATTCTAGGAAGTAGAATTTCACAGACAAATAACAATGAGGGAAAAGTCATTATGAAATTCATAACTTATGCAAACTCAAAAAATATTAATCTTGAAACACGAAGGCATTAGTTTTAAAACTTTTTAAATGAATTTTGAAACTTAATAATTTGAATTAAAATTTAAATTATAAAAAAGTTAAAATTCAAATTAAAGAACTTTTACTCAAAGATTGAAGGATTAAGAATTATAAAAATTTTGATCAAATGATTCACTAATCACGAATCAAAAGGTTAAGAAAAAAAGTTTGAACTTGATACAACTTATAAAGTTATTTGAGAAACCAAAGATGATCAATTTTCACAATTTTAATCCTTTTATAATATTATTTAAGTCATCTTACATAAAAGATTATAATCAAATTTCTTGAAGCAAGTAAGAATAAAATATTTTAAATAATAAAAAAATAATTAATTAAAATATATGTTTATTTAGCATCTCTAAACATATTAGGAAAAGAAAATAACAAAAATATTCAATTAAAATGGTATAAAATCATATCTCAACATTATGCATCCTCTTCACATTCTTTGATGATACTATTTTAAACTTAATTTCATGTTTGATTCTACTATTGATCTTGAATCTTCTTCGGTTTATATTTCTTGAATCAATTCATTAAAGTTTTGATTTTTTTTTTTCACTCTTACCCTTGTAATTGATCCAAGCAGAATGTGCAAATAGCCCTTATAAGCTTGTTATTGTTGATTCTCATCAATAACTATATTTGAACTCCTTTACATTAAGCATATGCATAAGCTTATGCGAATGGTCTGGTGATCCCCCAAATCCCAATTGCAAAGTTGTGAATAAAGGAGGCATATAAAATCAGAGAAAAGCACTTCCTTGATTCCCTCTAATGAAGAAGATGCTTTAAAGAAAAGCACTTCCTTTGTGACGGGCCACTAGCACTTGATTCATTTCAGCAATTTGATGCAACAGCTTATTGATTTTCTGTGAAAAGTAGAATCAATGTTAGGGAGGGGACAAAAAGAAAAGTAGATAGGCAGGACACTGGAAGCATATTCATAACAGTAAAACCTTGATCACCAATTCTAATGTAATGCATCTATTTGGGCAGATCAATATAAAAAGTTACAACAACACGGACAGAGAGTAAAACTATAGTAATTAGGTAACGGATGAATAACATTCACCCTCCCAAACAAGCAATAGATGGATCATTGTAATATATGTAATCCCCTCAGGCATGTAATTCACATTCAAAATCACCAGGAAGCATAAGGCAATGGAATAAATATGGTTTTCGAAATCAGTCCTAGAAGCTAATCCAAAATCTGCGAACAACATACAAATGCTAGTTAGTATTTATATTTTGTTTGAGATTGTACCGGAAATATATTCCAAAATTTCACAATTTTAATCCAAGAAACTAATGGCGCCGGGCTAGTTTGATTTTGACTTAAAACTAAAATATATTGCTATTGGCATTTTTCACTAACACCTTAAGCTTAAACAAGACCCGCAATTACATCAAACACTTGATGAATAAAATGAAAAGATTTATTGTATATTGTAGAACCAAACCTCATCTTTCTCTTTGATAATCAGCTTCAACTTCAAAAGCTCTACTCTCAGTCTCTGATGCTGAATCCGCCTGCATAACCACCACCACATCACTAATAACGCCATGCCTGCCACCGGACCAAACGACCACGATGCCCCTTTTCTATCCCCGTTTTTACGAAACCAAGAATAAATACTGCAAATCCTGGCACGTAAAATCTCAAGCCCAAAATCCAACCACCCAACAATCACTTCCTTAGAACTTGACGGTAGATCGAAATCAGACGGTGCTAATGACAATGATGACGATGATTTGCATGATGGGTGGTGTTGTTTTTGATGGTCTCGACTGTGATGCGATGGAATGTGGAGATTCTCGTGGTTAACAGGAGGGAAAACAGAGCAATCGTCGCATTTTGAGTTGTCGAGAGAGTCTCTTATCGTTATCATTGACCATTGTTTTGAGAGATGATGATTTATGGACCGAATTTGCCCCAATAAGCCGCCGAAAACGTCATCATCTTGTAACATTTTCACGGCGGGGCGGAATTGAACGACAGATTTGTATTTGGTGTTGTGGTGGTAGCGGTTTAAACCCTTAACTGGTAAGGGTTTTTGGCAATGGTTTTCGTGTGGGAAGCAGATGAGCCGCACACAGTGATTGCCAGCTCAGGATGACTAAAATAATCAAATCTGTTTGTTTTGATTTGAATAATGCAAACCACACGCATGGCGCTAGCAAGTTAAAAGACACAAGTTGAATAAATCATATTTTAAGGTATAATTATTTTCTCACATAATCTTTGTAAAACCTTATTATTATTTAGAATAGCTTTTATGTATGGTCTCAGAATTGTCTGTGAAATAGGAAGTCTCCTTGGTTACTTTTGATGCCAAAGGATTACAAGTTAAGGACATGTTAATGTCCTCTAGCCAGATTGAATAGAGAGTTCCGAATTTCCAAGGACTTTTCATGGTAAGTTTTTTAATGGGACTTTTACTACTAGATTCCTAGTACTATCTAAATAGGAAGCTAAGACCAACCACTCAAAATGAAACATGTGTCAGCTTATTTTGGCAATCTCTACAGTAACATTATGCAGTCACATTTGGCTTCGAATAAAAATTAAATATCGCCTAAATTTACGAATGATTCACAACATGATAATTAAAAAGAAAAAGAAAAAAAAAACATAGTTAAACAATGAACTACATAATCTCCAACAACCCCAAATACATTTTGTACAAACTCCAATTTACAACCATTTTTTTGGGTCATTTCAGTAAAAATATGGGGAGTTAATTTCCCGATCAAGCAGAAGAAGATATTGAAAGAGATGAAAATCAACCTTGGATTGGAATTGAAGTTGAATGCAAAAAGTAATCTGTAAGGACGAATAAAACTGAAAACATAGAACAAATGCATATCTCTATCTCTTCCAAATTAATTGAGATGGGAATTATTAAGATTCATTCTTTCTACATTCACCTTCCCTCAACTTTGCCAACAGGAGAAAATAATGAAGAATTTACTGATACTTGAGAATCGTCACTAAAAGCAACAGCTATATGCTGATTTCTAGCTGAGTTGTTTTCATTTGGTTTCTCCATTGCAATGATGTTTGCACTACTCTTATCTTCTGGATGATCTGTATTAGTCTGTTTAGAAGCTTCTTGAAGCTGCAACGCATATTCCAAGTTCCACAACACATCTCCCATTCCAGGCCTATCAACACCATGTTCTGCTAAACATTTTTCAGCGGCTTCAACATATTTTCTTAGAGATTCTTTGCTAATCGTCTCAGCTATATGAGGATCGATTATCTTCTCAAGTATCCCTTTTCTATGGCATTGCATTGCCCACTCCGCCAAACTAACTTGTTCCCTTGGCAGCTTTGGGTTTATGACAGGCCTTGCACATAAAACCTCAAACAGCACTACACCAAAAGAGTAAACGTCAGATTTATCCGTAAGCTGTTGCCTTCTGTAATATTCAGGATCAAGATACCCAAAGCTCCCCTTAACCGCTGTGCTTACATGACCCTGCTCCATCGGTGCAGCTTTTGATAAGCCAAAATCAGCCACTTTTGCAACCAAATTCTCATCAAGAAGAATATTGGTGGTCTTTACATCACGGTGAATGATCCCTTGTGCAGCACCAGTGTGCAGATAATGCAGTCCACGAGCCGCACCAATGCAAATATCGAGACGTTGTTTCCAAGATAAAGCAGGTTGATTCGAGCCGTACAGGTGATCACGAAGTGGTCCATTAGACATGTATTCATAAACAAGAATCATCTCTGATTGTTCGTCACAGAAGCCGATAAGTGGTACAAGATGGCGATGCCTGAGCTTGGAAAGCATTTGTATCTCTGTCTGGAATTCGTTTATACCTTGCTCTGATCCTGGATTTCCTCGTTTAATTGCAACTTTGGTTCCATCTTCTAACACCCCGATATAAACCTTTCCGAATCCCCCAACGCCAATTACTGCTTTTTCATCAAAACTTTGGGTAGCATTCTGTAGTTCATTGAAACTGAAGAATCGTCCGAGACCCTGATTAGAGAAGAAACTAGAGTAACCACTCTTGCTCTTGCTCCTGCCGGAGCCAAAGATGGAAGATCTTCGAGAGCTACTTTTGCTGGACAAGAAACTGGTGTGGCTTCCTTGTAGAGGGAGAAGCCATGACGAGAAGCTGTTTCTTTTGTCCCAGTCTTGAGGCCTTCTTTGCCACCTAACGAAAACTAGTGCAAGAAACAGCGTTGCTGTCAACCCCATTACAATCCCAAATCCCGCAACAATCTTCATTTTAGGTGAAACAGAAGCTCCCTTGTAAGACCCATTAACAGCAAATAAACCATCCAAGCTCCCAGCCTCATTGCTTAGCTTTATGACTTCCAATCCGTTAAGAATTGCATTAGGTAGCCCTGACTGAACATCGGAAGCAGGGCCGACCTGAACGGTGATGGAGCCATTTATAATAAACGATGCATTGACCAAAAAATCTTTGTAATAAGCGGTGGCCAGTTCATTAGTCAATCTAGAGAGATCAAGACTCGAAACACCCATCAAGCCGTTGATATAAACGTTGAAGTACAAGTCATTAAGGCTCAGGCTGACAATGTCACAAAAATGCAATCTGATCAAATACGAAAAAGTTGGATCAACACTCATCTTCCAAGTGAGATTGAAATTGGGCTCCAAGACCTGAGATTCCTTCATCTTTTGAGCGCTTGCGTAAACCCAATTTGGGGCAATGTAAGGAGTTGCTCCACCTTGCCGATAATTGACAGTTTTAGGTTCAACAAAAGCAATTTCAGAGCCTTGCGGAAAGGTATTAAACGGGATATCAGAAAGCCATGTCCTTGACAGAGTGTCGTTCTTGGGAGTTACAGTTGGCCCTCCAACATTCAATCTGTAGGATACTTCAAAAGCCAACTTAGAAAAACCAGTGAAAGTATCAACACCAACTGGAGAGAGTGCGGTTGCGGAATCCGAAGCAATAGAATCAGGAGAAGACACGAGTTCAATGGCATTGATAAAAGCATGCGAATCCTTCTTGGGCTTGAAAATAATGGAGAATCTCTCGGTGTCAGATATATTAATGAGATATTCTTTGAAAACAAAAGAAGTGACGGAGAAGTCGTGTAAGAGAACAAAGTTATCGGTTTGTACGGTGAAAGCAGAATTAGTGAGATTGAATGAAGGGTGAGGAAGAGGGTAAAAGTAAAGACGAACCCAATGCATCCCTGGTTGAGAAATGTAAAAAGTATACCTAGACTCCTCCAGAAAAATTCTGGCCGACCGATATAAAGGAAGAACAGAAGGTGAAGGAGAAGGAGAAGGAGAAGAGGCATTTAAAGAATCAACTGAAGTCTCAATATCTTCTTCAGTTGACAAATAACTAGAAGACTCACGTTCAGATTTGAAGATCCGACCATCTTCAAGCTTTGTATGTTGACTTGACCCACAATCGATTAGATAATTATCAGCAGGTGAGTAGTATGAGCTCGAAGAATTGTGATCGCCTTTTGCATAAACGAACGTTGCAAAGCTGCAGCTGAACAAAACTTGTACAAGGCAAAGAAAAACAACTATGGGGGAGAAGGAAGAAGGCCATGAAAATGGCCTGCGATTCTCTTCTTCAGTGATCATCATCATCCTATCTTGCGCTTGCGACAGCAAATTAACACAAAAATAACAATTTTAAATGGGCATACTGCTGGTTGGTTTTCGCAAGAATTAATGTAACCACAAAGAAAGTTAGAAATATTGGTATTTGGGGGAGAAGGGAACTGCAGGTGAGCGAGGGTTTCAGAGGAATCTGATTATACTAAAACGGTTTACAAGTTAAATAGAGGAAACCATCAAGATAGTTGGGAGCAAGCGAGGAAGGACGTGCAGAGATGTACGGTACCTACTTAATGTTTTAAACAGTTTCAGACTCGAGGGATGCGTATATGTATATGGATTTTAATGGATAAACAGAAGACTTGTTATATAAATTATTATAAAATTCGATGGAATCTTTAAAATAAAAGTTCCGAGTTATGCGCCGAACCCCAGGAGTTTGTCCCTGTAAGTTTGTGTTATTGTAACGACCAACAACCATGGAATGGAATTGAAGCTCTCTGGGACCGTATTGTATGCAATATTGGTTTGCCAATCTTTGATAGTTTATTATTACTTTTAATTTGGTCGGAAACAATATCCGTCTATTTTAATTTAGTAAATGGTGTCCTATTATCTAATTTATTTTGGGATAATAATTATTAATTCCAAAGGTGTATTTTTTTTTTTATTATTTCTCTTAAAAAAATTATTAATACGGATATGAAATGAAACTGAAGCATTAGGACTGGACTTTGGAAGAATTGGTGGCAACAACTGGTGCGTTGTGGTGTGGTTTTGAAAAAAAAAAGTAAAGATTGCATCTAATCCGGTCCAGGCAATAGCAATCAGAAATTGTGAATGCACGTCTAAGCGAAAGTTGCCAATTCCATGCCGTCCAAGCGCCAGATTTTCGTTTCTTGAGAAGCTGTTTTTGTTGGCATCTTCAATTATTCTTTCAATCTGGTAGTGACCAATTCATAGATAGGCAACTCACGGCATTGCAACCAACAAATAAATATAAGAACTCATATTGTAAACATGGAAAGAGCCATAAACTTATTTAACTGTTGACAGAAAGCACGTGCAAAGTTTTTATTTTAATAATAATATATATATATATATATATTCGAATAAGTGAAAATAAGAATGAATGTTAGTAGTTATTTTGCAATAACTTGTACAAGTTATTTTCTTATTTTAATACTCTATAGTTGTAAGCCACTTAATTAAAGTGGTGAACGGCACAATAAAGTGCAGAAGGAAAATTATTAATATCCTTGAATTTGCATCGGAGGGTTTAGGTTCCTCGATCGACTCTTTAATCTTTAACTCATTTGTGGAAAATGAAATAGAGATCACGCGTGGATGAAAGACTGCAGCAAGTCGAACAGACGACATCAACTCTTTGTCATTTCATGTCTCGCATGGCTAGTATGTTTGAAAAGCTTACTTTCAGGATTCGATCAAATGGCAGAGCACTCAATGCAGGAACAACCGGGAGTCTTCACGGCTCCACCGAAAGACAATGGAAGACAAAAAGAAATAACGATAGGGAATTTGGTGGCTCTGGTTCTTCTAACTCTTATGCACCCGAACCAGTCAAACCGGATTTTACTTGTTTCAATGGCAGAGAAGAACCAACTAGCTGGTTGTGTAGAGTTGAACAATTTTTTCAATTTCAAGACGCTCAGGAATGTGAGGTGTGTCGTTAGTATCATTCCATCATAGAGGCGATGCCCCCATTATGATGCCAACTATTGCAGCAAGAATTTGATCAACTTGTTTGGAGTGAATTCAAGGAAGGACTTCTTTCTCGCTTTCGACCGAACAAATGCTATAACATTTTTAGGGCTTACTAGATTGCAACAAATAGTGACGGCGCAGGATTATCAAACAAAGTTTATGAACATAGTAATTTTCAAAATAATAACGGGGTGTTCTTAAAATTTGAGCGGGGTGAACTTAGTAATTTCAAATGACGTGGTAAATTCAAGCTATTGGGATTCTGTTTGTCATTTGCAGTTAGTTAAAGAAAAAATTAAGTTATTCAGACACGGCTATAAAAATCAGTGCTGGGAAGGCTTTTTAAGAAGAGATCATTTAGAGTTCCAGGAAACCATTTTGAGCATTCTATAGCTCTATAGAAAGCTATAGAAAGCTAAGAGTTTATTATGTACATTTGTAATCTTTATTCTTGATAATAAAACAGTATGAATGTGTTTGATCCCGTGAATGTAGGCATACTGTCGAATCACATAAACTTGTTTCTTTGTATTTGTTTGATTATTTCCATGAAATACTCTTTTGTATTTGGTTTGTTCTTACTTAAGGCATGTTTGCGAATTGATTTCTTGGTCAAGATCCTAAAAAACTAGTGTTAGAGCCATATTGTTTAAAAAGTCATGGCTTCCACAAAGTTTGACATTGAAAAGCTAACATTTGACATTAATTTCAATCTTTGAAGATTGAAGATGAGAGCTTAACTTATGCACCAAGGTCTTACCTACATCTTAACTGAAAAAGGAGACGAAAGAATTATTAAAAGAACATATAATGCTATAATTATAAGTCTAGGTGATGGAATCTTGAAAGAAGTGTCGAAGTAGAATATAATAGCTTCTTTGTGGCTCAAGCTTGAAAGCTTGTTCATGACAAAGTTTTTTGCCAATAGATTATATATAAAAAGGCAACTGTATAATTTGTTAATAGGACTATGAACACTAATGCTAGATTATCTTAATAATTATAATAAGAACATTGCAGATCTTGAAAATATAGATATCAAGAATGAAGATGAAGACCCGGCTTTAATGCTTCTCAAATCTTTGTCCAGTTCCTATGAGCAGTTCATAGACACTCTATTATTTAGTAACGAGACTCTTTAATAGAGGATGTAAAATTAGCATCAACCACTAAGAAATTGTAAAAGATAAAAGCAAAGGAATCAAATAATAATGAAAGGGTTGAAAACAAGGGGAATGAGTGAAAAGAATGATGGCAAAAAGAACAATTCCAATCAAACAAAGTCAAAATCCAAGAGGAAAAGGTACTATCAATGTAATAAGAAAGCGCATTTTAAAAGAGATTACTATGAAAGGAAGACAAAGGAGTTCAAGAAAAACAAGTTAATTTTGTCATTGCACTAAGATCAACATCATATTTAGATTCATTAGATAGAAGCTATAAAAGTACTAACCTTTTCATTGCCTTAGAGAGTAAAACAAAAGGTCAATGGTCTTACATTCTAGTTATTCCTTTAATATATGTGCTTTTAGAGAATTTTTCAGTACCTATCCGGGAATTAATAAGGGAAAAATGCTAAAAGGTAGTAATATAGCATGATCATTAGTTAATATGAGTGATGTGAGAATTAAAATGCATGATGGCATTTTAAGACTCCATAAAAGGTCAAACATATATCTGAACTTTAGAGAAACTTGGTTTTTTTTATGCATATTGGACAATTTAGGCTACAACTTCAAAGTTGAAAGCAGAAGTCTAAAAATAACTATAAGCACTATGGTACTTATGAAAGGCATTAGACAAAATGGTTTTATGTACTTTTGTGAATGGCATGGATGCCATGTCTGTTGAGCTAGAAAATGATGAAACCAAGTTTTGGAATTTTGGGCCTTGGACATATAAGTGAAAGAGACGTGAAAGAACCGAGCAAGTAGGGAGTGCTAGAAGATGTGAAGATTGGTAAATTGAAGTTTTGTAAAAATTTTATTATTGTCAAAACTTATAGGGTTAAATTTGATAAAGATATACATAGAATCAAAGGGACCCTTGATTATATTCACTTTGATCTTTGGAGGCCTGTTCAAGTGCCCTCTCTCAGTTAAAAAAGATACTTCTTATCACTGATAGATGACTTTTCGAAAAAAAGTCCAAGTTTACATCTTTAAGGCTAAAGATTAAGCTTTTGAAAAGTTTAAGGAGTGGACAACTCTAGTTGGAAATCAGATTAGAAAAAAGTTAAAAGGTTAAGTAGTGACAATAGATTAAAATTCTGCAATAATGACTTTGAAGAATATTACAGATAGAATGGTATTGCAAGACATAAAACTATAGTGAACACCATTCAGCAAAACGGACTAGCAGAGAGAATGGGCAAAACTCTAATTGACAAGGTTAGATGTATGCTTGTCAACTCTAAGTTGTTCAAAAGTTTCTAGACTGAAGTAGTTTCCATTACTTATTTTCTTGTAAATAAGAGCATTTCCTTAACAATCTGTTCAAGAACACTAGAGAAAATTTTGAGTGAAGTTCCTACCAATTATGAAAATCTAAGCATGTTTGGCATCTTGACATATACATATGTGAGGCAAGGAAAGTTGGATGCAAAGGCAATAAAAGGGGTATTTGTAGGCTATCCTAAATGAGTTAAAGGTTACAAAAATTTGGTGCTATGATGAAAGACCATCTAAAAACATTATCTCAAAAGATGTTGTATTTAATGAACATGCTCTATTTAAGACAAATTATACACCAAAAACTTAAAATGATTAAAGGGATTGGGTTCAGTTTAAAGTGAAGCACTACCAAAAACAAAAGAAAATAGACAAACAAGAAGGCATTAGTAAGACTTGTACATCTTCTCCATAAGATCATTAGAGGCAATTAAGTAAGTTGTAAGACTATAAACTTATAAGGAATTGGCAAAAAAAGAACCATGAAGCCATCAAACAGGTATGCTTATATAGATTTGATCTCATTTGGATTAACAACTGTTGACTCAATGATAGAAGATGATCCTAAAACCAATAAAGATGCTATGAATTCAAAAGAAAATGCATTGAAAAAGAAGGCTATGCAAGTGAAAATGATTATTTAAGAAGAAATCAAACTTAGGTTTTTGTTTCTAAGTCTAAAAATAGAAGAATGGTATTAAAAGTGTATATTCAAGACCAAGAACACTAATTCAATTAATGAGCCTCCACGATACAAAGCAAGATAAGTGGCAAAGGATTGTTAACATAGCTCAATAAGAATCTTGCTGGCAATAGTGTCTATCCTTGATTTAAAACTTGATCAAATTGATGTAAAGACAACTTTTCTACACAAAGAGCTTTAAGACATCATTTTGATATAGCAACCTGAAGGCTATGTACAAACTAGTAAAAGGAATTATAACTATTTGTTAAAAAAGTTCTTGTATGGCTTAAAGCGATCTCCTAAAAAATGGTATAGAAGGTTTGATCAATTCTTTACAAAATAAGATTTTATAAGGAGTCAATATGATAGTTGAGTTTACTATTAGGTTTTAAATTAAGGTGGAGCTATCTTCATGGTTTCGTATATTGATGATATACTTATAACATACAAAGAAAAGCATGAAATAGTGAAGTTGAAGTTTTTACTTTATTTGTGATTTTGAAATGAAAGACTTAGGGCTTGCAAACAAAATTCTAAAGATAGAAATTAAAATAAAAAAAGATCGTGAAATCTTGTTTCTATCACAACAAAGGTATATTAAAAGGGTACTAAATAGATTTGGGATACTGAATTTAAAGCCATTTCAAGCTCCTTTGACTCCACATTTAAGTTATCTATTTCTTAGTCACTTGAAACTAATGAAGACAAATTTGATAGGGCTATGATGCCTTATGCTGAGGTTTTGGGGTGCTTAATGTATGTTATGGTATACACGAGGTCAGACATAGCCTTGTCTTTTCCCAAGCTTTCCTGAACTACAAAACAAATCAAACATGTCAACAAAAGGTTTCTAAAAAAAAAAAAAAGCTTTGACGCCAAAAAATATGAAGACACGGTTTGCCTTCCGAGAAAATGCTGGAAAATTGAAAGAAAAACCTGTAATCTGTCTCTCAAGGCCATAAACCTCAAAAGAAAAACGAAAAATGCATACAGCTGCATTAAATGAAAAAAAAAAACGCTTATCTAACGTGATTCTTTCAATTATGTCCCTAACAACGCAAAATTGAAAACTCTATACTTACACATTATTTCACCGTAATACATTTTTCTCAACGGCCAGCCACTGAAGTGAACTCTCAAAATTCAGAACTCAACATGTTTTACTTTACAGCATTTTCTCAGCATCCGACCACTAGTAATAAAATTAATCAAAAAGAAATTTCGAGAAAAATCACCCAAATGTAGTCCTCAACATCGTCGATTCCCTCCAAACGGAACTGAGACGACGTCGTTTCAGCCAAGATTTGCGATATACAATCTAATCACAGAGTTCCACCACCAAAAAGAGAAGATTTGAAGGGAATCATAGAGAGCATCGTGTTCCCTCTGTGTCCTTTGCTACATACAAAGACCAAAATCCGCTGCGTGTACAGTGCATCTGCTCACTCTCTCTCTCTCTCTCTGTCTACAGAGACCTCATTTTATGTCCTCTCTTATTTTTTTATTTTTGTTTTTGCTCGATTATTTGTGGAGACTACGGGGAGTGAGATTCGACTATTCTCCCTTCTCTGAAAAAGAAACATGTTTACGTAGAAGAAAAATGTGACTCTGTGCTCTCTTGCGCGTGATCGGTGGAATCGGTGTGAGGCTTGACGTGACCATGCAGTAATTTTTTTTAATTTAATTTGTATTAACAACAATAATTATATAATTAATAATAAATAATTTAAATTATATTTTAATAAAATTTATAAATTAATTTTATATTTTATAATATAAATTTAAATTTTAAAATATAATTTAAATAATTAATTATTAATTATATTATATATAAATATTTATTTAAACTTTAAAATATTTACTTGAACTTAAAAAAATAAAAAATACTTTTATATGTTGATTATTGAATAATTATTAAATTTTTTATTTTAAATTTATTTAAATTATTTTAAATTTTACTTTATTATTACAAATTTTACGATTGAAAAATATGCGATTGGGAATATGTATATAAGTTATTTTAAACTAGTGGTGTTAAACGGGTTAGATGATTGTACAACAGCTGCTCTACAGTAAAAATTTGGTTAGGCAATAATAATAATAATATTTAATTATTTAAATATTATTATTTTAATAAAATATTATGAATTTGCGAATAATGACCCGTTATAGGTTTGGATCTACAAACAGTGTTGAGCATACTTAAATTTTGACGGGTGAAATCCGATCCTTGAACTTGTGTGAGCTTACTTTTGCGGACTGGGCTGACCTAGTTGACCCAATAGACAACTGTGTTCTGAAGGACTGATGGATTGCTAACAACAGGGATAAAAGTTTGGAAACGCACCATTCATTCGCGTGCAAAACTGTTGCTTCCTAGGAGGATATTTACGGTAAAATTCTATGTATTTTACTTAAAGTACAACCGAACCATCAAAAAATTTATTTTACAAATAATAACCCAGTTCAACCAATTCAATCTATTTTTTTTATTAGATTGGAGGACACTGACTAGATTTGAATGAAAACTTGAAAATCCACTCATAGCGAATTCCATTCGCTAGAATTTGATCCATTGGCAAAATAATAATAATAATAATAATAATAATAATTATTATTATTAAAACTATTTTTTCTTCTATTTGTAATTATATTGGATCAAATAGTAGTAATAATTTGTTTTATTGGATCATATCAAATTGAATTACATTTTGCTAAGTAATTGATCATATGTGAATTTAATTAAATTTGGTAAATCTGATTCTTAAATAGGAGTGACAATATAAATAATTTTATTATTTAACATGTATACTTAAATCTAACTCATTTAATAATAATTTTTTTTTATAATGACCTAAAAATAAGGTCCATTCATAATTTTTGTCTCATTTAAAATTTCTTTATAATCTTGGTTAAAAGTTAACTTTTGAATGATACAACTGCTGAGCAAATTTATTGTCCATCTATTTAAAGAAAATAAGAAAGAAAGAGTGTGGAGAAAGAGAAAGGTAAAAAAGAAAAATTCAACAAACAAATGGTTGCAAATTCAATGAACCAATTGAGTCAAATTAACAAACAAATTGAAAATGATGAATTCCCTATTAAAAATTAGTTCATCTTAGATTTTCTCAACCAATTTCATCAAGATATTATGAAATGAATTAATTTTCCTTGACATTGTACGAATTTCTTGGATGAATTATGAAATTAAATAATTTTTTTTGACAATTTTCAAAACCATTGAGGAATTCTGAGATGATTTAAATTTTCTCGGCATTGTACGTAATTTGTCACGAGATTATGAGATGAGCTAATTTTCCTCAACAATTTCAAAGTATGTGTTATATGAACTAAAATCCAATATTTAAAGAGTTTAGCAACGAGGTTATATGCAAACATTCAATGTGGATCTTTTAAGCAATTGTTACATATCCATGTTATTGAACGTGGTTGCAAGGACTTAGATGACAGAATATCAAAGTATGTGTTATATAGTCTAAAATGCAATATATCGAATCATGTAAAGTTAGTTGAATTTAAGCAATTGTTACAATATATTTTCACTAAATTCTAAATAGTTTAATTTAAGTATTCTTGAATTCAAATTTAAACTCGTAAGTATACGAATCAATTTTAAAATGACAAGTATTCTTGATTTTTCAAAGAATAAATTAAATTAACACTTATTTATTAGTGAACCCTAATTTGAACTAATTACAAAAGAAACATAACATGAATACAAACCAAATAAACAATATTAGTGTTTAATTAAATTAAAATAAAATTTACAAAAAAATAAAATAAAACTTTCCAAGAAAACAAATCAAGAACCAAAAATTAGTTAAAATAAAAATGTTAAAGTTTCAAAAATCCATCACTAATTATCACATTTATAGTAATTTTATATAATCAAAAAATTCTAATAACTTAATATTGTAAAATTCTCTTAACATATAATCTAATTACATGCATTAGTTACTTATTGATTATGAATTTTGTTACGCCCCAACTTTGAGTAATCGATACATGACAATTACTGTGTCTTCTTAAACTACATTTTATTTAATTGAAAAACACTCCAAGAATAAGCAAGGAAAAAATAAAAATTTAAATCATGTAAAATGTACACAAATTATAATACATAACTAATAATATCCAAAGTTATGTCAAAATAATTCAAATCAATTTCTTTAAGACATCAATAAGTTTACACAATGTAAATGTTCACATTTGAAATTTATATATATTGAAATACAAGTTTTCTTATATAACAGCAAATAATTATAACAAAATAAATTTTTAATGAACCCTGAATATCAATTTAAGTCGAATACTTGAATTATAAAAAGATCAATCTCTCCAATACTCGACTGCTTAGGGGATCAATATTTATCCAGTTATCTGAAAAAGTTAATAAAAAATGAGTATATAACTATATTTAGTAAATGGACAATCATAATATTCACCTTCCTATTAAAGTAAACTGGGTAAATAATGCATAAATATTCTATTGAGCAAATGCACAACAATTGAGGACACAATAACTATATAGTTTATTAAATAATTCAATTTAAGAATATATCAGTTCATCGTAATCAAATTAATATAAAATACACTGAGAGGGCACACTGACATCCTACTCCACTCAGTTTCCACTCACTTATGTACTTCAAAAGTTGCCATAGGCTATATGCTATAGTTACAGAAATGTTTAATATATATATATATATATATATGTATGTATGTATGTATATATGCATATATGAAAGTCTATATATGTTATATTGGCCCAAAATCTACATTATCATCATAAAATGTATAAGAAATATAAACTATTTAAACAAACATGCTTAATAGTTATTCATATATCAAAATTTAAAAATTTTATGAAGTTTTTGCCAACAATCTTATAACTCATTGTCACTCAACATACTTTAAAACAAATACATAAGATTTTATTGCATGTAACCACACACACACACACATTGCTCTTATTAATGATCTTATTATATATTTTTTTTTCTAGAAGAAATGTGTTATAAAAGTTCATTCATCTGTTTAGGGTGATAGTTCACTCCTTTGTTGATTTTCTTGCAAAAATGAACTCCTGTTTTCACTCTCTAAGCCTATATGGGACATAAATGATTTTGCATTATTTATATAAAGCTTTAAACTTTAACTACATGCTTATAATATGAGTAATGCATGCATTATGAATATTATTATATTACGTCAACAATCTTTTGAGACTTATACTCTAAAATAAAATTTTGTATTAAACTAATATATCAAATACAATTCGAAAGATTTTCCTTAGCATTAACAACTCGACTTCTGACACATTCAATGTCAACTTCCAAATTCAACCATTCAATAATAGACATTTATCATAAAAGCAATATACAAACTAACCACCTACGAATAAACACAGTTTTGAAAATGTACTATTCATTTATTTCAACTATAATTTGAATTATTCCAATAGCAATTCAGAGTTTCAAAAGTCTAATTTATTTGAAAAATAAGAAACCTTTAGATATTATACTCAACTAATATAGTTTATTAAAAATATTCAAGTCTATTAAATGAAAAATAATTTTCACTTTTCAATATCTTGTTTCAAAAATTCATGATAAATTTATTCTAACTCTAAATCAAATGAAACCAATAGCAAATTAAAGTTTCATGAGTCTAGTGTCTAAAAAAAATAAGAAATCATGCAATCGATACAATTAAATAAAAAGGTTCAAGATTATTAGATAAACAGTAACTTTTAATTTTTAATATTTTATTTTAAAAATTCATAATAAATTCATTCTAATTCTAAATCAAATGAAACTAGTAATAAATTAAAGTTTCATAAATTTATTTCGTAAATTAATAAATTTTTTTTCAAAATCTGGTTTCAATTATTCTAGATTAATGAATGAAGACACCACAATCACTAAACTCAATACTTTATTTAACAACCCATTCACAACATATAATTTAAATACAAATTCTCAATGCACAATTATAAATTTATCTCTAAATTCCAAATAGTAAGAAAGATAAATTATAATCTAAGATTTGGATCTCTTATCTAAATCAAAAAACAAATTCCCTTACTTTCCTCTTCTTCCTCATTTTTTCTTTCTCTTTTCTTCTTCTTCTTCTTCTGGTCAACCTAAGAAACTCCCGAAATAATTTAACCTAATTTTTCTTTTCTTTATATACCAAACTAAATATTCATTAACCCCCACTCTAATATTTATTAACAAACATTTCTAACAACTACCACAATTCACTATTTAAACCTAATACATTTGGGCCAACAACTAATCCCTCAAAAAAAATAAAAAATCATAAGCCCGCACCAAATAAGCCCACATTATAAAATACTCGTACTAAAAAAAATACATATTTAAACAAATAAAATAAATAAATAAATAAATATTTTATAGCAACAATAATTCATCATGATTGTATTATAAAATATTTTCTATAAATTTCAAAATTATGACTACATTCTACTATGTACAGGTGCAAATGCATGAAATGCAATTTATATAAAAGGGCTATTGTCTCCTAAATCTAAGAAGTAGTTTTACAAATTTGATCTTGGTATAGGATTTAAATTCATTTATTTTAAAGTGAGTAATAACGCTTAGTATAGACTATTATTATCATGTTTAGAATGCATTAAACACTATGAAAACAAAAAGTTCATGTAATAATAATCAAATTAGTGTTATTATTATATTATCACAATTCATTCAAGTTAAAAATATCCATGATAATGGATTGGTGTGGTTCTCAAAACTTACATCAATATATCAAATACACAAATAACAAAAATTGCAGTACCAAATTATATAAACATTCAATAATAGTTTTTAAGCACAATAAGAATGCAAATCACCATAATCAACTCTAAAAAATGAGCATAAAACCATAAGAGATCTAAACTAAAATTTTATTTCTAGCCGTAGCCAAAAAATAAAAAAATAAAAAAATTAGGTATTAAAAATTATGATAAAAATAAATGAAACATAAGAAAGAACTATAAAGGTATAAGAAGAAAACACTCTTCTTGATCTTGGCCTTTGTAAAATTTTTTCTTGCCTTCTTTCACTTGTATCTTGATTTTTTTTTCTTTAATTGAATGTAAAATGTCAACTGGATATTAATTGGATGTACATGATGTCCACGTCAAACCATTTCTGGGGATCCTCTATAATCTCTCCAGTCGACAATATCTCACTCATGGCATATCTCATGTCCTCATTAACCCGGTCATGAGTCTCTATATGCAGTTCGTGCTACTGAATCTTCTACCACATTTTGGATAAGAAAACATATGTATGCATACATGTTGGTTATGAATCATCACTGTGGTGTAACATCAGGCTCACTGCTTTCATCGCTCCCATGACGTTAAATCCAAATATACAATAATTAGTATATAACAGAAATATATATATATATATATATATCAACCTCCAACCATTCACAAAATGGTATATCGCCTCCTAAAATCGTCATGTGAGTGATGTATTGGTCCTACGTAACTAGATAGGAGCAGCATCAATGTTGGAATTGGATGTGTTCGGTGCTTAATATCTTCGAATTTATTTTGGTTTCCAGTAGGAGTAGAATTGTAGGTCGAAAAGAAGCCGTCCAACCAAGGAAAGAGCCCATAATTCTCCTTCAAATAAACAAATAAATAAAATGAACCTTTATTTATTTGAGACGGCTTCAACTGCAGCTAACTCACAAGATTTATGGGTAGTTATTATGATTAGAGGAAGTTACAAATCACATGCGTCGTAACCAATGTAGCATTACTGAAAGATAATTCCGATCAATTTTGATCTATTAGGGACCGATTTTAGATATGACATTAGGTATTACGACCCCGAAGTTTGAGCAGAATGCATGCCTCAAGGAATAAATACATGTTTCAATTGATAAATAAACGCTGACCCAACCTAATATCATTCTTTTTTCTTTTTTCCTTAACTTGAGGCCACCCAAACTTATCAATGTCAAGTAATGGTGCAAATAATTGCAAAAAATAAAGTGATTTATCTTTTTGTGAATATATAATCGCTCTAACATAAGTTTAATCCAATCAAAACGTGATCTTAGTTTAAGTACGGTGAAAATTTAGGGACTATAGACATGAAATTATAGCATAGTATTAAAATTTGTGTTTTTGTGCAATATAATATAATCTTCTGTTTCAACAGCGTGGGATTATTTTTTTTTTATGCTAAATAATGATCTACACAATTTGTAAACGTGGTAAAGTTTTGAGAAAGGGTAATGTATTAATACATATATGAATTTAAGTCGAAACCGTTGAACATATGAAGTTAAGAGGATGGGTAGGAGCCAGAAGATGAAGCAATAACCTAGAGCACAAAAATGCCGTCTGGATTTTGCCAGTAAGTACGGCAACAGTTGGAGCCTGAGAGAAGCACTTCCTTCCAAAAGCTAAAAGCCAACAACAACTTTACATGTGGCTCTAGAAAAACAGAACCAAATACCCACCTATTTTTTTTTTATTATTATTATTTTAGAAATTTACTGTTATTAGATTGTATTCTTAACAAGTACTGATTGTGGAAGACGGTGAGTAGAGATAAGATTGGACTTGGTGGGTTGGAAATGGAGTGGAGTGGAGTGGAGTGATTTATAAGGGCGCGTTTGGTTGTTGATAACCCCAAGTTTTTTTTTAATGTTTAAAATTTTTTTAGCATAAAACATTATCGAAATCTTGATTTGTAGGCCATTTGGCACATTGAACAGAGGGATACATTATTCTTTGGTAAGAATGTTGTTGCCTCCCAACTCTTAACCAAATTATCTATTACCTCCTAATTTTTTTCTCCGAAAAAACCCCTTGTTGTTACGAAATTTGCTTGAATTATCAATGTTTTTGACATTTTGACACTTCCACTCCTATTGGGTGGGTTTGAAATGAAGTCACACCGAAATAAACTCTCAAAATAATTGTTTTTTATTATTATTGTTATATACAACTTTACACATTGTTCCCTCTTAGGTGGTGGGTCAAAATTTGGGTTATGATCAAAGAAGATTATAAAATTTTAAAGGATAGAGAGTTTTTAACAAGGTATAAAACTTGGATTCAAGAATGCAAACTGAACCTTAATATTTCATACATTTAGTGTAAACTATAATATATATTTTGAAAAATATTAGATGGATGATTTATCAATTGAATGTTAGTACCCAAAAATCCTAAATAACAATGATTTAAGAGTTCTCCAGTAAACATTAAACTAAATAAATGAACAAACATTTTTCAATTTTTTTTTTTTAAAAATTCTTTGCGAATATGTTTCATTAAATTAAATTTAATTTGGAAAGTAATAAAGCTATTAAAAATTTTGTCTTATTTAATTCATAATTTTCGTTACTATAGTACTTTTTTTTTAAAAAAAATTATTAATAAAAGTAAACTAATTTTTAATTGTAAAAAATTGCTAATAGCAATTTGATAAATATTCTCTTTTCAAATTAGTTTTTAGTTTTAAAACTTTTATCAACATTTGTGCAATTTTCTTAAATGTTAAAACAGATTGCGATGACAACTATTTCCTCTGTGTTCTCGTATGAATATTATTATTACAATTGTTCATTGTCAAAATTTTCATCACTAAACTATTTTTGAAATACTGTTTTATTACATTGGTAGTGATAGAAAATAATTTATTTTTCAGTAGAATTTCTACTTAATATTTTTGCTGCTTTCAAAATTAATTGAAAAAATTTATAGATTACAGTTCATAGATGATATAATGAAATTCTATTAATTCTTTTAACTTTATCTTTTTAACATTTTTTTTATAGGTTACACGTTTAATCTAAGATATGTGTTAGGGTTAACCTAGTAAAGGGACTTCAAATTATGGGTTTGTAACTCTAATTTAAAAGGTTCAAACTTAATTATTTTATGATTATTTAATCTTTTAAGTTAATCTCACTATTCTACTAGAAGTTCAAGGTCGCACTTTAGAAAAATCTTGTATATATAATATATAAATTCATTTAATTCAAAGTTCTTTTAAATTAAATTTAGGTTTGGTATAGACTAATAATATTTACTTAATGCTTGTAATTAAATCAATTTTATTATAAATTTTTAGCGTATTTAATTGCATATAACCTCAAGTTATTGAATTTCTCAAATAATCATTTTCAATATATTTATATTTGTAAATAAATTTACAAATAAATATTATCATCTAATAAATAATTTTATCGAATAAATTATGACCATTAATTTAAATAATTAAGTATTACAAATAGTTTAAATAAGTATTATTTTTATAAATTCATCTTACATGTATATATTTGTATATTCCATAAAATTATATTTTCAAGCTATTAAGATTTTGACTCTATAATAAGTTTCATTTCATGATAACTCAAAAAATCTATCCTATGATTAAGATCAATTATGAATTAAGATCTATCAAATTTATTAAAATTTAAGTGAATTTTAATATCAATGATATTTATTTAATTAAATTTTATTTTACTATAATTAATTTAATATATAAAAAAAATACATTAACTTTTTTATTTGTAGTCTTTACTTCAATGATTAATATCAATTATTTACTTAAAATAAAAAAGTTATAATCTTATATTATGAAATGTATGTTTCAAAAATGATTATGAACAATATTTTATTTATAAAAATTTGTAGTTTATATGTTTTTGTATTAGTATCTCGTGCTTGGGCACATACAAAAAAAAAATTCAATATTATATGTAAATAAATTTATAGAATGAAAAGAAATATTATTATAATAAATGCTTTAAAGTCATAAATTATATCTGTAATCTTAATAATCTCTTACTTGTTCTAAAATATATTAAGAATCTCACGCATGTCCATATTATCTATATGAGTGTAAAAGGATTTTGTGAAAAAATTTTCTAAATTATACTTGGACATTATCTTAGAAATTAAGAGTTTACCTTTTTTCATACATTGCCGTTTTATGTAATATTTTCTCTGAGTGTATTTTTATTTTTTATGATTTCTTAAGTCTTTCTATTGTGTTATAGCTCCACGATTATCACAACAATAGATACTTTAACATTAAAAACCACTTCTATAGTGAAATTTATGATACAAGTTTGCTTCACATTACGTTGACTTACAAATTCGCCACCTAAGGTGGACACATATTAGGATGTAGATCTTGAAGTATCTTCATTTGGTTGAAAATTAGAATTTGTATACCTCGTTCAGAAGATGATCTTCACTAGAATACAAAAGCAAATGATCCCTTGTTCTCCAAATATACTTGAGTACATGCTAAACTGCAGTCCAATGTTCTAGAATTGATTTGATTGACATCTACTGACATTGCCTATTGTATAAAAAAATTTGGTCTAGTGCGTAGCATGGCACACATAAGACTTCTTACTACTATGCATAAAAAGCTTGTCTCATACGTACTCTTTAATTGTTTTAGGTGACAAATTATTAGATCAAACAATCACATATTTAAAAGCAGTAATCTTTTTTCATATTTATAAATACTAAATTTAACATAATTTTATTTATATATAGTCTGTGATAAACTTAATATCCTATTTTTGTGATTTTGATAAATTTTAATTTCAATAATAGAATTAGCATTACCCAAACCTTTTATATTAAATTGGTTTAATCACCAAACTTTTAACTAGTAATAAAACTCTTATATCATTCTTAATTGCTAAAATATCAGCTACACACAAAAATTGAAATGCTACTAATAATTTATCTATCCTTTAATAGACATAAAATTCTTGTATCATTTTCGATGAGTAAATTTTTTAAAGAGAAAAACTATTAAAATTTTTCTAAACCATAATTAGTTGCACTCCCTTTTTTTTTTTTTTTTTGTCAAATTAAATTTTATCTCATTGGACTTTACTAGCAATGTTTTTAATGAGGTAGTCTGAAACAAGTTAGACATAATTGAAAGAGGTGCCATCCAAGAGGAGAAGAGTTGCGATTAGCGGATTTTCACCAATTATTTTGATTAGCTCATACATTGGCAGTCGTTGGATTTTTTACAAACGTGTCCATAGGTGTAACAATACTGCAGAAAGGGTAAATTACATGAATGAAACTATATTGGTTGGATTAGAATAGTCATTGACCGCAGAGTATCTTCGAATTGATATTTAAACAAATGAGCTACTGTTAGTGAACCGCCGCATCTTTGGTATGGAACCATTTTGCATGACATTTTTTTTTGGGTAAATCGAATCAGAAGAGGACAATCTTTACACTTGTTTTATTTGTTGTCTAGCTATGTTCTTCTTTCACTCCTTGCTTGCCATATTTGGGATCAGGATTAGCAAACACCGATTCTATTAAACATCGCAAATTTGGCAAGCAATAGCCATGATCTGGTCCGAATCTAATCAGAATTTGATGATCTTAAGGTAAAAAAATAAATTAATTATGCAATAGAACTGATAATTATAGACCATCCAATATCACTTTGAAATTCAAATAAATAGAATGACATTGACAATTACAAATTTTGAAATAACATATCATCTGAATTAGTATCATGTTATTTCTAATCCTGATATCATCCCAATTAGTATCATGTTATTTCTGATCCTGATCTTATGAACATTGAAAACAATTTCCTATTTATATGCCAATCCAGTCCCTTCTCCTTNTCTTATGAACATTGAAAACAATTTCCTATTTATATGCCAATCCAGTCCCTTCTCCTTCCATCATTCTGAATGGACAATCAATTTTTTGACAATCAGTCGAATACCTGCACTCTGCTGATAGTCGTATGGATCCAAGGAGAAGAATGCATCCACAAAAGTCCCTGGTTTCAACAAGGCATCAAGTTCTGCAGCATCAAATTCAACAAAGGTGAGCTTTTGAATGGTCTCGGATCCTTCTTTCTGGTAAATCTCCATGGCATATTGGGCAACATCCCCGTTTACTACAGTAGGTATGCTGTCGAGAAGTAGAGCAAAACACAATTAATCTGTATATTTTCAATAGTCTGGCCAACAAATGTAAGAACAAGACTCTAGTTTATGTTTTTAGCCATGAGCAAAACATTAATGTTTCAATAGCTTGCCATAACGAAATATAACGTAGAAAAGAAAGTTCAATATTGCAACGCCATTTTTATCTCCAAAAATCATATAAACTTTTGTCAAGTTTCATCTCTGCCACTAATCTAGATATATCATTAAAACCATTTAAAAAAAAAAAAGTTTGGGGGTGCAGGAACAATCTCAATGCTGATGGTTAACAAAATACAACAAAATAAACAAGCCTGAAATGTCTAAACTTCTACAGCCAGCTGTTCCATTTTCCTTTTCATAGTGTGATCTTTTGTACCTAAGACCCAACTTAATGTGCATCAATAAACATATTGAGAAATTTCAAATGAAAGGAAACACATCAGGGTATTCGAGGCCCTGCTGTCTGTTGTTTTATAGGCCCCATTTTTGTTTCCATTCTCTAAAAAATGATCAGATACTTGTACGGTAAGTGTTTTCGTAAAATAGCATTTACAAAATACAATGCAGTTTTCACTTTTTAGTTAGAAAGTAGATTTTAATCTTTTTTGTTGTTTTACTAGGATTTTGAAATCACATCTCCAAATCTTCACAAGTGAAGCCATAGATTCAATCAACATTCTTCTTCCTCTTCTTGATCAATTTATTTAACAATATTAAATCATAATTTTTTTAGAATTAAAAAATAAAACAATCCTATTCAATTTTTTTCTTTAAAGAAAGAGAACTAATCAAATTTATCTAACTAACAAAAATATTCACAATTCCATAAAATATAGTTGATATAATTTATTGAAAAATAAAATTTCAAATTATTTCTTCCAAACGCATTATTGTTTTCATTTCAAAATATTGTTTTAAAAGCTGTTACCAAAAATATTCTTGAATATTGAAAATGCCAAATCAAAACACCATTTTTATTTTCATTTTATTTTAAGGAAACACCAATTAAAAAACAATAACGATGCACCCTAAATTCCTGCTGTATGCATTTGATATTTAAAACAAAATTTCATTTCCTTAGGACTTTGATTAATATATTATTGTAGAAATCGTCCATTTCCTTACCAGAAGAAAGAATTAAAACAATAGAGGGAGAACTTACTGCAATCTCACTGTGGGATGGTTGAAGAAACCATTTTTTCTGGTCACAACAGGCCTCCATTCAGAGCTGCTATGAGAATCCCCAGCCAAATTCCGTGCAACATCATCACATGCATCAAGAACATTGCATAAGCTTGGAGATGTGTCAACCACAAAGTTCAACCGTGGCCTGCCAGCGTGATCAACAAACTTTTTGCTTATTCCAAATCGAACTCTTAAATGGGAACAACAAAGCTGCAAAATAACATCTTTGTGCAATAATTTAATTTTTTGAATTTGACTTCCAAGAAACAATGGGACAACGCATGCTCTGATGCACGGGATGGAAACTTCATCAGGGTCTACAAATCCAGCATAGCCACTGGAACCCTTGGACACAGATGCTGAGGAACACATCCCAGTAGACTCTGACTCAGATTTTTCTTCCATGATGACATCAGATTTAACGGGTTTAGTTTCCATCTGCTTGCAGAGTAGGCCCATATCAAAAGGATCTGGCTGATCAGTACTACATGCACCCAGAATAGAGTCCTCCCTGGTTTCATGGGTCGGAAGAGATAATATTGGATGTTTTTCCCCCATTCCTTTATCTGGGGGACACATATTTGAAGCATCTTCCAACTTAATTCTTGAAGAGGGAGTACTGAGATTTTGTCTTGTTCCCTCGGGAGATGATTTAACACTACTACCACTTTTTATCATAGCATTTGGGGAAATCCAACTGTTCACTGTGAATACATCCGGGAGGCTTGACTCCTGGGAATATTGCAGTTTGTGGTTAATTGGTGCAAAAGAGATCTTATGAAACATGCAAGTGCATCAGTCACACCACAAAACACTCAATCAAAAGTCATCTATGGGTAAAATAAAATAAGCTTGCATATAGATGACAAGCATTAGACTTCATTTAAGCATATGCTGCATTTTAGCCATCTTCTAAAACTAATTAGTAAAAAGAAATTGCGATGCTTGAAGAGCTATTGCAAGCTAATATGCCATTAGTTGATCATGGTAAGTCAAGAACAAAATCAAAGCGCTCGAAGTTCTCCTGCTGTGATTGGTACTTAGGTATGAATTAAACTTCAGAAGGATGGTAGACTAAATTATTGAACTTCCTGGAGAATCTTCACCTATCACCAAAGTTCAGGGACTATCTAAGTATTGTTGGCACACAATATGGACTGATCAATGTCATGTTATAGAAAACACCAATTAGCAATAGAGAATGCAATACTCATTGGATGGCAAATAGAGCTGAAGCTTAAAATTACATATAAGACAAACAAAGATGTTAAGGCATTCGAAAACTTGCAATGGCTATCATTCAAGAAGAAGAAAATCTCACTGCTTTTCAAACTAGAGAATTACCAAGAATAAAACAGTTGCACAATACTTTAGAACTTCAACATTCATACGAACATCATCTAAGCTCCTGAAAGATTACAGCAGAAAGTGTTATTTCAAGAAAAAAGGCAAGTGCAAGTCAAATAAGCCCTTGCAGGCCGAAGAAATACCTATGAGTCTGCTGTCCAAGCCCAAAATAGGTTGCAAGAGAGGCCATCTGCACAGGCATAAAGATATCAGCATCCGAAAGTAAACAATGATCGTATACATGAAATATAAAACCATCATGCAAAACTGAAAATTTTACACAATGTAGGGGCCCATCAACTCTTGTTTTGTAAACATACATGGCAATAACAAAGTCTTGATTGCATGATAATAGGCTAAACGCTGGTATCATGTTTAAAGATTTCTCAAAATCCAAGGGCAATTTATCAAAACTTATCCAATAAGACTCTAGCTTCAAATAGATTATATGAAGAAAGCCTCAACTTTTTAACATGTTCTAAGCCAAATTTGAGTCTAAATACAATCAGGGAATTCAAAATGCATAAAACTGTGTCATGATACCACAAATATTTTGTTTAGTATGAGGCAAATAAGAGGGAAGGAGGCAGGATGGAAAGGAAAAAAATTAGAGAAAAGCCATTTCTCCTATTTGCCTAGAAAAATAATAATGAAAGAAGGACATCATTCAAACCCAACAAAACCCAGTTCTCTCATAAAACAGGCAGAAAGAACAATGCCAAACAGATAACTTAATGCAAAGCTAGAATATAATGATCAAATTAACAACGCATGGATTTCACTTCACTTCAATATTGTAGGATAGCAAGACAATTGAATATTTGATCCTCTTCTCTTCTTATCCCTTCCAACCAAACACACAGAAAAATGCAACCTCCTTCCCTCCAACCAACATAGTGTACCCAATCCAAAATTTATACCCAACTGATGCTAAAAACACACGAATTTATAGTAACAGAACAGCACAAAAGAAAAGCATTAAATCAGATACACAAGCTTAAATATTTGGCAGGCATTTAGACATGAACACGTTTATATTAATCCAAAATATTTGCAATTCAACAAGTAGAGCCAGTCAATTAATGTTTACTTTCATATCACCAGCTCTTCTTCCAAATTTACGAGTCAACAATGGCAAGGAATCAATTATTCCCTTGGGCTCCGGCGCCGGTCGACTGATCTCTGCAAAAGCTTCTCTTATTCTTGCGCAATCAAACTTCAATATATTATGCCCGGCCCATATCCTCCCTATATTAGCAAATTTTTCAAAAAAGGAAAAAATATTCATTTTATTCCATGATGAAAACAGGAATAGTAGAAAAATTGAAAGAAAAAAAAAAAAGAAGGCCAAGAAGTTGGTACGCACGGACCGTGGAGAATTTCGAAGACTTGGTCAGCGATATCATCGAAGGTAGGTGCGGAAACGACGGTGTCGGGAGTGATACCATTGCAGCGCACGGAGAGAGATGAGATGAGGGAAAGGTCAGCGGGTCGGACAAGAGTGGAGTAGCTGTGGAGCTCTACCAGCTTTTTAGGACATATTAAAATTGAGCCGAATTCCAGAATGGCGAAAGGCTGGCCAGGTCGGGTCGGAACCGTTGTTTCTACGTCGAAGAAGGCGATCTCTGCTCTGTCTCGGGTCGGATCCATAGTTGAGCATCAGAAAGAAAGACAAGTGAAGAAGATTGTTATCGGGAAGGAAGGCGCCAATTTGATTGGAATTTATAGGAGGAGAACAACATTTTGGTTTATTATTTATATTTATTTATTTATGGGTTACTTGGCGGAGTGGGTTTTCTTATTTCCATTCCATTCGCGGGGCGGATGTACATTGTTTCCCTGCCAAAAGTTAGTTAATATAAAGACAAATGATGCATAGGTTGTAATAATAATAAGAACAATAATAATAATTTCAGTAAGAAAAGGATGAATTATATATGCCAAAGTCTTAAGTTTGATTGTACAAGCAAGATATATATATATATATATATATATAAAGTACATTCAATTTAGTTATAACGCATCTATAAATATGATTAATCTCTATACGGGGTTGAAGAAGATTCATTGCTAATAATATTTGTATAAATGATACCCGCCAGTTTAAATGATTTACTTTTTAATAGACAATTGCTGCCACGAAATCAGACAGCATTACAAGCAAACGGAAACCCCAGGCTACAAGTTAAATTGAGAACGCACACTAGGAATTATTCCTTCCGTTCCCTTGATGATGATCTACCAGTGCAATAAGAGCTGTCACGTCTTCTCCTTCCCCGTCTGTCGTTTCTTGCTGAATACAACAGCGCAGCATATTCACAATTCAAATTATTTCATGCCGTGCTCAAAAGCATAAGTGGAATTGGCCTTAATTCTTTTTCATGCAAACGATCGATTGTAGTAACCGTACAAATTGGAATTATTAACATTCTGTTTCCTTTTCACCATGTCAATTCATTAAAGGTGATAGAATAACGAAAACATAAAAAATAAAAAAATTAATGGTGTGTGGCTATCTTGATGCTCCCTGATATGTCTAACCCTCAACCCCTGAACACAACCCTAATATGTCTGGATTGTAGCCTTCCCAGATAGATTGCAAGGTGATCTCACTGATTGTCTTATTAATTAAAGACGCATGCTTGTGGATTCTGTCGCCAGCCAAAAACTCATGAAAAACACCATTAACTTGGACCCAACTTCCACCCGGAGGTTTTCTCACCCCCATCTTATTCATCTTCTGTCTCACAGCTGCAACATCCAGCCACCTTTTTGAAGTAGCGTAAACATTAGCCAAGAGTACAAGATAGCCTGCAGCTTGGTCACAGTCGAGCTCAACCAACAATTTCTGAGCCACTTGAGAGGCAAGCTCAGCATTGTTATAAATTCTGCAACCAAGAAGGAGAGAACCCCACACGGCATCATTTGGTTTCATGGGCATATTCTGAACAAGACTGCATGCTTCCTCTAAGAACCCAGCACGACTCAAGAGATCAATCATGCACCCATAATGCTCAATCTTTGGTTTGGTTCCAATCTGACTCATGTACAGAAAAAAATGACGGCCCTCGTCAATGAATCCACCATGACTGCATGCACATAGTACTCCTAAAAAGGATATCTCGTCAGGTTTTCCTTCATTCCCTCCTAAGGTCAGCATCCATTCAAACAAAACTAGAGCTTCTTTTGCATAACCCTGCTTTGCAAATCCAGTGATCATGCTTGTCCAAGAAACAGCACTTCTCCTCTGCATTTTTCTAAACACTTGATAAGCATCTTCAATCTGCCCACAGCTAGCATACATATGAATAAGTGCATTATTTAAAGTAATCAAAATTGTTCCCGTTCCAACACACAATGTCTCTTCAACATAAGTGTGTATCCACTTTCCCAAATTCAGATCACCTAATTCAGCACAAGCTGATAACACTGCCACCAATGACACTTGATCCACTCCTACATGGGCTCTTCTCATCTCACTAAACAAAGACAATGCTTTCTTACACTTCCCATTCTGAGCACACCCTGAAATCAAGGTCGTCCATGAAACAACATTCCTCTGTGGCATCTCATCAAAAACTTTTTGTGCCCCATCAATATCTCCACACCTAACGTACCCCTTAAGCAAAGAATTCCAACTCACAACATTTCTCTCCTGCATATCGTCGAACAAGCGACGTGCATACCCAACCCCGCCATCCCCTCGTCTCATCACATAAAAATTCATCAAATTTGTCCTTATAAACACGTTTGAGCAATACCCACTTACCAAAACCCTCTCATGAACCTGTTCCCCCATTTTAAACGAGCCGCATCCGGTACACGCACTTAAAAGAAACGAATACGTGAACTCATCAGGCTGACTCTCCTCCTCTACCATTTGTTTGTACAATTCAACTGATTTTACTGGCGTTTCACTCCTAGCATGGCCTCTAATCATCTGGTTCCATATAGTAGTACTAGGTTTTTCGATTTTTTCAAAAACTTTATGGGCATTTTGTAGATTGCCAGACGTGATGTAGGAAGATAAGAGCTTTGCGAGGATGTAGTTTTTCTGGCAAAAGCCGTTAACGAGTATTTGTGTATGAATTTGGGCGAGTGTTTCAATGTTTTTGTAGCTTTGCAATAGAGAGAAAAGGTGTTGCTTGAGAGCTCTGGGGTTGGTTGCCGGATTGGCGGGAATTAGTTGTTTAGCTAACATTGAAGCAGTTGCCTGGGGAATACCAGTAACAAGAGAACCAAAAACACGCGGGATCGAGTAAATGCCGTTAATGTAAAAATATACATATTTCAACTTTTATTTTTAGGTGAGATTTTTAATTTTTATGTTAAACCTTGTAATTTAGAGCCCGTTAAAAGATGATTTCATTTAATTTTTATAGTAAAATTAAAAAATAATTTATAATACTAACTTTTAGTTAACTTTATTTATTTTTTCAGTAAATTTAATTTTTAATATTATCAGTCCATGACAATAGTAACTTAAAAAGTCAGTCACTATAAATTCAATAGCAAACGAATCCTTAATTTTTACTCTACAATTTTATTTTTTTTTAAATTTCAAGACATGGGTTGATTCATACAAGTCAGTGCACTCTCGAAAATAATGGTTTATGTGAGTACTCATGGTAGCATTGCATATCAAAAAGTGTGTGGGTGTGTGTGTGTGTATGTGTTTGTTATCAACTTGAGTTAAAATTAAAAAGAAAATATTAGCATATCAAATATTCATCTAAACAATCACATTTAAGCATGTCCAACCTCTTAAAAGTCATACTCAGTTCCTGCGAATCTAGAAAATATATATTAACAACTATATTACGTGCTTAATTTTTATTTTTATTAATTTGTTGTTTTTTTTTTCCAATACTACTACTTAATTATACTTGAACTATGTGCACCAACGGAGTGATGAAATAATACTTTTCTTCTTCCAATATTTCACAGTATTAGAACATTTTTGTAAGTGGATTCCCATATTTCAACGATGCTTACAAATGGATACTTGTTCAAGGAGAAAGGACATGGTTTCCCATATTTCAACTGTTGTAAAATGCTTTGGCAAAGAGGAGACCGAGAAACTGCTTAAAACGCATGCATAAAGCCACTAAACAGAGATTCTAACAGTTGCAAAATTAATATTAATTGAAAAAAAGAGGTGCAATAAATAATGTAAGGACTGTCCAATCCAATATTCAAATGAAAATCTCTGTAAAGAGTAAAAGAAAGTCAGTCTTGGAGTGTCCCAGAGATGGTCACAGTACAAAATGACATTTTGTATTACGAACTTCATGCTATATATCTCACAATCCTAACATCACCACCTCATAATTAGTTAGTAAAGAATTCAATGGTGTTTACTATAGTACCTACTTATATAGTGATATCATATCACATATGTATTCTATTTATTATTACTTATTATCCTCACTAATATAATAATTAATTAATTAATTTTCTAAATGTATATGTATGGTTAGATAGAATTTTATGTTGCAAGAATGTTACGACTAGCAACATCTTTTGAAAACACAATTTCATCTCCATATTTCTAATATTAGTTTTGGGTTTGGCCTTTTTTAATCATATATGTCCCATTTCAGGATTTATAATTCGCTGGCTTTAATGGACAACTGAGCAAAATTCAGTCTAAATTTCTTGCCTACATTTCACAGTTGTTGTGCGATTCTGAACTCAACTGAAAATGATAAGTAATTCTAATTTTTGCATCTTGATGTTCTTGGAATCATTAATGGAATACCAATGGTCTCTGTTTTTCTTTTTCTTGTTTTTTTTTTTCTAGGTTGGTGGAAAATTGAGAGAAAGTGCCGGATAGTAAAGGAAAATTAAGTTCTTTGTTGAGATTCTCTGCTTTGCAGTTGATTATAAGAAGAAAAGAAAAAAAAGATAACTGTTAATTTTTTTTCCCTTGAAACATTGAGAAATGAAAGCCCATTAAAGAAATAGAAAGTGCAGATTATGTTTCTTTCTTCTTCTACAGAATCAAATAAGAGCTAAGAACTTGATTTGGTGGGTACGAATGTGTCGTATTTTTTCTGTAGCTAATAATGGGGGAAAAGGAGGAAGAGAGTATAGCTAGGTGTAAAGAATTTTAGTACTTTTGATTATGCATAACAAGTACAATGCACATTTATTTTCATTTGAATTTGGCAATATAGCTCTTCATCCAAAAAAGAATGATATATAGACGTTTGTATAAAAAATATTAGAGGATGTTGCTAAGTTACACATTTTACGCTGCTTTTGGTATTGTTGAGCTTTTACCGTGATCAGAAAGTACAGTATGTAACCAATTTTTAATGGTTCAAATCCACAAACACCTTATTCTCAAACAAAGCTTTAGTCATGTTATTAATCAACATTATGCTATCATCTTTTAAGTAAGAGTCATACAACATTTCGAATAAATGGAATTAACCATTTGATTTTTTGTATTTGAAGCTGAGGAGGGAAAAGTCTCGATTAGATGGAGTTTTTGACGGGCTTAGGGATGGCAGCGTACTTTAATGAAGAAGCTAATATTGAAAATAGGTGCCCCTATTTGGATTTGATCGAGGAAAAAAGGGATTAGTTTTGAGTCAGAAATAGTGCATACAATAAAAAACAGCAAAATATTACAATAAGAAGGTTAAGGCCAACATATTTACTGAAGGTCACCTCGTTCTCAAAAAAGTTAGGATATCCAGATAGGAGAATAATGAGAATACATTAAAAATGTTTAAGAAATATTATGAGTAGGATTTTTATTTTTATCAATGTAAGAGTTAAACCCTTTCACTTAATAAATTAGTTTTTGAGTAAAATGTTTCATATATTAACATTGTTAAACCTTAACAAACATAATTATGAGGGGTTAATAGAGATTCTCCACGAGGAGTTCTCTCTTTGTTGAGGAGGTGAGGAAATTATAAAATAAAATTCAAAGAGGATAATGGAGATTTACCTTGAGAAGTTCTCTGTCTTTATCGAGGAGGCATAAAAGCTTAGTTGGCAGACATAGTCCTAACAAGTTCTCTCTTTTTGCTAAGGAGATAAGAAAATGCAATATAGAATTATCGGGTGCTGATACATATTCTCTTTAAGACGTTCTTTCTCTTTGCTGAGGGGGCAAGAATCTTAAAATAGAATTATTAGAAGCTGATGAAGATTCTCTTAAAAAGCTCTTTCTCTTTGCCATGGAGACAAGAAAACTCAAAATATAACTATCATGGGTTGACAAATATTCTCTGTAAAAAGTTCTCTCTCTATGCTGCTCTCTCTTGGCCGAGGAGGCAAGGAAGCTCAAAATAAAATTATCAAGGGTTGACAATTGTTCTCCCTATAAAATTCTCTCTTTGTCGAGGTGGCAAATAAATCCAAAATAATATTATTAGGGATTGATAAAGATCCTCCCTAAGGAGTTCTCTCATTGTCAAGGAGATAAGAGAATTCAAAATAAAATAATTAGGGATTGACATAAATTCTCCTTAAAGAGTTCTTTCTTTACCAAAAAGGCAAGGAAATTTAAAATGGAATTTGTATTCTCCTTGAAAAAGTTCTCTCATTAGGCAATCAAGATCTCGCCTGAAAAATTCTATTCTTATTAAAGAGGTCATACATCTCATCCCATGCCTAACAACTTCATGGCCACAGTTATTGACACAAGGGTCTAAGAAAAAGTTATGGCAATAGAAGCCTACTTGAGTTATGCAACTTATTGTGGCCTTTATAATCATGGCATAAACCTGACAAGGAAAAATAGAATTTTGTCAAATGAATTAGTTGAGTAACTTAAACTTTATTTCATAAGTCCCTTACAACCTTAATTGGTTATAGTTTTAAATTCGATATAAAATCGCAGGTGATGATTTAGATTGACCACCGTACGATTTTAAATTAAACCTTTTTAGCAACTTTTAGAGTGATCAAAGAAGACTTACATAACGTTACTAATAACTAAAGAATATAGAAATATATGGGAGTGGGAAAACATTCAAATTGGCAAAGACCACCAGAGAGAGACAGAGAGAGAGAGAGAGAATTTTGTAAAGGCCATAAGTTCTTCGTAAGTACAATTATCTTACATGGAATTTTGGAAATTAATAAGGGCTACTGTGTCCACACTCGAGGTCGGCATTCGCTACTGCATCACCTTCCTTCCTGACAGCAATCTTAACTTTAACCAAGTTTGTAATGCCTTTAGTTCTTGTAATGTCATTCTGAAGAGAGAAGAAGACCCTCTTTCTCGAAAGTGCTGGCTGATGCCTTTCCAACAAACCTCTTATTGTCTTTAAGGCCTTTCCCTCGTACTTTACTTCAAGATCATCAAAGGCCTATCATATGCTCTTTGTTTCTTTATCATCCTCAAAACTATTAAGGACAACATATTTTTGTTAGGATATGTCCTAGAAACAATTTATGTTATTAGTTTTGCGGATATTTTATCTTGTATATACATTAATTTATTAATAAAAAAAATTTTATTCACAAATATAAACTATTTTCTTTATTTTGTCATGCATATAAATAAAGTATATTTATGAATTGTTCGAGTAATTTATTTAATTATTAAATAATATTATTAAAACAATTCTCTACGGAAATGATATCGAATAGGCAAAAATATTATATAATAAGTATACTAAATATTTGCAGTAAATATCATAAATAATATTAGTGTGGGTAACGCGAAAGTCACATTATTAAAATATTAGTATAGATTAAATAGATATAAAACTATTTTTTTGAATATGACTATACAATGATAAATCACGTGATAATATATATAATCACTAATTTATCGTATTATTATACTAATGTGTGATAAAATATTTTGATTTAATATATCGTAGTCAAATATAATGTAAATACATAGTTCATATAGTATATATATATATATATATATATATATATATATATATATATGAGATTAATTATATATTTTATGTTAAAACTAATTTGGTCATGTGTTTTTTGCATGTGAAAACGAATATAGTTAAAATGGGATCCGTTGGCTCGATATACATAAGATCGAAATTTTCGCTAATTCGATCTAAATACGAATTCTTGAACAAACATTGATAAATGACTAAAAAATGAATCTCTAACCAAAATAAATTAAATGTCACATAAAAGAATTTGTCGTAATGAGCTTAGCACATATCGATTGATGGTTCGTATTTATATCTATTTGAGATTTTGACATATCATGAGTTTTCAATTAATTAGGATTGGACAATAAAAAAATATTACCTATATGATATGCACAATTAGAATAAGGTTAAATGAAGTACTAGTTTATTATGGTTTAAGGGTTATAACACATTATTACATGTTAAAAATAGCCGTTAAATTTTTAAAAAGTTCGAGTACTGAAAAATTCGATATAAGTTTATGAATATTTCATAGTAAACCTACACAGTCACACTAATAATCAAAGTAGTAAAAAATATTGTAGAAAGAGGAAATATTATCGATAATGTGGCTAGCATTTCCTAAATAATATATCGTCCTAAATAAATATATATAATCATTGTATATTTTTAGGATTCTTTAAAGGTGTTTTAAAATTTTCATAACTTAGCATTGTCATCTAATTTAGTGTAAGTTACATATCATATTTGAAAATATACATTATCAATGGATCTAAAAATAAATTTATAATAGTTATGAAAAATTAGCATAAACCCTTAAATATGTATTTATTTAGTTACTTACTAATTAAGTAAATATAATTTTGTACAAATGAGAGGACATAAGTGTAATAATTAATAATTATTAGATGATTATCATTTTATCTTTAGTTTACACTACTTTATTTACTTAACTAAAGGTTAATTTTATAAATTTGCTTAAAATACTTAGTATGTAAAGGTTTTACTTCATTAAATTCATAAAAAGAATGCAGGAAACCCTAGATCTTTTTTTCTCCCTTCAGGCCACTTTTATTTTCTTCCCTTGGTGGTGTTAATTTTTGGATCTTTGTACATTTGGAGGTTTTCTTCATCACTCTACAATCTTAAAAAAGTGAAAAATGTATTTTTTTTAGTCGATTTTATGCATATATATTATATATATGTGATATTTACACACTAAATATTTGATAAAATATATGAATGGTTCATGCTTTTTTATTGTTGCATGTGTTTTCATAAATCATTCTTTCAAATAGTATCAGAACATGATTAGAATGATAATTATGATTTGATTTGCTTGAAAAACTAAAAAAAAATGCACATAAATGTACCATTTGACCATATGGGTTTTTATTGTAAAAAATTATTTTTGAATAGATTTTAATATGATTAGATGATACATGGTGATATATTGAATCCATGGACGTGTTGTTTGGTTGAATTTGATGTGTTTTGATTGAAAAAATCGAAAATGAATATGAAGGGTAATATTCGGCTAAATGGGATTTTGGTTTTGAAAAATATTTTCAAATATAAATCTAATGAGATTAGATGCATTATCATGATATTATGAACCTATGATAATGTTGTTGAATATATAAACATGTTTTAATGTGATTAAAACATTAAAGGATGAGTTTATGGTGAATGGTAATTGTTTGCATGAAATGTAAATGAATTCACCAATATGTGTTCCTTTTGATGCATTGATAGTTAAATGGAATTGAAATAAGTTGATATGGGATATCATAGGTTTGGCATGATGATTTTGATGAGAAATTGATTTTCATCAAAATTGCACTTATGTATCAATTGTTGAAAATTTGGCCATGGTGGTTTTTTAATGAAAATTTTTTGTTTTTTCAATTGTTAACATGTATAATAAAGACTTATGCATGTATAAGCCTGTTGAGGAATGCAATTTTTATATCCATCTACCAGATTTCATAATCATGATATGCAGTAATGGCTAGTATGATTTAGATGAACTTAATAGTTGAGCTTTATAGAACTCTGCTTAGCCATCCTTATCAATCTTTCTCTTAAAGATCTACTTACAATCGATAGGAACAATTTCTTCTAGCTACAGTTATTGACACAAAGGTCTAAGAAAAGTTATGGCAATAAAAGCCTACTTGAGTTACCTAACTTATAGTCGCTTTTATAATTCACATTGTAAACCTAACAAGGAAGAAAAATAGAATTTTGTTAAATGAATTAGTTGAATAACTTAAACTTATTTCATTAGTTTCTTATGACCTTAGTGGTTTATAGTTTTAAATTTGATATAAAATCACAGGTGATGATTTAGATTGACCACTATATGATTCCAAGGTAGCCTTTTTTAACTATTTATAGAGCGATCAAAGAAGTCTTACATAATGTTACCAATAACTAAATAATAAAAAATATATATATAGGGTGGAAAAACGTTCAAATTGTTAAAGTTACTAGAGAAAAAAATAGAGAAAATTTTATAAAAGCTACAAGTTCTTAGTAAATTACAATTATCCTACATAGAATTTTAGACGTTAACAAAGGCTACTATGTGTCCACACTTGAGATTCGACATTCGCTATTGCATTACCCTCTTTCTTGATAGTAAGCTTAACTTTAATTGAGTTTGTAATGTCTTCAATTCTTGTAATGTCATTGTGATGAGGGAATAAGCCTTCTTCCTTGAGAGCATTAATTAATGTTTTTACTTACAGACCTCCTACTGTTTCTAAGGCCTCGCCCTTATAATTTACTTCAAAGTCATCGAAGGCTTATCATATGCTCTCTATTTCTTTATCATCCTCGAAACCATTGAAGTCAATATATTTGTGCTAGGATATGCCCAAGAAGTTATTATTGTTATCGACTTCGAAAATATTTTGTTTTGTATATATATTTATTTATTAATAATGAAAAAAAGAATTTTTTAATTACAAATATAAGTTATTTTCTTTATTTTGTCATGCATATAAATAAAGTACATTTGTAAATTATCTAAATAATTTATTTAAATGATATTATTTAAGTCGTCCTTATGAAAGTTTTATCAATTAGATAACAATATTATGTAGTAGACATACTAAATGTTTTTAACAAATATTATGAGATGATATTAATACGGATAATATAAAAGTGATATTATTAAGATATTAGTATGTATTCAATAATTAGAGACTTTTTTTTGAACATAACTACACAATAATAAATTATATAGTAATGCATGTAGACAATAATTTATTGTATCATTGTACTAGTGTACAATATAATCATTTAACTTGAAACATCATAGTCAAATTTAATAGAGATGCACATGATTCATATAATATATAAGTACGAAACTAATTACGTCTTGTATGTTAAAGTCTATTTAATCATGTATTATTTGCATATGAAAACGAATGATGGTCAAGATGGGATTCGCTAGCTTAATACGCATAATATTAGAGTTTTCGCTAACTCAATCCGAATTCAAGTTTTTGAATGAACTTTAATAAATAGTTAAAAAATAAATATTTGGTCAGAATGGATTAAATATCACATAAAGAAGTTTATGATGACGAATTTAACAACATATTGACCGATGGCTCATATTTGTATCGGTTTGGGGTTTTTATATACCATGAGTCATAAATTGATTAAAATTGGACAACGGAAAGGTATTACCTAAATAGTATGCATAATTGAAATAAGGTTCGATGAAGTATTATTGTATTGTGGTTAGAACTATGGTACATTACTAGATGTTAACCATAATTCTTGAATTTTTGAATAGTTCAAACACTAAAAAATTCGGTGTGAGTTCACGGTTATTCTATAGTGAACTTATATGGTCACAACAATAATTAAACTAATGAGAAATATTAAAAATATATATATATTATCGGTAAGAAGGTTAGTATCTCTTAGATAATATATTAACCTAAATAAAAATATATAATCGTTTTATATTTTTATGATTCTTTAAAGGTATTTAAAGAATTTTTATAATTTTGCATTATTATGTAATTTAGTATAAATTACATACCATATTTGATAATATAGATTATCAATAGACATGAATGTAAATTTACAATAGTTATAAAAAATTATACATAAGCTCTTAGACATGTACTTAATTATTTACTTTATAATTAAGTAAATATAATTTTGTACAAGTGTGAGGATCTAAGTGCAATAATTAATACTTATTGGATGATTACCATTTTGCTCCTAGTTCACACTACTTTTTTTACTGAACTAAAGGTTAATTTTATAAATTTATATAAAGGGCTTAGTATATAAAAGTTTAACTTTATCAATTCATAAGATGAATGCAAGACCCTAGATCTCTTTCTCTCCCTTTAGGTCACTTTGATTTTCTTCCCTTGATGGTGTAGATTATTAGATCTTCATATATTTAGAGGTTTTTTTAATCACCCTACAATCTAAATAAGGTTAAAAAAAACTCGTCTTTTGGTTAATTTTATACATATATATAATCTATGTAACATTTGTATACTAAATATTTAATAAAATATATGAATACCTTATGTTTTTGATTATTTATATGTTCCTATAAATCATTCTTTCGATTTATTAGATTTAAAAGTTTTATTAGAAAGGTTTCTAATCAAAGAGTTAATGTTAAGAGGCTCTCTTTACGTCTTTTTTGTTAAATTACCTAATGTTATGTTAACAACTTCACAACTGTAACACTCCATAATTGAAGCATCATCAATTAAGAAAGACAGCCACAATAATAATGATTGAGCTGTCTGACAATCAATTCTAAGAATCCATCTATACATAGCTTATTTGCGCTAATATTTGTACATAAAGTATTTTTTTTTGGTATTCCTCATCGTAAATGTAATAAGCCTAGAAATAATAATATATAAGTGCTATAATGAGTCGTCAAAGCACATTTATTTTCATGGTATCAGAGCTTGATTAACAAATGCTCGATCTTTCTCACAATGTTATCTTTTGCTACCTTCTTTGTCCTACTAAACAATATGATTCAATATATTTTGGTGAAACTCAATAATCCCCCAACCTATCTAAATTGGACTTTCTAAATTGAAGAAAACTCAACATTCATGGCTTTCTAGGTTTCGTGGATGGAAAAGAATTATGCCCAAATAAATTCTTACTTGTTAAGCCTAGATAAGATCATTGAAACACTAATCCTAATTTCATATTATGAAGCTAGAAACCAATTTGTTTTGGTTTAGATGAGATCTAAAGTCTTAGAGAAAGTGTTGTTAATGGTTTATGGACTTAAGATTGTGAAGAAAGCATGGCAAAAATTGGCAAATAAATTTGTATCACCTTTAGCCTTAAATGTCAATCAATTAAAGTAACAATTGCAAAGCTTACATTAGGTTGGCGAAAACTGCTCTGAATTTGTTAAGGGAGCCAAAACTTTTACAAATCAACTAGTAGCCATTGGAAAGCCTATAACTAAAGAAAATCTTATCCCTTACATGCTTGGAGGACTCAACACTGTTTATACAGCATTCATCTCTAACTGCTACTTTGCATTACAAGAAAAGTCATTATCTCTAACTAATTTTCAATATGAATTTTTGCTTTTAAAATCATTGCTTGAGAATTAACAGAGAAATATCCAAGGTGAATGTCACAATTTTGCCATGATGGTTAACAAATTTGGAGGATGAAAGAATGCCAAAATGAATAACAGCATAGCATGGCAACCTCGCACCAATGCAACCAATGTAGCTCTACCTCAGAATCATTTACTAAATCCTCCTCAACGTAATAAAATATCTTTGTTCGTGTACTAACATGGTGTAATGATCATTTTGATCAGATGACTCTTGATTGTTTCCATCAACATGATTACAAGTATTAAGGAAGACATCCACTATAACAATTAGCCGCTATGGTTGCACACTCAAACTCCTTCCATAAAGATAATACTTGGCTTATTGATAGTAGTGCTAATCAACATGTGACTAAAGATTTCTCTAATCTTCATCTGGCTAAACCATACAATGGAAATGATAAAGTAGTCGTGGGAAACAATGATGGTTTACATATTGAACATAGTGGTAAATTCATATTATATGCACCTAGCTCGACTCTTCAGTTTAAACGTGTTCTACACTAGTCATAAGCCATTGTTAACTTTTTGTCCATAAATTAATTTTTTCTTGACAATGTCTACTATTTTGTACGCAGTGGTTCTCATTTTTTTTTTTTTAAGTAAAGGGTACTCACACAAGCTAAACACTGCTAATAAGACAGAGTGAAGGAGGGTTATACCCTATTTAAGTTAATCATTATTCGATCAATCAATTTTGCTCTCATGTTGCTTTTTTTGTGTTTGTACAACCTCAGATGCTTGATATGCAACACTTGGACATCCTTTCTTGCAAGCCACTAAAAATATTATAAAGACTCATATTTTATCTATTTCAGGACCATTTAATTTAGATAATGTATGTGAACCTTGTTTTATGAGAAATGCTAAGCAATTATTGTTTGGTGAATCCTCTAGAGTTTCTTATTTTCCTTTAGATCTCGTGCATTTTAATATATGGGTGATGCCAATATCATCAATTAAAGGTCACCATTATTATATGTTCTTTATAAATGACTATTTTATATCTTATTAAAAATAAATTTGAAATTTTTCTCACATTTTATGCATTTTAAATCACTTGTTGAAAATCATTTTTTCCATCAAAATTAAGCAATTACAAAGTGATAATATTTGCTAGTATCTTTCATATCAATTATAAGAGTTCTTACAAACATGTGACATTCATTAACGTCTCTTATGTCCTTATACCTCATAATAAAATGGTACATCCGAGAGAAAAGATAAATATGTCATAAAAATAGAACTTTCTTTATTAGTACAATCATATTTACTTGCAAAATTTTGGGTTAATGCCTTTATGGTTGATATATATCTTATAAACTGAACTCCCACATCAATATTGTTAAAAAAAATCTCTTTTTTCAAAATTATTTGATCATAAATCAAATTACTCCTTTCTAAAAACTATTGGTTTTCTATGTTATCCCTTACTAAAGAGTGTGTGTTTTTATGTTATTCATCCAATTATCATGGTTATCGATGCTTTAACCCTATCTCAAAGAAAACCTACATATCTTAGAATGTGGCTTTCGTTGAGTGTTGGTTTTTGGCAAAAATATTGCTCTCCAACACTTATTCAGCAACATCAAATGGCTTTGTAACAAGTAAAGTTACTGACCTTACACTTTTTATTATCAATTTTTTAATGAGTCATCCCTTGGGCCAACACTTGATGTATCGACATCTGCTAACCAATCTTACGATAATGGCAACACTATTGAACTACTACTTGTATCACCCAATACTAATTTATCACCTATATTACCTAATAAAACTAACACCTTTCATGTTGAGGTTCCTCTATTAGGTATTGCCAATACAGAATCCATCTAGCAAATTAATCCTTCCCAATGCTATATGGTCACTTGATCTCGAATTGGCTCTATTAAGCCTAAATTGCATTATACCTCATCCCCTGGGCCAACACTTGATGTATCAACATCTGCTAACCAATCTTACGATAATGGCAACACTATTGAACTACCATTTGTATCACTTAATACTAATTTATCACCTATATTACCTAATAAAACTAACACCTTCCATGTTGAGGCTCCTCTATTAGGTATTGCCAATACAGAATCCATCTAGCAAATTAATCCTTCCCAATGCTATATGGTCACTTGATATCGAATTGGCTCTATTAAGCCTAAATTGTATTATACCTCCAAGCATCCTATATGTGCATTTACTAGTATGTTTAATATTAAAACATTAGTTACTTTTTCACAAGCCATTTTGTCTTCAAAATGATAACAAGTAGTGCAATAGGAATATAAGGCACTCCATGTAAATTCAACATGGGACTTAGTCCTTTGACCATCGAATTATAATATTATTTGGACTAAGCAAGTGCATAAAATCAAGCAAAAATTATATGAGAGCCTTGATTGGTATAAAGCACACCTTGTAGCAAAAGGTTTTCAACAAGTTAATGGGGTTGATTTTACGAAAATAATAAGCCCAGGTATTAAACCAGTGATTGTTTGCATTATATTAACTCTCTTAATGCACTACAATTGACCAATCCTACGGTGTAATGTCTCTAATGTTGTCTTGTATGGCAACTTGAAGAACATGCTTTATTGAACAACCTTCAGGTTTTGTAGATCCATATTTTCCTCAGCACATATGTAAACTCAAAATGGCCTTCTACGGCCTCAAGCAAACATTGAGCGCATGGTTTCTTCAACTTTTTACCAGTTAATTTGATTATGGTTTTCATTGGGATCTTTTTTCAACAAAAAATCAACTCAAACACTTTGTAAACAAGAATCAACACCAAAAACACATAATTCACAGAAATTGATCAAGTAAAATTGTGAAGAAACAAAAATTAGATGGTTTAGTTGACCAACCTACATTTACAGAATCAAAACACACACAAGAGAATTTTATTATTATGAATAATACCACTGATATAAAGTTAAGATTTGGGGCTTCAAAATGAATACTTATATGACCAAAATGACTTCCTATATCTCAAGATATATGCCTCAAAGGATTGCCCTAAAACTAATAATTTTCCTGTACTTAACAAACTGAACTACATACTTAACAGAAAATTGTCTCATCGAATTAAATTTACTGAGCATACGCTATCAGATTCTGAGAACACCTTTTAACATACTCTACCTTATTCGAAGCAATCTTTTACTCCTGTTAATGCTGATCTTTTGCATTTTCACCTTCCAATTCCCATTGAATCTAAGCAAAAACTTGAATTTAGCAGTTGGGACCACCTTTGTAAGTATATCTGAAGAATTTGCCTCTGTGTTTACCTTCTCTATTCTCATAATTCTTTTGGCTATTTCTTTGCTAATAAAGAAGTGTTTAACATTTATATACTTTGTGCTTTTATGATAGACACGATTCTTTGTAAGATGATTGCATTCTGATTGTCACAATATAGCACAATAGTATCTTGATGCATCCAAAGTTCACCTACAATTCCTCTTATCCACAAAGCTTCTTTCATTACTTCAATAGTTGTTATAAACTCTGCTTCAGTTAAGGAAAGTGTAAGTATAGGCTGCAAGCTTGATTTTTAATTGATTGAACATGCATTCAAAGTAAAGAGATAACCAATTATTGATTTCCTTATGTCTATTTCTCTTATAAAGTCTAAATCAACATAAGTAACAATTTATTCTGCTTGATTTCTAGCTTTACTATATAGCAATCCATAGTTGTAGGTGCCTTTTAAATATCTGAGTATATACTTAATTGCTCTTTAATGTTCCCCTTCATGATTAGACATAAACTTGTTCATCACACTGACAGTATAGACTATGTCAGGCTTTGTGCATATCATTACATACATAAGACAACCTACTACTTGTGCATAAAGAACCTTAGGCATGTCATCTTTATCCTCATTAGTCTCAGGTGATTAAGATAAAGAAAGCTGAAAATGAGCTGCCAAAGGAATTTGTACCTCTTTTGATTCCTCTATGTAAAACCTGTTAAGTATTCCCTTAATGTATTTTTCTTGTGATAGAATCAAGCTTCTATTTTACTTATTCCTTTTAATCTCAATCCTCAAGATCTTATTTATAACTCCTAGGTCCTTCATCTTAAATTTATTACTGAGAAAATTTTTACTCTATCCATCTTACTTCTTTATTTCTTTCTTTATATAATAAAAGTATGTCATCTACATACAAAACAAGGTATATAGCTCCACCTTGATCCAATAATTGATAGTATATACAACTATCCTAGTTATTTTTAACAAAACCATTTTTTGTGATGAATTTATTAAACCTTAGGTACTATTGCCTTAAGGATTGTTTCAAGCCATACAATGACTTCTTTAACAAACATACATATTCCTCTTGACCTACAACTTCAAAACCTTCAGGCTAACTTATTAAAATTGTCTCTTTAAGCTCTCTATTAAAAAAAGCTATCTTCACATCTATTTGATCTAATTTCAGATCAAGTAAAGCCACTATTAAAATAGAATTCGAATTTAGGTATACCTTATAATAGATGAGAAAATATCATTATAATCTACACCTTCTCTCTGTGTAAAGATTTTGGCAACTAACCTCACCTTATATCTTAATACTTCATTTGATGAACTTTCTTTTTTAGTCTTGAAGATCCATTTGCAACTTACCATTCTTTTATTTTCTTCCTCTGGTACCAAGACTCAGGTTTGATTCTTTGTAAGAGAATCCATTTCCTCATTCATAACCCTTTGCCACATATCACTTTTTCTACATCTCATGGCTTCTTTATAAGACTTAGGATCATTATCTAGCACTAACTCAGTTGTTATGAATGCAAATGCAATTAAATATGTCTATTAAATTCTGCTTGGAAGTTTTATGACTCTTTTTTTCCAATCTCTTGCTAAGCTATAATCATTTGAGGATTTGTTTGTTTCTATGGTGAAGAAGATAAACTTGCTTTAATTGTTTCATCTTGATTAACTAACTTTATTTTCTCAAAGTGACCCACCTCAAACTACACTTCTCTAAGCCATTTTTCTTCTTTTTTATTTATTTATCTAGCTTATATAATCGGAGTTCATTAAACACCGCATCCCTTGAGATTATACATTTTGCAGGCTTACTATTAAAGCACCAAATCTTATAGCTCTTAACACCCTCTAAATAGCCAACAAAGATCCCTTTCACTGCCTTTGGTTCTAGTTTTCCTTGCTTTACATGAGCATATACAGGACGGCTAAAAATCTTTAGGCTTTTATAGTTTACTGGTACTCCACTCCACACTTCTTTAAGTGTTTTTGAGTTAATAATAGATGAAAGGCTCCCATTCACCAAATAACAAGTAGCCGAAACTGCTTCTACCTAAAAACTTTTAAGTAATTTAACATTAATAAGCATACAACTTACTTTGTCAATAAGAGTTCAATTTATTGAGTTCAATTCATTCTCTCAACAAGGCCATTTTGCTGTGGTGTATTGACAACAGTCTTATACCTTGCAATGTCGTTTCTTTTTGCAGAAATATTCAAACATGTGACTAAAGAATTCAAGTCCATTATCAATCCTCAACCTTCTAATTCTTCTTCCAGTTTGATTTATAACCCACTCTTTCAACTTATCAAATGTCTTATTCTTACTTTTTAAAATATATATCTATACTTTCCATGAGAAATCATCTATGAGGGGCATAAAATATTTGCCTTGACTAAGTGAAGGTACTTGTACTGGCCCCCAGCCCCCATACATTCGAATGAATATAATCTAGAGTCCCTTTTACTCCATGAGTGCCTTTGTTAAATTTAACTCTACAAGATTTGCTAAATATATAATTTCACAAAATTTTAGATCTCTTATTTTTGCACCACTTAGCAGTCTTTGTTTGCTGAGTTCTTTACCTTTTTTCACTCATATGACCAAGTTTCAAGTGCCACAATTTTGTGTCATCAACTTCAGAATCGAAAGAAATTGATGCAGTGCCATTTACAACCTTAATCCCTTTGAAATCTTTAAGCTTTCTTTCTCAGTTTTGAAGCTACAACTTTGACTATCTAACATCCTTAAAGAAACTAAATTCCTTTTCAAATGAGGTACATGTCTCACTTGTTGCAAAGTTCTTATAGTACTATTATATATCTTAATGTATCATAATTTTATCATCTCCTATCCTAGTAATAGAGCATGTCATATTATTTCCCATAAAAACTTTGCCCCATTAATTTCTTAATAGGTATGAAACAACTTTGTATATGGACATATATGAAAAGAACATCCTAAGTCAAGTACCCATTAACCTTCTAAATTCTTACCTGTTGCAATAAGAAGATTGAGACTTTCATATCCACCATCTGATGATTCTAAGTTAGAGGTTGTATTTGGTGCTATAGCTGCATTGCCTTATTTTTCTTGGGCTTCTTTCCCTTTATTCTTTCTCTCAGGATAGTTTCTTTTAAAATATCCCTCTTTGTTACACTAGAAGTATCTTTTCTTTTTAGATTTAAACGTAAATCTTCTTGAATTGTTCTTCTTTCCTTCTTTCTTTTCAAGTTTTCACCATTACTTCATTCTTTTATTTCTGATTTTTACAGTTTTTTTATATTCAAAGCAGATTTCACATCTTCCATGGACAATGAGTCCTTTCCAAAGACAAGCGTGTCAAGATCTTCATCTTCAATCTTGATATCTATATTTTCAAGATCTAAAATGATCTTATTAAAGTTATCAAGATGTTCCTGTATTGTTGTACTAGGTTGGATAGAAAAGTTATACAACTACCTCTTCTTATATAACTTATTCGCCAGAGATTTTGTCATGAGCAAACTTTCTAACTTAAGCTACAAAAAAGCAGCAAAGTTTGCTTCAAAACTTTTTTAAAAACCCTATCTCCAAGGCTCAAGATTATTGCACTGTAAGCCTTTTTCAAGAGATCTTTTTTTCTCCGTTTCACTCAGGTTAGAGGGTAGGTTTTTCTTACCTTCAAGTGCTTCTTCGAGTCCTTAATGTACAAGCAATGCCCTTATCTTAATCTTTTATATATTGAAGTTAGTTTTAGAAGTCAGCTTCTCTATATCAAACTTTGAATTTGCCATGATTTCTTCCAAGGACCTTGACTCTGATACCAATTTGTTGGGATCTTTTTTTAACAAAAAATCAACTTAAACACTTTGTAAACAAGAATGAACACTAAAAACATGCAATTGACAGAACTTGATCAAGAAAAATTGTGAAAAAATAAAGATTATGTGGTTCAACTACCAGCTTACATACACAAGTTCAAAACACTCACAAGAAAACTTTATTGTTATGAACAAAACTACAATACAAAGTTAAGATTTAGGGCTTCAAATTGAGTACTTGTATGACTAAAATGACTTCCTATGTCTCAAGATACATGCCCCGAAAGATTGCCCCCAAAACTAAGATACATGCCCCGAAAGATTGCCCCCACAACTAATAATTTCCTTGCACTTAACATGACTTAACAGCCACTCAGAATAAATTTACTAAGCACACCCCATCAGATTCTGAGAATACCCCCTGTAAGTTGTGTTGACTCGTCTGTTGATAGTTCACTATTTACATAACACAATGAAAACATACATGCCTTTGTGCTTGTTCGTGTCGATGATTTGATCATTATAGGATCTTGTTTATAGTTCATTCAAACACTCACTTCTCACATCCAACAAGAATTTGCCCCTAAGGCTCTTGGCAACCTTGGTTACTTCCTGAGAATAAAAGCTTATTGTGATGTCTACGGTCTTCACTTAGGATAGAGTAATTATCTATGAGATGTTCTTCATTGATTCTGCATGATCGACAATAAGACTTATACTACTCCGCGTGTTTCTAGTCAAAAGCTTTCAGTTGGAGATAGGGAACATACTAATGACGTGACTTTTTATAGGCAAGTGATGGGTGCCTTACAGTATTGCACGTTGACCCGACCATAAATTACATATTCAATCAATCAACTTTGTCAACATCTTCATGTTCCCACTGAGATTCACAGAAAGTCAGCCAAGAGAGTTCTAAGGTACCTTAAAGGCACCGTTAGTCCTGGTCTCTGCTTCAGTAAAGGGACACTCGAACTCATGACCTACTGCAATGCGGATTGCACTAGAGATGCCACAGGCAAGCAATCAACTAGTAGATACAGTATATTTTTTAGGTCGTGTCTTGTGTCGTGGTGTGCAAAGAAATAAAATGTAGTCTCTCAGTCTAGTACCAAGGCTTAGCACTTGCAATGGTGATGGCTAAATTATATTGAATACGAATGTTGCCAAAAGATCTTCAAATTTCGTTGCTTTCTCCTCCTACTGTGTGGAGTGATAATCAAAATGCTCTTGCTCTTGCAGCTAATCCCATTTATCATGCTCAAACCAAGCATATCGAGGTTGATTTTTATTTTATACGTGAAAAGGTTGTTAACAGTGATGTGAAACTCTGTTATATTCCTATCGCAAATCAAATTGGTGATCTCTTTACCCAAGGTCTTTCTTCTTCTTACTTCCAATTATTGCATGACAAGCTCATGGTATGTAATCTCCCTATTTGCTTGCAGGAGGGTGTTAAATTACCTAATGTTACGTTGACAACTTCACAATTGAAAGGCTTTACAATTAAAGCATCATCAAATGGGAAAGACAACCACAATGACAACGATTAAGCTGCCTAATGATCAATTGTAGGAGTCCATCTGTACATACCTTATTTGCTCTAATTTTTGTATGTAGGTATCTTTATGTATTTCTTATCGTAAATGCAACGAGCCTATAAATAATAATACACAAATGCTATGGCAAGTCGTGAAAGCACATTTATTTTCACTTTTTTACGGAATATTGAGTCACAACAAATCTCTGGGGAAAAATGAGGAGAATCAGCACTATGGTTTGACATTCGAGGGACAGATTTTTCAGAAAGATTTTAGGAATCAAATCCTATACTTGACATCTAAAAGAAGAAAACTAACCGATAAAGCCAAAATTACATAAGCAGATCACCAATTTTTTTTTCTAAAAGGACTAATAAGTCTCTGAAACCTTAGACAACTCGTATATAAACCAACCAAGAATGAACATAAAGGTATAAATCGAGTACACACAATAAATATAGTAATTGAAAGTTATTGCATTTTGAAAATGTTGCATTGTGAAAAGCTTGCGAAACTCAAAAAACACCACACAATCAAGTAATAGAGAAGAAATTGGTAATGAAGACAGAAAACTAACATGAGAGGGCAAGAAGACTATGGAAGTAACAGTAAATCAGAGTTCAATTGGTGCAAGTCACGGCGAAAAATGATTAAACTACCAGATAATAAAGCTTCCTCTCTTCAGAAAATAAGATAGTTTCTTTCCAAGGAGAAAATGACTTGCACAATTGAAAGGAGAAGAGAGAGAAAAGAATATTTTATTCTGGACCTCTAAAAGCAAATCCGAGCCATTCAAGATTTGAGGGACCCGATGAAGACGTGTTATAGGCCAAATGGTTGGGCAGTTGTCATGCCCTCATTAAACGTGTTTTGATTATTTGGATACAAGGGACGAAGAAACAACGCAATAAATGCGGCCGCCATTTTAACGCGCTTCCCTTAAATTTAAAACGAAAAGGTCTAAAGCAACATGATGTTTCAAGATAATAAAATGGGGAATTCGAGGATTACGTATTGAGGATGAGTAGCAGCACATAGGATCCGAAAGTAAAAAAAGCCCACAATGACCTGATAAGCGGGGAACAAGGGTAATGATCGAAAACGCCAAAATTTATAGTTTTCAACACCAGATTGGAATCTTGGCCAACACTAAAAATTGAGGGACTCCTATTAGTACATGATATTCATTAGGACATCAAGATGATCCATATGTGACCTCGAGTCATTCATACATTCAGAAAACTCCTTCAGAGTTCGCTAAAGCCAAAAGCTAGTGTCGAAAACAAAACAACTATCTTGGGGTCTTGATAATAAAGCTCATAAATTCAGAATGCTCCTTCAGATTGCATTAAGATTAGAAGCGTGAGAGCTAATAACAGAGCAAACATCTTCGGGTCTTGGTAATAAAGAATCACAGTTATGCAAAGAATCTAAAGAGAAAGTTTCTAATGCGATTCTTATTACCAAATCTCAACTCACTAGACAGGGAATATGCGTACGTTAGAAAAAGCTTAAAACAACTAGCAAATCTATAACCAAGGGTGTTTCGGAGAAAGAGAAACACAAATTCCTATAGGATATAAAAGAAGAGTCCTATTATTCTGTTGAAAGAAATGCTCAAAAAGAAAATCCTTTCTGACATGGGCATTAGACAGTTTTCGTCGGAACACCGACTTCCTTGATCTCTTCTATATTTTCCATGAACATTCTAGTGCTCAAAGCTTACCATAAGATTGGCAAGCCAAGACATATTTCAAAATCAAAGGAGGAGGATTTTAGCCACCTCACTCTTAAGCAAACAAATCACAAGTTGACACATAACAAATAAAAATTCGGCATCAACAATTGGCTTTCCATCTTTTGTCTTATAATGAATTGTTTTAAGTGAATAATTCACAACCGTATTTTTTAATAAAATTTAATCTGTTTGTGCTTACAAATTTGTAAAATTTTGGTCACTACGGTAGAAAGCAGCTTCCTCATTTTCCTTTATCAAGTTAAAAAAAAAATGATAGTATGCGTTGTAATCTTAAGGATGAAGGAATAAGAGTTCCGGAATGATGTGCTGAATCTTCCTGAAACTTGTAGCAATTGCAGATTTTGTCTGTTTCTGTTGTCAAATTATTATATTTTTTTTTTCTAAAAGCTACTTATTATCAATGTCCCATGAATTTAAAGCTTCTTCTTTGTTGATTAGGTATCTTGTGTTTTCACATTCAGGGAATTGCGGACTAACAGTTGTTTGTTTTGGCTATGAATGGTGTTTTGGCTCATCCTATGGTTGTGAACCAATTCAGGAGTTTTATATTTTTATTTTTTTAGTGAATATGACATCAACTTTCCTTTTTTTTATTCTTCTTCTTTGAGTGATAGTAGACCATTGTTATTTACTTAATTTTTGGGTGTGACAATAGTTATTATATACTCGTCAATTCTAATTTTAGATAAAGAAAGAAAGATAGTTGCACCTAACGTGTTAATGAAAGTGAGTGGGGACAAGATATTGTATGGAACCTTTTCTTTTCTTAATTATATTTATGCATTTTGAGTATAAGACAGGCCTAAAAATGCCTACTGTACTAAATATCATCCTACCTTGCACTGTGAAATTCATTATAGAAGCTTGGTTTTTCTGTTAGTAAGCCGTGGAAGAACAATTATTTAAGCTATGATCGATTAAATAAGTGTCCAAGGATATAGCTATAACAACACAAGATATAATAAGGTAAATATTGATTTCTCTTTCCATGATTTAAAATTTGTCAAAACACATTGAATTAACTTCATATAAGAAGAAAAATTTAGAATTTAAATAAGCGCAAGTTCAGTAGGTGTATATTAGATGAATATGTCAAAAGTAATATTCATTCTATTTAGGTTTAAATGCCCTTAATGGCAAATTCTGACTATTGGTGTTTTTACAATTGAAAATTAGATAAAAAAGTTAATTTTTAAATATATTTTATAGTGTAAATAGCTCACCCCTTAATTTATTGAAAAAGAACATACACACCTAAGGTTTGACTTAATATATATTTTAATTCTATTGATATAAAAAAAAAATTCCATACATACTTTGATATATGTTAGTTTAATTTGTAAATTTAGATGAAAGTAAGAATGATGTCATATATGTAATTATTCAAATGATTATAATTAAGAATGTACTATGGTAAGTGTAACAGAAAAATGAATAAATCATCCAAAATAACAAAATATTTTAATAAATAGGGGCCTTATGTCGGTATTTTTAATACCACTGGGATTAAATATCTTTTTTGGCCAAATTTTGGTAGTGTATTATGTTATTTTCTATAGTTTATTTAGGTTTTGCTGCACTTAGGTTTGTTTATGTTTCTACGCTAATTGTAGTAACAAAAGATTTTGTTATAGAGTCGAAGACTTTTATGCGAGCTTTGCAATGAAACTTCTGTACAATTGAATTATTCTGTTCAGATATTTGTTGTAGTATTTATCAAGTATTTTTCTATCTTAATGTAACAAGATAGACTCATGACCTTATGAATTTGTCAAAGAAAAGGTTATATTTAATTCGGAGTTTAAACAAAAAAATAACTTCATGTAACAAGAAGTTAGAAGTTGGTAAAACTAATAATTACACTTATAAAATATTGGGAATAAAGACTTTTTAACAAAAGGTAGAGTAGAAATGTATTTAATTAAATGTGTCCTTTTGTCTTAATTAAGTAATTTAAACAATGGTTAGAATTCTAAATAAAGAAAAAGTGGATTCAAAAGGAGTTTGAATGGGTTGCAATGGCGATTAACACTGCTATTTCAATAAATTTCTTTTAACTTGTCTAAATAATGTTTTTTTAAATCGGACTAGGATCCTCTCTCTTTTTTTTAATCTATCATTATCTTTAAGTATTTAGTGACATGACATAACTAACAATGGAGGTCTCAAATTATAAGTTAATATTTTATTTTTTTATTTTTTAACTTTAAATTAATATAATAAAATATAAAGTTAATAGGTATTGAGGTTTTACAAACTCCAATTTTGAAGAAAAATGTTAGAATTGTGCATTACAAACTAATCACATAATGTTGTGACGAGCATTTTTTCATATAAATCTTTTGATTATTGATGAAATATTTTATTTATGGCATATATTTTTATTTTTTATATACATGTTTATATTTATAATGATAAAGTTTATAGAATATTTTCAATATATATCTAATTATAATGAATTCATACTTATGAGATAAATATATCATAAGATCATTCTTAAATGTTCAAAGTCTTAGAATTTTAGAGTTAGACTTTTATATTATCGAATAGATTGGTACACATTATATCTGTTTGGTAAAGAGAGTAAATCTTTTTATAAACTATTTATGTGTCGACATTAAAGCAAGTGTATAGGTGCTCATTAGACAATGAATTCACTGAACTAACTCACAACAAAAATTTTAAATACTAATTATACTTAACTATCAATTAGACATTTTTTGTATAAATAGTATAAGTAATCCTTAAATTTAAGAACATGATAATTATTTTAATAGTGAAATATTATATTTTAATACTACTCAGGATAAATCTAAATAAAGTTTTTTATAAATAGATATTGGTATGATACAATACTCATAGAGATGGGTGAATGTTCAATAAAAGAATCAATCACATTTAGTATATTCGACAGTATGCTCTATATGAAAGACAAAGACATAACTCGAAAAATTCTTGATCAAGATAAAATGTAGAATTGAGAAGGAGTTCTCAATGACAATAGACTTTATAAGTTATAATCTAAAGATTCATTATATATAACATTAGATATAGAGGTTTTGATACTTTACCATGACCTTGACCCAATTCAAACATAATATAGCTAAAGTATTGAATGGCATGGTAACTGATTACAAAAAAATTTATTTTAAAACTATCACTTTATTATTATTCAAGTAGTCATGATACATTATTAAATGTTAATCTTGGTCTGTAGACATATTTAATTAATCATGAAATTAATTTATTAAATATCAAATAAATTAAATAATTTAATTCATAATTTTAATATACGTCTATTACTAACTTTATGGTAAACTATTAAATTACATCCAAATTGATAAGGAACTTACTTAAGATTATTTTCAAGTGTTAGAAAAAATTTTCAAGTGTTGTACCATTTAAACATAGCACATTTCTTAAAATAATATTACAATAATTTTCAAAAAAAAAAGTATATAATGAGATTATATATTAATTTGTAAATTGCGTGTGTATATATATAATGTCATTATATATTTTACCAGATAATTAGTATATAATATGATTATATATTAATTATTAAAATAAATATGTGTGATTTGTTAAGTGGACAAGTGACATAATTATAAGCTAACACTTGGTACAATTATAACTAAATAGGTATACTTTAAAAGTCAAATTAGCTTTAATGAAGGCATGTAACTTGCATATAAAACATTTTAATATAACATATCAAAGGAGAGAAAATAGTAGAAAACTCTAGAAAATTTTCAAATTTTGAAATTTAGGATTTTTGCTCTCCTTTGTTGTTTCGAACATAAAAAAAAAACCTTCATTCTTATCTCAAATAAAATTATCCAAGCTCACACAAGTTCAATCAAGGGTGGATAAAATATAAAGAAAAGTCTTAATAATCTTTATAAAGTTTAAAAGAGTTGCACATTTCAATAAGAGTTCAAAAAAGTTTAACAAACAAGTAAGTTGTTTTAATTTTTCAAGTTTTAAATTTTATTTATCAATTGATTCAATATAAGATTCTAGATAATAAACATATTAAGAAAAATTACAGGAAAAATATTTTTTTTGACTGAGGAGATATCACGATATGAGTTTAGGTAAACCTTAACATTTATGATTTATAAATTAACCATTATTTCTTTTCAACCTTATATCAACCTTTCTCCATATAAAACCATTTTTCATATATCTTACATTGAAGGAGTTCTAGATTTTATTAATTTTTCGATGGGGTTATTACACGAAAAATACCCCTAACCTCACTAAAACTAAAAAGTCCAAAATTTGCTGGTTCTAAATTCTAAGATCGAGTTCTAAATTCAAATTTTAGGAACCCAATGGAAGGTTGTTGCCATATATAAATACACAATGAATTCAACTTCTTAATTGTTTTTAACCCTATTGTTAAGGTTTGTAATATTGGTATATTTTGGAAATATTATTTCTATTGTCTATTTTGTTGCAACGCATTAAGTTTATTATTATTCATTCAAAGTGATACTATTAATCTATTTTTTTTAATAATTTTCACATAAGAGAATTTTTAAGTTTTCTATTTATATTAAGCAATATTGGTCTTTATACATAACTAGATAACTTACAGGGACATATTTATAACTAAAAGCAAAGAATTATTATTGAGAAAATAAGAATTATATAACGAGAGACTTCTTTCTATCTAGAAAGATATATTTTTTTTAAATTTAGAGAACAAAATCATACAAAATAAGGGCTAAGTTTTTGTTATATATGTGTGCATTATTTCTTCTAATGTAGCAACCATGAAGAATGCAAGAAACAATAGTGTCATGGGTTGTTTCCTTTGTTCTTTTTGTTTTTCAAGTTATTTTTATGTTTTCTTTGTGGATTAAAAACATAAACAACTTGATGAAAATTATAAGTCTATAATTTTTATTTTCATAAACTTAGGGATTTATTTTTTTAAGTATTGTGAAGAAATTGTTATGTTATTCTTCAGGATAAGGATTCAAGATTATTAAAAGGAGTTCAACATATCTAGCAAAAGATCTTACTTGGTTAAGTTAAAGAAATTTTGACACATTAAAGTGAGAAATCTCTTTAAATAAGGTTATAAAAAAAATTCGACACAACTATAACAATAATAAGAGAGAGTCTTTGTTTTATATAAATTCATTAATATTTATAATTATTGATTTTTTTAGTGGATTATTTTACTCTAAGCATGATCTTGTGGATGTAGGATTAGAAAATCTGAACTATATTAAAACTAAATGGCTCCTTTATTTAATTGCTTTTTGGTTTTGATTCATCTTAATTAATTGATTAAAATTAATTAAAATTAGCAATGCCTACTAAAATAAATCTTTCAATTGGTAATATAAATGGATTGCTAATTTATTTGGTTAAATTTTTGGTGTATTTTATTTATTTTAGTGCAAGTATAAATTCTAAAAAATAAAAAGGTTTTATATCTCGACCACCATTATTTGACAATATGGACTATTTTTATTGGAAGGTATAAGTAAGGGCATTCATTAAATCTATATATGAGAAAGCATGGAGGGCTATCACTCATTATTTGAATTGTCTTACTGTGATTGATGATAACAATAACATGATTCTTAAGCCAAAACATGCTTGGACAAGCACTTAAGATAGCTTATCAAATTTTAATTCAAAGCCAAAACATGATTCAATGCATTAAATTTGAATCAATTCAACTTGATCTCAACTTATAACTTTGCAAAGAAAGCATGGAACATTCTTCAAGTTACCCATCAACGAACTTTGACAATGAAATGTTCTAAGCTCTAAATGCTCATTTCTAGATTAAAATTTGAGAATGAAAGATGACAATTACTTGCCAACTTTAATTTTAAATTAAATGATATTACTAATGAATCTTGTTTTTTAGGTGAAAGATAATCAAAAATCAAGCTTGTAATAAAAATGTTATGTTCATTTCTTGACAAGTTTCAAGCAAAACTCATGGCAATTGAAGAAATCAAGGATATTGATTAAATGATAGTTGAATAATTAATGGGATCTTTGAAAATGTTTAAAATAAATCTAAAAAAAAGAATGAGAAAAGCTTGGTTTTTCAAGCTAAGATAAAGAACATTGAAGATAAAGAAGAAACATATACTAAAGATTCAAAAGCCATTGTACTTCTTACCAAAAATTCAACAAAATTTTAACAATAATGGACTAGAAAAAGAAATAAACTTTAATGTCTTCCAAAATGTAAGTCTCCTATATTCCTCTAAAAATAATAAAAGATAAGGTATTCAACAAAAGGAATGTGAAGTTTTTGGTTACATACAAGCTGAATGTGCTAACACACTTAAGAAGAAGTTAAAAGTCATGAACGTTACCTAAAATAATTACATTATATTTAATATTTACTCATGTTTTGAAAAAGATAAAAATATATAAGTATCCAACTCTGTTGCAACAAAATCAAGTAATGTACAGTGCAATGGAGCAGAAAAAAATGAGTGACTAAAATATTGATTTTAAAGAATTTAATTCTAATGAGAGTGATGCAAAAAATAAATTACACTCAGATACTATACAAGCCTTTTACAAATTGATGTTTAACAAATGAGAAGATGAGTGTAACTGCAACAAGTCTTTAAGAAGACAAGTAAATAGCCTTCTAAAAAAAAAATAGTTGAAAGCGAAGAGTATAATGAGTTCAATGTAAATGATCAGAGCTCAAAAAGATAGAAGAATAAGTAAGGTTAAACATGAACTTTATTACACTAGAAAATTCTTGAAAATGCTAATTTAAGTATGTCAAAGTTTGAATATATTTGACCTTAAAAAAGCATGGTAATAATCAGCAAGGACTTAGGTACATAGAAGAAAAGTCATCATTCTCCAAAATGGTGTTTCTTAAAGTTGCATTTGCTTAATTCAGAAATTCTAGTACGAGTAAAAGTAAGATTCATAATCATCAACATTGTAAGTTCAAAGATAAAATCAAGAAATTCATTCATATTTGTCATCACTGCAACTAGAGTTTACATTCAACTAAATTACTTTAAGTTTCTAAAATTTTTGAAAAATAACATAACATTAAATTTAAAACTACTTCTAAACTTAGAAAAATGTGGGTAAAGAAATCAAAAATTAAATGTTTAGTTCCTTATACATCTTTGAAAACATGTGTTACTAAATCTTAGTATTTTGACAATAGAAATTCTAAGTAAATGATAGAAAATCATGAAAGTTTAGTAAATTATGAAAGGTTCTTAGAAGGACATTTAACATATAGAGATGGTGACAAAGAATAGATCATTGGAACAAAGACACATAATGTAAAAGGATTCCCAAAATTAAAAAATATATTTTATTTAAAAAAATCTCAAAAAAAACTTAATTACCACTAGTCAAATTTGTGGTCATAATTATTGTGTAAAATTTACACCAAAAAAATGTCAGTACTTGATAAATCTAATAATTTTATTTTAGAAGAAATTAGATCATCTAATAATTGTTATATTTTGACACATCCACTCATATATTATAAGATCAATTTTGATAGCAAAGAAATTTATCATTAAAAATTTAGACATTGAATTATAAGAATCTAACCAAGATTGTAAATATATATATTATGTATGGAATTCCAAAATTCAATAAGAAGTAACCTAAAATATATAGTCCATGCCAACTCAAAAAGCAACATAAACCGGTGCAACATATTACTACAACAAAAGTATTTCAATTATTTCATATGGATCTTATAGATTTGGTTCAAGTAGAAAGTATAGGAGTAAGAGATATATCTTTCTATGTGTATATATTATTTCTAAGATAAATTTTTAAAATTAATTTATTAAAATAACCTTTATTATATTTCATTAACTAAACAGGCCAAATATAATATTTGTGAACAAAAATGTCATTGTAACTAAATCATAACATCTTTTCTTTTTCTCATTTTTTCTCTAGTTTATCTTATTTGTTCCATTAAATTTATCAAATATTTTATTGGTAAACTTAAATTTTTAAAGTTAGCATTGCACATTTAAGTTAGGTGAGTTTAATTTTTAATAGTAATATGTATAGTTTGATGATTATTTCACTATATTTTTGCCCCAAAATATGGTGTTGCTATAAGAGCCTTTTTATCCAGGCATATTATGTTTGACTTATTTGGTTAATGAAATATGAAAAAGGCTATTTTAATAAATCAATTTTAAAATATGGTTAATTTTAAAAATTTTCTTTTTTTCTAGGTATACATAGGTTGATTTTATTATAGAAAAATTAGATACATTTGATATATTTAAAAATTTGCATGTTAAACTAGTGAATGAGAAAGATCATAAATTTGGCAAAATATTCAAAATAAAAAGTTATCATGAGAAAAAATTTAACAATACTATTTTTATTAATTTTTGTGATACACACCAGATTTTACATGATTGTTCCATCCCTAAAACACTTGGATAGAATAGTATTGTAGAAAGGAAAAAGAGAATTTTGTTGGGACTCATTTAAGTTATGTTGAATGCATAAAAAAAGTGACCTGGAAATTGTGGCTGAAGTTATAAGCATTGCATGTTATACAATTAATTGAGTATAATTACATCTATGCATAGGTAAGATTTCATATAAAATTTGGAAAGATAAAACTTGAACTATTTTCACATCTTCAAAAGCATGTGTTATATTTTCAATAGTATAAAGTACTAAGATAAGTTTAATTCTAAAAGTAATAAATGTGTGCTCTTTGAATATTCATATAATAGTCAAGTATATCGTATTATCACATAAGAACTCACTATTATGAAATTTACAAATGTAGTTATTAATAATTTTAAAAATTTTGTAGATTATTTATGGGAGAAAGAAGTTAATGGAATCACTAAAGAAAATCAAGAAAAATTTTAAAGTGAGCAAAAAAATGATGAAAAGTACAAAAAATTAGCATGTCTTATTATTTCAATAGAAACAAAAAAGATAGTTGCAGTAGAAACATCAGAATAGGTTGAAGTAGATTCTCACTCCGAATCAAGTCATATTATCAAAAATCAAATTAAATGAAAGCCATTATCTAGAGTGAAAAAGAATCATCCTTCTGATATGATAATAGGTAATCTCAATAAAAGTATGGTAACAAGAAAGAGATATGTTTTCATTGCCAAATATGTTTTTTACACCTCTTTAATTAAATATAAGAATGTCAAAAAAGCCTTGTTAGAAAAATCTTGAGTATATGCTGTGCAACAAAAACTAAAACAATTTGTGAGAAATGATGCATGGACATTAGTACCTATATCAAAACATACTAACATTATTGGAGCCAAATAAATTTTTAAAAATAAAATTGATGAATTTGATATCATAATGAAAAATTAGCTATGTTAATTGTTCAATGGTATATACAAATTAAGAGAATCGACTTTAACGGACCTTTATATAGGAGTCTAAGTTAAAATTGTCAAAAGATAATAGTGGGTAAAAAATTTAGAGTCTAAATTAAAATTATCAAAAGATAATAGTGGGTCTAGTATTGATCCTAATTTATATAGGAGTATGATTAATAGATTATTGTACTTAACCGTGAGTTGCAAAGATATTGATTTTAGTATAAGAGTGTGTGCTAGATACTAATTAAATCCTAAAGAGTCGCATTTAACTATCGTTAAGAGAATTATTCATTATGTGAATGGAACTAGTAATTATAGTATTTGATTTTCTAAAAGCACTAACTCTAATCTTGTTAGCTACAATAATGCTAATTGAATAGATAATGTAGATAATCAAAAGAATATCACTACAGTTTTCTTTTTCTTGAAAACAATTTGGTTTCATGGTATAATAAAAACTAAAATTTAACCTCTTTGTTTACTACTGAAACCGAGTACATTGCTGCAAAAAATTATTGTGTACAACTTATGTGAATAAAACAAATGCCTAAGAATTGTAGCATTGTAAAAGATCTTTTAATTGCTTATTATGACAAACTAAATGCAATTAATATTTCTAGGAAACTTATGCAATATAGTAGGACAAAGAATATTGATACTAGGTAGCATTTTATAAAAAAAAAAAAAAAAAAAACTTAATAGAAAATGAAATTGCCATCTTAGAATATGTAAAAACAAAAAATTAATTTGCTAACATTTTTACTAAACCTCTTGATGCATCTACATTTAAATTTTTGATCAAAGTGTTAAGGTTATGCTCCATGTGATGTTATTTTGTAAATGCCTCAAACTTTTATGAAGAAGAATGGTTATGTTACATAATTAGATATGATAGTAGATCGAATTTAAAATGAATACCTTTAAATTGTATTTGTATTCATTTAAAAAATTTAATACTAAACTCATACTAAATTCATGAAGGATTTGATATTTTATTATCAAATATGCTTAAACAAATATCTAACTTTTACCCAACTTGCCTTGATATCTGTAAATTTTTAACAATTTTTTAAATATTTTTAATTATACTTGTATTATTACGCAATATTAAATTTAAACTTACAAATTATCAAATTAAAATTTTATAAATTTTTAATATTAATTTAAAATAAAATATATTACTCACATAAAAAGACCAATTACTTTCAACATAAAATAAAATTTTTCACAACCATTCAAAAAATACATAATTATATTACAAATGTATATATAAAATATCAAAAATTTAAAATAAAAGTTTATAAACTTGTAAGTCTAAAATAATTATTACTAAATTCATATATATTTTCGCTCAATTGTAATTAGTACCCACCTAATATAATTTCTACAATAAGGAATAATAACATATAAATTAACAAAGAATAAATTTTTATAAATAACAAAAAATAATCAATTTATCTCATTGATAGCATCTTCATTATCTTAATACATATAATTTTTAACTTTTACAATAGAATTTAAAGCTAATTATTAAAAAATTAATTAATTAAAAAAAGTTATAAAGAAATAAAAAAAATTTACAATTGTATCTATCTCAAACTTGCTACGGGTTTTTATTTTCTTTTTTAAATTCATCCCTTACCCACTAAGTGGCATACCAAACTTGTCCCATGAGAGTTTAGTACTAGTAGATTTGCAGGTTTGTGGGTAAAATTATCACCTTTATGCATTATTTAAATTTATCAATTTAGTATTTAATTGTCATTATGTGAGCTCAAATATTTTATAGTATAAATTAGAATAGACAAATTTTGATATAACTTTATGAGCATATGTGATTAATCTCTTAATTCAAAATTAATTTTTGACATTGGCATAATTTCAAAATAAAATATTAGTTTGAGCTACAACTGTTTGCATAGATTCTTATGTTATAAAAAAAAAAGGTTTGATGCATGCTTTATAATCAAAAAAACTACCCACATTGTTATGCGAAGATATCTATAAATAATATGAGGATGCCTTAATGGCAGAGTGAAAACTACTGATTTTAAAAATTTGTAATAAAAAGAAAGAGAAAGAAGGTAGTAGCAAGAAACAATATAATACTATTTATTCACATACATGTTATTTTTTTAGAATAAAATTGAAATCAATATGATATGACTAATTTGACTCGCTTATTCAATATTTTAAAATTGACTTATTGACACAATAAAATTGAAAAAAAAAAGATCTTAAGTCAATCTTTTACATACACACACTGGATTCAAGATATATGTTTATATTTTTATGGTGTAAAATTCTAAAACTCTCAATTTTGATTAGCTATACATTTTGAATTGAAGAAAAATTTTAAAAAATCATACTGACATAATTTGTTCACTTCTTAAAGTTCAATTTTTTTCTCTAGTGTGTGTTTTATACATTTATTAGGGGACAAACTTGAGTAAAATTTTCAAATTGTGAGCTAAGATATAATTATAAATTCTTTCCCATAGGTATGTAAATGACTTGTGTTAGATCTTTTTGAACCTTAGTAAAAATAAGAAAAATGCATTTCGGGGTCCAATTAAAATTTGCTATAACTATTTAAATTTGAATTTTGGTTCGTCTTCTTCATTTGACCTTTTGCCTGCCTTGTTTTCTTCTTTTTACGTTTTTTTACTTTTTGTGACTACAATGGTGAGAACTCACAACAATCCACACAAACTCGAGGGCCCCAGGATGACTAATGTCAGTGCTAACGAGTCTCCTTTACGGTCGTTTAAAATGCCGACCAAAAATCACCATTTTGATTTAAAAAGGCACTCACATTCCCGGATATAAAATCAACTTTGTAGATGTTATGTCTTTCAATTTTAATGAAGAAGGAGACCTGATGATTGATTCTGGCTTAGTGCCAATAAAGAACCCTAATTCAACCTCCTTACACCAAAAGAATACAATAACAGCACATGTTACGACTCTTTCACCACCCACTTCGTCATCCAAACTTAGATCTTCAGATTATGACGACGATGATGTTACTAACGATAATACATTAACTCCTCCATCTGTCATAACAAAATCTAAGTTTAAAAAAAGATACCAAGTTCTTCAAAAAGCATATCTCTTATTCAGCACAAAAGAAAATGGAATGAGGTAATTTCTTATTCAGGTATTGATGTCTCTATAACCCATTCTAATATATTTTACACCAATGATAATTAGTATTTGCGTACTCTATTGATTGGGCAAAAATTTATTGGAGAAAGGACATTGCACTTGGAACAATTTTGAGATTATGGAGTGATTGTCATATTGACAAAAAGCAAATTTCTAGGGAGTGTATCTAGGATGTCACAATATGTTGAGAGAATTGTGTGTGAATTTTATGTGAATCTCTCTCTTAAGATTGGATTTAAATATTTGTCGTGTATTACAAAGTTTATGTTAAGAGTCATTTGTTTGAAGTTTCTTGCAGTGCAATTAACAAATATTTTGATTGCAATGATGTTGATAAGAAGATATTGGTGAGTATACCTTCTCGAATAACGGATGTTTTAGCATTTGAATTTACTAGGTTCAACATGCTATAACTTGCTGAGATCAACTCGCGAGCTTCTTACACAACCACCTTTTATTCAATCTTACATTCAATCTCAATTATAAATTGGTCACTTACAATGCACTATAGCACAGTTTCGCAAGGCCTTCGACAATTGTTTGTGGTAATAGGTAAGGAACAACCAATTAATTTAAGGAAACATATTTTTTCTGTTATTATCTCACATGTTAAAAGCAAAGTCACTAGGAATATTTTCTCATTTCCCTTGTTGATTTATGGACTCCTCATGGATCAACACAACATCTAAGCTAAGTCTAAATATCTATTTGTGGCTCCGTAGGTCTTGAGCATATCAAAGAAGTTCTTACAAGTTTGTACACCTGTATAAGATCAAGCGCAATACATTACATCAATTCCTAGTTCATAACGTAGCACAACAACTGACCATGCTTGACAACAATTAATGAAAAATGAGTTTCAATGAATTTCTACTAGGTGAGAGATTCTTATTATGCAACACTCCGAGACTATACAACGACTAACTCTCATTGAACAATTGCTAGTCTCTCAAGTACCTCTAACATCTCTAACTCCCTCAGCTCAACCTTGCAGCCATCGCTCTACTGCTCCACTTATTCCAGCTCTAGTTCTAACAATAAGTCTTAAACTTGATCTACTTGAGTCTCTTGTTCCAACAGTTGTAGATCCAGCCTCTTACACTCCAAACCAAGAATCCTAGCTTCAAGCTACTATTGACTCACAGCCTCGGTCAACTAAGAAGCATAAAACTATTCCCTTTACACCTTTGCGATGTTCCACTTGTCATCATTAGAATATTTTGCCTTTTTATGCAGTGGGTATTTTAAGCTTTTCCTTGGATATTCTTGCTTGAATTCTCTTTTTTATTATTTGAACCTTTGGTACATTGGGTTTACAAACAACGTTAAGTTTGTCATATAACTTCTTGAATAATTCGGTTGCTTGCCTTTGTATTTGTCTTTGGTTATTAGATGTTTTGCGATACTATACTTTTACTTTCATTCTTGGGCATTTATGTTGATTATATTTTTATTTGGTATTATATTTCAACTATATTTTATTTCTATGCCACTTTGTGATTAAAAAAAAAAAAAAAAAGGGACGAGTAATATAAGAAGACAAGTGACAAATGAGTGTCTGTTTAGGAAGAGTATAATTTTTAAGGAGTAGCACATTAAAGGGGATAGTTATTTTTATGCTTCACAGTATTTCAATAATTATTATTCTTAACTTTTAAGCAATGTGTTTGTTTTGAATTGTCTTTTCAACTTAATACATGATTGCGAAGATATTTTGTCAAAAGAGAATGCTAGAGGCTAAAAAATTTACTAAAGCCTGTAATATTGGCAATCTTTAAAAAAAATTATTTTTATTGTTTGTTCTATTACAATATATTGAGTTGGTTATTGTTTATTCAATACAATATTGTTTAGTTATTTTTTAATAATTTTTATACTAGAGAATTTTTAAATTCTTAGTTGTATTAGGCAATGTTAATCTTTATGCATAATTAAAAAACTTATGGGGATATATTTTATAACTAAGAGAAAAAGAAGAATTATTGAAGAAATGGGAGGTGTATTTTCAAAAAAAAAAATTCATCCTATTTAGAAGTATATATTCCTTTTAGGTTTAAAAAATAAAATCACATATAATAAGGTTAGGTTTTTATTTTTTATGTGTATTTTCTTTTCTCTTTTTTTTTTTTTTTTTTTTTGACAAGAGAGCTGAAGAACACAATAAATAAAAGTGTTGTGAGTTGTTTCTTTGGTTCTTTTGTTTTTTAAGTTATTTTTATGTATTCTTTGTGCATTAAAAAAAAATGATAACTTGATAAAAATTTTAAGTCTATAATTTTTTATTTTATAAATTTAAAAATTTATAAGTATTGTGAAGACATTATCATATTGTTATTTGGGAGAAGGATTCAAAACTATTAAAAGGAGTTCAGCACATTTAACAAAGAGATCTTGCTAGGTGAAGTTAAAGAGATTGTATCGTATTAAAATAAAATGATCTCATTGAACAAGACCACCAATAAAAGTTCAACACAACATCCATAATAATAATGAAGAGTTTTTATTTTTTTTATAAGTCCATTAATATTTATAATTATTAATTTTTTTAGTACATTATTATTTTCTAAACGTAATCCTGTAAATATAAAATTAAACAATTCGAACCACATTAAAATTGCATGTCTCTTTTATTTAATTATTTTATGATTTGTTCATTATAATTAATTGATTAAAATTAATTATAGTTGATAGTATTCGCTACAATAAATCTTCCAACTATTATCATCTAGTATTGCCTAATCACTATTTGTTTAAATCTAACTCGCTTGCACGCATCAACTTAGATATTCTTTCCATCTTATTACCATACATGTATTTTTTATCATCATTCGCTAGATCTAACTCACTTTCACACGTGGACTTAATTTCAAATCTTGTGATAATATTATATAAACGCATGCATTTTTTTAACAGATCAGCATAGAATTTTAACAATACACTTTCTGAAGTTATAGACCTACAAATGACTATTAGGCCTAACTTGCTTACTGATATGATCTCAGTATAAATCTATATCATATGACTTAAGAGTGTTAACTCAGTGTTTTCAATCAACTGATTAAATTCTACTGTATAGTGACCAAACTTTTTCATTCTACAATACTTTTTTTACTCATATTTTGCATTTCAACCCTCGATATCTATAATTTTTAAAATTATAATGCTTTAGCCACAAACAAAATCTCGATAAATAATCCAAAAAAATATATAACAAATTATCTTCAAACTTTAATATTTTTTAATTAAGGCTAAGAAATAAAATTTTTTCGTACCAAATTTAATAGAATCATTAAATATTTTTAATAATTATTAATGGCAAAGAGAGTCTTAACGGTAATTTTTTTTTCATTCTTTTTTCATATGCCCAATATTTTGATAAATATAAAGAAGTCCTAATAAAATTCTCTCATTTTCAATAACATAACACTAGCGAAGCTTAGATGTATTTTGCATCTCAATAAGTTAACATCTATTAGTAACTACATTAATTACTATATGTATAAAATATTTATTTATTTATTCATAATATATAATTAAATAACACTAACTAACAAGTGTAACAATATATATTGTATTAACTAAAATATAAATTTTATATCTCAAAATTTGTATTTATAAAATTTCTCGTGTTTAAATAATAATACACTTGTTCTACTGATGAAGCAAAGCTAATGTTGTTAGGACGAAAAAGAAACCGGCTGCAACCTGATTTCTGTAAGTCATAAACATATACACAAACGTATTAAGAGAAAAATATCAATTGCAACTAATTTATACAAGCAGGAGGGAGAGTGAGTGAGATACACAACATCCGAATATCCAAGGAAAGAATGGAGATGAAGAAAAGCAAAAGGGAGAAATTTCTAATTTGAATGGGAAAACAAAATCTAAACTCCATATTAAATCGAGGTTTGAAGTAAGACCACTCTGGAACCCAATCATTTTCTCCTTTTCTTTTTCCTGTGGCTGTGAATTAGAATATATAGTATCTTCAAGAACTCACAGTTTCCCTTTTGTCTTTGTTCCGTCTGATCCTTGTGCTTGTGCAAAACTTATGGTTTGTTCATTTATGTGATTGCGAGGAATGAACAATCATTAGACTTGGTCCTCTCCGTGGCTGGGATTCTCGTTATCTGGTTTCTCGTCAGAGGTTTCTTCTCTTCTCAACTTTGGCTTTAGAGCCCAGCATATCTGACAATCACTTGCCATGTTTCTTACCTGCAATTCAAAAGATATTTCTACTAGTTAAATAGGACATCAAAACAATGATACGATGACTGTTTGCACTTTGCACAGTGCGAGTTCAGGGGCTTGTACAGAGGTATTTAATTCAAAATCAGTCCGGAGTAGTTGTAATGGCTGCCATCCAATTACTATAACTTCAGCTGAAGAATGCTGATGTCCCTTAGATCACTACTGAAAGTTATAATTGAAAATACAGGCAATGGCATGGCCATATCTTGTCTCCATACAGTCGATTATTTCCTTTACTTTATTCTAGTTAGCTTTTCTGTTTGGACTAAAATCATTGCATGCTTCCTAGTAATAAATACCAGCAACCACAAATGTATTGCTATAATTATACCTCTTTGGAACCAAGACTTTCGAACTGCCTGACGGATCTGATGCTCGTGCCTTTCTAAGAGCTCATCCATCCTATGCGACTGAGATAACAAGGGTCCAGAAAATTCAACCTTGTCCCCTTGATCTTGGTAACCCTGTATCATGACCAACAATAAAAAGGGATAAATAAATAAACATTGTTATGAATATTACATTTATTTATCTAATACCTAGAGACAATTAACATGTAAACAAATGAAGCAAAATGCAAAATCATCTATCATCCACTGATTCTAGTTTCCAGAGACGATGTTTCCCAATATTTTTCACCCTTTTTCCTTTCTCTTTTTACTTTTTTAAACAGAAAAGTGAAATGCATTTGAAGATTGCACATGCTAAGCTTTAACTGTTTATTTCTTGTTTTGGGGAAACTTTTTGAAATTCTTTTGAAGATATTCCAAGGCAAGTAGTTTAAATTTCCAAAAGTTTTTGCAGAAAATTTGTGTTTCATCATCATTGCTGTTAATTTTACCCGACAGCCATCAACACTGCCATGACTATGATATAACAGTGTTAACCTGCCCCACTGCCATAGCCTCAGTTACCATCTGTTAGCAGTACCACATCCTCACAAATTTCACCGTAATACTATTCATCACCAACTTAGGGCACTCCCAAGCTAGACAAATCAATTATACATCTAAAACTGTTCTTTGAATGCTTTGTTCTCTTTTAGATACAAGTGATTCTGATTTCCAAGTACCATTATTCATTCCAAAAACTGCATCATTTATTTTTAATTGGCTTTTTAACTTGGACTACTTTATTAATAGTAATGGCAAAAATACATCAAAGCATGAAGCTTCACTCATTTCCTTCAGTGTTATCCAAGTCAGTACTCAGTTTTTACAAGCCCAGGTTTGGTATTCTGATGAAATACAAATTATTTCTGAAATTTCTATAATATATTAACAATTTAAAAACAATAACATGTTACAAGCTACTTCATACTAACATAGCCATGTTGCAGCCAATATTCACTTGTTAAAGAAAGTTTGAAATCAGTATTAGATGTTAAAAGCAAATTTTCAATTTCATTTGTAGTTGTAATGTTTACACACGTACCAAATTATTTCTCTTGGCTGCCATTTCCTCCCTCTGATAAAGTGCCAATGATAGTTCCTGTGAATGGTATCCATCAGAAGCATCAAACGAATCTGGATGCTCAAGCTGGCTCCATTGTTTAAGCATAGCAAGCTTGGCAATCTCGTACGAATCACGGCCTTTAGAATCTGTGCGCCTCCCAGGTATTGTATCCCCATTATCGTGTTTTCTTGAATCATAATTATTTCTTGTATGCAATGCAGCAGAAGGTTCCAAGGCATTTATAATGTGACCTCTTGATATAGACCGACTGTAAGATCTTATGGATGCATCATCTTTTCGTCTTTTTGCCCATGCAAAGCCACTTGATGTAGAAACTTGTAAGGGGCCAGAAAAGGGAATGTCTCCATGAGATGCATTTTTTACATGGGAAGCCTCTTCCCTGTCATCCACAAATGGCTTTTGAACCTCCCCACCAGAAAAAGCATTTTCTTTCAAAATATGCACTCTATTTCCATTAATTTTTGGAGAACACTGAGCTTGGGCTACCACATCCTGCAATTGGAAGAAATTGATCAGAAACACCTAAAGAGCTTTCTGAACACATACAAAGGTGCATATAAATAACACAGACAGACCTCTACTGGTGCCAATTTACGCATTCCATGTAGTTTTCGTGTAGGCTTTCTTGTCTCACCTCCACGAACTCTCCCGCCAACTTTTTTCCTAATATATCATTTCTAAATATCAATACATGTCGAAGATAACATAATTCAGTATTAGTAGAATAAAAGAAGTTTAAAGAGCATGATAATTTGTTGGCAGATCCATCAAAGCCAACACTGTACATACAGATATACAGACATACATAGATGCCCATGTGTCTGTGTGTATATTTCTAGACAGATGAAATAGCTCCTCTTTCATCAAGATTGTTTACAGAAACATTTTTCTTTTCTTGTTGTACAAGCAAAACCAAAATTTTAGTTACAAAAGTGAAAAGGAGACAAATTCTAACCTGCATGCATCTTCACGATTTTTTGCATCAATCTCTTTGCAAGGCGGATATATTGGCAAACTCGATGGGTCACAAGCATAAGGTTTTGATGTGAAATACTGAAAATTGCAGGCAAAAATGTTGTATTAGAAATGTTCTAGAGGTGCAAAGATTGCCAGCTCATGTTGCAATTACAGTACCACTGACATGGCAATAAATAATAGTAATTACAATGAACTTGATAGAATTAAGAACTCCAGAGATATATTCAAATGTTGGGGAAAAAACAGCTCATTTCTGTGAATAAGAAACAGTAAAAGCGCACGAACTGGACTCCATCTTTGCAACAATGTAAAAGCAAACTTGATATGACAAGTATAATCTCACATATGCCAAATAAATCACAGTAGTTTGGGGACCCCAGCATATTAAAATTTTGGAGTTAGCATTTAATAAATTATCATGTAAAATTACCTCAGATGCAAGGGCTAAAGAAGCAGTTGGACGCTTGTATGGCTCCACAGAAAGTAGAGTTTCTATCAGGTTCACAGCAATAGTTGGCAAATCTTTGAACATTTCTCGAAGACAACTGTCATATGGTTGTTGTGGCTTGAATAGAGTCGCATGAGGAAGTTTGGATTTTTTCCAGTAATCAACAGGTGGGGATCCGCAAAGCTTGAAAATCTTGTGCAGTTGTTCAACCTATTGGTGGATCAAGAGCATTCCCATTAAAAATTTGAAATGGATTCATCAGAAACTATGTGACAAGTACATTGGTCTGAATATCTCAGCACCTCAAGCCATGTCATTGACACACATGTCATTCTTGTTTATATTAACAACTACAACATAAGATCATAAAACTAGAAGAGAAAAAAAATCAAGCAGATTATTGGTTAACACATACTCAACATCCTACATTAAAATATGATTAATAGCGGCATGGCACCTACCGCCTAGCCACATAGTCACCAAAATATTTAGTCAATGGGGAGGCATTAATTTGTGACAATAGTCAGACTGTCATTAATGTGCAGCATAAAGCAACAAATGTGAGTTTGTAACAATTATCCTCATTATGCAAAGTCATTTTTGCTTCAAGTTGATCAGAAACACTCTTAAACCTGTTCATTTTCCAGGAATAAATCTTTACCTCTTTGTCCTCTCTGCTTAGGAGGCAACTTTCATTAACACAAGTCTTTCCCTCAGTTATCACCAATTACAATGACAAGTATGACTGATACAAAGAACAACGAAATTCCACATACTAAGGAGATTACCTCCGTTCTCCCTTGAAGTATAGGCTTCCCTGTGAGAAGTTCTGCAAATACACAGCCAACACTCCAGAGATCCACAGATGCTCCATAATCTGTGGCACCCAGCAAAAGTTCGGGAGGACGATACCATAAAGTCACAACACGACTGGTTAAGGGTTGCCGATGTGCAGAATTACAGAAGTTTGCCAGTCCAAAATCAGCCACCTTGAGCATTCCTTCATTATTTACCAGAAGATTTGACCCTTTAATGTCCCGATGCATAACACCCCGTGAGTGACAGTGCTCAAGTCCAGATAACAACTGCTTCATGTAGCATTTAATCTACAAAATAAAATTACTCTTATCCCCAATAAAGGAGCAACAAGAAATCAATTCATTGAGCAGGCATTCGGGTATCACAAGAAAAATAAAAAAATAAATGAATTAATGCATTCAACTTCTGTTAAAGTGATCTATTGCCTCCATTTTTACAATGAACAATGCATTCAAAGTCGAAGAAAATTTTAAAAAGAATATCACCATAACTTCATTTGAATAAGATTCTAAACACACCACCTGGAAATATACAAGGCTCATCATAAAGGCAAATAAACAAACCTGTGACTCGCTGAACTTAATGTCAGGACAGGATAGAAGTCCAGTAATATCATGTTCCATATACTCGAAGACAAGGTATATGCTACATGATAATCTAGAAGTAATTAACCCCTCCAACTTTATGATGTTTGGATGGTCAAGTCTCCGCAGAATCACTATCTCTCTTGCCATAAACCGAACACTCTCAGGCTCAAAATTGTCAAACCGTACCTTCTTCAAGGCAACAATCTTCCCAGTTTCAAGGTCACGTGCTCGAAACACACTACTATATGTACCTTGTCCAATCTGTTATGCAATTGAAAATCAAATACAATTATCACCTCATTAAACTTGCAAGAGAAATCAAATAAGTATATGAATAAAAATAACAGAAGAGAATTGTAACGGATAAAGTGAAATGAAATAGCAGCATCCTTAAATGGAGAAGTAAATAACTTAATGGGTTTTTGGAAAGTAAACCTTCTACCAAACTTGAGACTAGTAAATAAAAGATTAAGAGTCTATCAAACCAAAGTATATTTTCGGAAATAAATTAGATTTAAGTAAACAGATAGAGATAACTAAGAAGCAAAAGATCATTATTCATTCTTTTCCAAAACCAAACAAAACAAATTAGCTGATTAAATGAACCAAAACAGAGACAATTACACAACAAAAGAATACATTGTCCCTTTAACTTGAAAAACCCACCAAAAAACAAAAATGTACTTCCGTTCCTTTATATATATAAATTAATGGAAATAGCAGCTTGCATAATTGCCAATCGAAAGTCTGTCATAAGTTCCATCTAGCTAACCTGGATCGTTCCGTGTACCAAATGTTTCAGTAATGACAATAACAAATTTAGTTTTCACATTTGTTTCTTCAAAACATCCTTAACACAACACGGTTCTTTCATCAACTAAACAAAAGCCAACACAACAAACCAAAATACTTTTGTAAATTTTTTTTAAATAAAACAAATCGAGAAAAATAAATAAATAAATAAGAAACCTTTTCTAATTTCTCAAAAGCATCTGCTCGAAGTGGGACCCAACCCTGAATGGCTTCCCCGGCAACGGCACTGAGCCAAGCCGGCCAGCCAGCTGCCACCTGCTCACCTTCAATATACTTATGCAAATTTCCCAGCCTAAAACTCAACGACTCGCTGTTCGAACTCGCCCGACCCGACTCACCCAACTCGCTACCACCGCAACTCACCACCACCCCGCCGAACTCACCCTTGCTACTCTTCCTATTACTACTGCCCCTACCATTCCTACAGCTACTATTACCGGACCGAATCCGACCCGAATTGTCGCCAGCGCCATCCCCTCGAAACCCGCCCGAAAGGTCGAGAGCCGGCGTCACCGATACCGCCTGCTTCGAACTGACACAACCCATTAAGTGAACGAATCAAGTAAGCATCCGATTTCGGTAGTTACTGCCTTTTGGCGGCAAAAAGCAGATGGACCCGGTTCCGGATCCGGGTCCGAATACAAAATGATATTAATTTTGTGTGCTGGGGTTGTGAAAATGGTAGCGAAAAATGTGGTTGAGGGGATGGTTGCAGAGCGAAGAATCGGAAGATTAGGTTATATAGCAATTTAGCTAAAGATGGAATAAATAGAAGGGAGAATGTATTTGGAATGCACTTTTGTTCTTATTGAGTGTAAATGTCAATGATTTTGTTGTTTTAGCGACAATTGCGGAAGTGTGGCTGTTACTGTGCTTTTCCTCTCATTGGAGTGGCTGAATAGCTGAAAACCGGCGTAATCAACGCTGTGCTGTGTTCTCATCACACGTCACATATTAAATGCAAAATTACACCGTCCGTCCGTCCATCCATCCATCCATCCATCCATATGTAAACAGTAAACTTCTGGGCTCCATCATTTTTCCTTTTTTTTTTATTTTTATTATTATTTAAATCTATTGAGACGCCATGGGAATGATATGAACGATGCGTTGTCCCGTGACTTTTATTCTCTGTTTTTGTATGCATTTGCTATTTTGTTTCTGTTTTCAAGCTTAGCTGGGTGGGAGTGAATGGAATTTTGTTTTTATATTAATGGCATGGCGTATGAATTTTATGTTTCACACAAGAATTCACGGTAGTTATAGGTATGCAACAAAACTCTCTTGTAAATTAGCTGATAAAATTTTTATATCTTTACAAGAGTAAATGAAACATACTTCACTTAACAAAAATAAATAAATAAATTATAAAAAACATACGATAATAATAATATAGTTATATAATAATTACGTAAAATATTTATTAATAATAATATAATTATGTCACATTAATTTATATAAAAATGTATATTCTTAGTATTATTGAAATTATTAATTAAAAGTTTTTATTTTTATTTTTTAAAAATAATTTTAATTATTTTAACAACGGTCAAAGAGAAGTCTCAATTTTGATTACAACTACGCACTTTATGCAAGGAAATTAAAAGAGTAAAATAATGAAGTAAACGTGCATGTGCGTGCATGTGGCGATAGTTCGTTCATTCAGTCAGTCTATAATTGGTTGGGTTGTAATTGAAGTTGACAAGTGATGCGGGGCTGAAGTATTTTGAATTTGAAAAATAAGGTTTCATTTTCAAATTTATGTAGTAGAAATAGGAGTAGGGATGAGGGATTGTGGAGAGGGACAACAGAGAGAGGAGAGGGGGGCCATGGCCTGAAACAAAAATGGAAGGAAGGGAGACTCTTGAAATGGGAATGAGGCCAGTCCATTTTGTTCACCTTGTACTAGTATTATTATCAATAATTTTTTTTTTTTGAGTTGCCATTTACGAGACTTCTGCTTCATTTACTCCATTCCTTGACATTATTTACATGTTGTGATCCTTAATTGTTTATGGGGTGCGTGTAGTCACCCATCCACATTTACTAGACCCAAAACGGTTTTAGAAAGCATCTCGGTCTATACATCATATTCACTTGATTATAATTATTTCCCCATTTCCATACCTATTTAGCCTAACTTAGCATTCAATGCCTGTTATACTTTGGTGCCATTTCTGGCCAACCACCTCAGTGGAAAATATCTATCTAATCAGATGAAGCTTCATATTTATGTGCATTTATAACATTTTTAAATCTTACAATTTAAAATCTGTAATTTGGAACATAACTTTCCATGTGCAACATTGTTAAATTTTAGAATCTTATTAATTAAAACTTTAAACTTTAAGGTTTAAGGTCTTAAGTTACATTTTAACTTATTTTATTTTATATTTGAATGTTATATAAACATGATAATAAAAACTCATTAATTTTGTGAAAATGGTAGAATAATAATATGTTTTAATGAGATTTTTTTTGTATGAATAATAATATGAATGAAAATTTTTATATAAATTCTTTTTATATAAATTGACATGATAAAATTATATTATCATCACATATTTGATATGATTTATTTTTTTTTATTCTTCTAAATTTTTATTTACTCGTTTAGAAAATATAAGAAATATTGTACTAATATAACAAAATACAAACTTTATATTCATTATGATTTTAAAAATAAAATAAAATAAAAAAATTTGAAAAATAATTTATAAAAACTCTAGACAGAGTTCTTCATAATTACTTTTTCTTTAAAAAAAATAAAAAGAAAAAAACTCTAAAACCAACGTGGTTTTTAGAACTAACTATGTTGATCGTCCTAGTTAATAAATAATTAAACAAAAGTTACACTAGTTTTGGAGCATCTTTGATCTTCGTGGGTTTGCCAAACTAATAATAATAATAATAATAATAATAAATGCTTTATAATAAAAACGCTGCTAATTGCAATAGCAATAGCATGTGATGCGGTGACACATTGCAGACGCTAATACTCCTAGTCTTTGGTATTAAGCAATAATTGCAAAACCACTCAATTGCATTGCACTCATGCCTATCTCCACTCCCACCCTCCACATGAAGACACTATCATTACACCAAAAGAACCCTTTTAACAAATCAATATTCCCCTTTCACCCATCTTCCTCCATTCCATTTTCAATGTCAATGTGTTATTTAAGATCATTTTCCAAAACAAATTTCATAAATTAAGTATTTTAACCACAATATATATATATATATATGTGTGTGTGTGTGTGTGTGTGTGTGTAATTGAGTCCTTTTATGTGTATAATTATAAATATTTTTTCATACAATTAACTTATGCCACATTCTATTATTATTATTATTATTATTGTTGTTGTTGTTGTTGTTGTTGTTGTTGTTGTTGTTGTTTCATAATAAATGTGGGTATTTAATAGACCAAATTTGTTGGATTTGGCAAAGTTTACATTCAATTTATCACTTCGATAGATTATATTTTTCAACTTCGATACAACATCTATCCGATTCAACCAAAAAAAAAATCATAAATTTAATATAATATAATAGACATTAAAACAATATTATTTAAATACCAATTTGATGCAAATTAATTAGAAAAATAAAACAAAATTGTTGCACACGATTTGTGTAAGCTTTAAATAAAAATAAATACTATTTGTCTAAATTTTAAAATATATAATAGTTAGAATAAAATAATAAACAAAAATAAATATGCAAGTACGGATTAATTTCAAAATAAAAAGATGTAGTGAAAAAGTAAGTAATTTTAATTGTAATTAAGTTGTTCAAAGAGTGTGTGTCTGTGTGTGTTCAAAAAGTAAGTAATTGTATTGGATTATTTATATTTTAACTTTTCAAAGCGTGCTTCAAAATAAAAAGAAAAATATAGCTAAAAAAGCATGTGTGTGTAATTTTAATTTTAATTATTAAAAATATATTAATTTAATAGTTAAAAATTTAAAAATTCTCCTTGAAGTATAGTGTATACGCGCGTGTGTAACTTTTAACAAATTCCGTACGGAAGTGTGTGTATAACTTTTAACAAACTCCGTGCAAAAGATAACTGCCAAACAAGTGCCAAGCAAGCGTGTATATTCTATTCCTGTACAACTACTTTTATTAACAAATTAAATAATTTTTTAATTAACTAAATAGAGTTATAAAATAATATTTTCAATATGCTTGTTAAATTATTAAGTTATACAATTAAAATTAATTTATTTAACAACATTATTATATTATTTTCTATGAATTAGATCATCTACTAGTAAATTTACAATGTAAATCTACGATATAATAAGATTAATTGCGAGTGAATTAAATTTAAAAATTTTAAATTTAGCCTCATTTAATAATTCATTAAATTTAATAAAAATATAAATTGAATCGAATTGATTGAATCAAATTGAATTAGATTAGGAGCATCCATAACAATAAGTGGTTTTTCTTTTCATTGTTGTAGTTTTTTTTTTAATTATTTTTTACATGTTCATTTTGACCCAGCCTTTTCTCTTTGATTTATTATCTATAGTTGGACACTCACTGAAAAGAAGAAAAACAAAGAATTAAAATAACATTATATCTTTTTGATTCATAGAAAGAAAGAAGAGCTCAACCAATTACAACAAGGAGATGTTAATTAATTATTTCATGAACAACCACAAAAATTTTTATTGGATTCTTCAAATAGTTGAAAGAAAGTCGCGAGTAAGATCAAGGTTGAGCTTAGTGGCCTTGGAGCTCAAAACTACGAAGTCATAGTTGTTATATCAAAATAGGAGCATCGGAGGTGGGGGGTGGTATTCAAAATCATTGCATTTGCACAACGTCACTTCGCTCATCCCCCCAACACATCACATCACTATTTTGAATTACTTAACCATCTTGTTATGGATTTGTTGAAAGCCAAATATTGATTATATTTGAACTGGGAACACGCATGGTAGATGTGGCGGGAATTGTGTATAATTAAATCCAGGATTGATTGTTACATATGGTAGATGCATAGAGATTCTACACAAGTTTTGTTTTGTCATTGGTGGTGCTTCATTATTAAGAATGATTGATTGATTACCCACTACAATTGTTAATTAAATGTTTGATTCTGCAATCTTATATCGTCTTGTCGAATCAATGGATTTGCGACTTGAAACATAAACCCACCTCTCTCTGCCTACTTACAATCAAAGTTTCTAACAGAAAATTATGTTTGCCAGCTTGTGGTGTCATTATTGTTTATTATTGGTCCAACATAATTTCTTCTTCTTCCTCTTCTTGCATCCTGATATTATGATTTGATTTCGAGACGGTGACCTTAGCTAACTCTCAACCCCCTCTTTCTTGTGTCTAATCCACCGTACTCCATTAAAACTTCCTTTTAGATTAGGCCATGTAACTTATAAGTTACAACTTGTTGGAACATAAATAAATTTACATTACGTTAAATTATTTTATTTAAAATTAATATTTATTTAATATTTTATTATAAATTATTTTAAAAATTATAAAAAATACAGTAATTTTCAAAAAAAAAATTCAAGTTGAGAGTGTTAAAATTTTAGCGCTAAAATGTATAAATATTATAAATTTTATTTTTTTAATACTTTCTAAATAATGTTTTAAAAATATATTAAATATTATTTTAATTAATATATTATTAAATATTTATTTAAAAATTATTTTTAATATTAATTAAATTTAATAATAATATTTATGTAGAGTTAATAATTACATATAAAATAAAAAAATATATTTTTTATTTTATTAGCAAGTCAAGATACCAGTCTCTTTCTCTCTCAAACGATTTCAATATCTTAATTAAATAATGCGCACGAAATGATGACATAAGAACATAAAATGCCAAAACCCCACAAATGCTTAGACTTTAGGGACAGAGTGTTGGTTGGTTTGGTTTGGTTGAAGTGGAAACTTTCGACTTTCTTTCCATTTGCGCACTTTTTCTTTGGGAAAACAACAATGACCAGTAAACAAGTGGGTGACTCAGTCAGTCAGTCAGTCAGGATCCAAAGAAGCAGCACTCCATTTTATCGATTGATTACAAAATGTTCTTTCATGTTCTGGAAGGGAGCAAAATGTGACTGTTGAAGGGCTCCTGGAAAAGACTTTAAGAAAAAAATAAAAATTATTCAACTTTCGTTAAATTGGAAATCCTAAGCATTAATCCAACATCTTGACTTGACGTGTTCATCAAGTGTCCTTCAGATCAAACTACATCATGTTGATTGTTTGGAGGGCAGCGAGTCATCATATTTGTTTGAGGCATTCGTGTCAAATGCTAGAGAATAATTTATGTTTATGGTGCAAAATTGCCCCCAAACTTAAGAAAACTATGGCCAATAAACCTATCTAATTAAGCTGGAATCTGGTCGATGCAATAAGTTTAAGTGAAAGAAGTTTGATTCCGGTCCATTGCAGCGTACGAATGTTAAAAAGTCAGCAAAATGTGCTACAAGGTGCAATGCTACGTACATTTGATGAGACACCTTACAGAACTAAAGCCACCCAAAGAGTCTCATCAAAATATACCGACAGCGTACCAGATGGTACAAGGAATTAGTTTCAGAAACACAATGCCAAACAAAATGTCTATCCAGATGTCCTGCTATCTGTGCAAGACTCACAAATGTAAAATTTGTAATCTAAGTTCTTCAAAAGCATCGTGCATCAGAATGAATAGTCCACGCTTGCTACAATGATTCACCATCGTATGGCAATTTGCAAGCAGCCACGTGATCTTTTGACTTGAATTTGCCAAGCATTTCTGCAACAGTTTTGCAACGGCACTGGTTTCCTGGCCGGACTACATCCCCATAAACAGCCATTTCAATTATGTCAAGCTCCTTATCTGAAAAAAATGAAAAACTATGCTAATTTAAGATGTGATGGCTCTTCAACTAAAAATAAGTTAAAAGCAAGTTCACATAAACTCAACACATAATAAGATGACTGTTAAACTAAAAGAGAAAGCCAAGAGGCCAGAACTACCAACAGCAAGAATGTCCCATGTCATTGAAAGAAACTATGACAGGGAGATCATATTCCAGCAATGCATGTATTGAACAAACTGCAACAATTTGAGCAATTTATGGATCCACCCAAATGGTAGGCAAGGATTGTACTTGGCCTTAAATTTAAATATCGTAAATTAAGCAAGAAGGGATATGCAACTATCAAACAATCCCCAAAGGCAGCAATTTGGAACTAGAAGAGTTAGCTGCATGCAGCACTTACCATGCAGAACCCAGTTTTTAGGGGCATTTTTGGCCTGTGCTCTGATGATGATGTATGAAGTACTGAAATGTACATGGGAGACAGACGAGATTGGTGCACATTCAGTACATCAACTGAATTATGAAGGGTATCCTACCACAAAAAACTAGAAGCAAACTTCTTGGATTCTCTTAAAGCCACTGAAACTGTAGATGCTGGGAGTGTAGACAGAGCCCAGTTTAGACTGTGTGAAGGACTTTGAAATAAGAACCATGAACTGTAGCTCTGGCGCTGAACCAAGTAGTAAGTGGTAATGAACAAGTACCCTAAGAGAGTAAGGCTATTTCAAAATGTTTTGTTTGCCCGTGAAACACACCATTGTATGCTATTTGTTATGGCATTTATATAATAACCGAGCTATGACAAAGACATACATGGCACAAGAATCTTTTGGTGACATGCTACAATAATGCTGGTAATCTCACAAAATTTCCATGCAAAATAACTCACTAATTTCTAGAAGTCTCTTATTTTCGGTATTAAAATCTGATCAATTAGTAATAGACAAAGTGGGGACATATTTATGTCACCAATATAGCCAGCACCAGGCACATTTATGTTATCAATATGGCAGAAATAAACCATCAGACTGACATGTCACAAAAACAAAAATAAAAATACAGAGCCGGAAGAACAGAGAATAAGAAAACAATACCAGTAAACTGGACATCACATGAGTAGCCTTTCAGTTGAGTTTTATCCACCAGTTCTTTGTCCGATTTAAACCTGTTTACCCTTGTTTGAAGAATCTGACAATTATCTGCTGTAGATTCACCACCTACAACAAAACCCTGAATCAGGAAACATGCTCAAAATAAAATCTTGGAAAAAAAAATCAATTATTACCACACTACTACTCACACAACTAATAAAAATGAAATAAAACTAAGCTGAGAATCTTTCTTTTCCTGTTCTTAAAAATTTCCAAAAGCCAAAAGGCTCATATCAATCAAATAAGCCTAGGTTTCAATCAATCAAATATATTGTAAGCAAACTAGTACAAACATGCAGCAAAAAATATAAAAATCTGTTTGATTTCCAAAATCTATGCAATAAACTCTAATGTTATATATGTATATAAATATAATGTAATAGATTTGTACATACTACTATATTAGACAATTTGTTAAACCACAAATACAGATTGAATGCTTTTGTATTTTTATAGTATTGCACAATCGAGGATAAACTTAAAGTGCTAACTCCTGTATTCTTGAGTGTTGATTGTTTTTGTGTTTTTTTTTCTTATCTCAAAAGTCAACAATAAAAATAAACTCTAAGCACACATTACAAAATATAAATATCATATATTTATAATATTATTTTAGAATTTTGATTTACATTTAAACTATTAGGTTGAGCTTTCTTTTAAATCTAAATCTATTTAGTAAAATATGTACTAACAAAATTTAATTCAATTTTTACATTATACACTTAGTCAAATTCAATATTTAAATAGTTCAACAAATTATAAACACATTTAACATTCTCTATATATATAAATTCATTTTTATGACTTAATGTTACTATTATTCCCGATCTTAATGTGCGATCCAGTAGTTTCTTATAATGTTGACAGTAATACTAAAATCCAATTTCGATGTTACAAATAATAAATAGTATTACAACTATTTAAATAACGAGAATGTCAGTGGTTAAATATCATCTTATCTGTGACCAATGTTATTGTGTAATTCAATTATTTTGTTCTAAATATCTTAATTGAATATAAAATATGAAATGTATCACTCTTATATAGTTCAATTTTATATTTTTTTAATATTCTGAGTAAATTTATTTTATCAAATGAAATCAACATCACATATCTATTTTATTTTGAGTATGACCATGTATTTTCATAATCTCATTCAATTAAAAAGTCCAAAATATTACATCCGTTATATAAGAGGAACAAATTTTATTTTGATCACATATATCTCTCTACACAAACTATGATATATTTAACTATTTTTTTTGTAATCTATCTCATTACAGATGACGTTTGAAAATATCAAAAATATGTTATTCTCAATATTGAATACGTGATAATTTTAAATTTAAAAATTACATATACTATTATCATTATGAGAATCGTTTATAATACTCATATATTGATTCATATAGCGTTCTTATAGTAAATCAATCCAATACATTAATTCACTAACATGTATTTATGTGTTAACTTGATAGTTTATATCATAATACACATATATTGTATTTAGTTACTACACATATTATTTTTTATACATTATAATTGCTCCATTCACAATAACGCTTAATTAGAGATATTTAAAAATAATATCCAACTAATTGAATCTATAATTTTAAATGTATTATTATATTTATTAAACACACAAATATATAATAATAAAATAATAAATAATATATATATATATAGTATAAATCGATAATACCATTATATATAAGAAGTAAATATGCTAAATATTCAAAAAAAAATATTAAATTTTAAGCATATACTAATATATATAACATTAAAAATATCACCTACTTGGTTTCCTTACTATCCTTAACCAACCAAGGTTACAATTAGAAAAAAAATTACTTCACTTCAAATCCACGGACCCATTTGAAAATGAAACTCAAATAGGTGAAATGTGAAAGCAAAATTAAAGCATTTCTTTTAGAACAAGAAAATGCAAATTTTAGAGCAAGAAAATGCAAATTGAGAGTCAGTTACAGATAAATGAATGAGTGGGAACCTTTAGAGTAGGGAACGATGTGATCGTACTCAAAGCAAAGACAACCATGACAGTTGCAGAAGCGTTTACAGACTATGTTACCAGCAGCATCTTTGCGCCACCTTTCAGGATGTCGACCCGGCACCGTTTCCGCGTTTGCCCAACACATGCTCTTAGCTTTTGAGTCAAAGAATCTTGGTCTCTCCTCCTGGTTATTATTGCTACGAGAACGATAAGTTGAGGAAGAACTCATCTTTTCGTTTTGAGGAAAACATCCAACGAGGGGGCTCGCAACTGATATCAAGGGATGGTAGTGGGCCGAATCCGGGTTAGACACTGCAAATGGGGTGGAGAAAGCTACCTACCTTGTCGGTTCAGACGCGGCTAACAAAATCTTTGGCCCAATAGGATCTCTGTGGCACAACCCATTATAATTCATAACAGTTCGGATATGAGCCGGGAATTGTCTACTCCGTTTCCATTCCTATTTTGGGAACCCATTCCGTCTTCATCCTATTTTCGTTTTAATAGCCATTCTATTACTAGCCCGATCCCCTTTATTAATTTATTTAATATTTTAAAATTTTAAAATACACTATTAAAATTTATTTTCATGTATTGACTTATTTTCAATAAAAAAATCAATTTCATAATACGCATTTCCAATAATTCACAATCAACGCATAAAAAAATTAAATTATATGTTTTCAATAATTAACATTCAAGCCCCACAAAAAAAAATTAACTAATTATTTGGTTGTATCATAAAATTATCAATGGAAAAAAAATTATTTTTTTTTACTTTAAAAAAAATATAATTTACTTCTAAATTTATTGAAATTTATGAATAGATTGAAAATTTTAATTTTCTCTTACTTTCAGTTTTAATTTTTTATTGTATTTTATTAAAAATAATTATTGCAATAAATATTTAACAAATATATTTTGTTAATAATCTTAAATATAAATAACATTATATTTAAGAATTGTTTTTATTTAAATAAAAATACTTACTTTTATTAAAATATTCTATGTATTTTATTA
>CP135567.1:3521320-3656290 GCA_032401905.1 Swietenia macrophylla | reverse complement strand
ATTAATTTTGACTAAATTCATTATATAAAGATTGGACTAAATTTATTAGTACATACTTTACTAAATAAATTAGGTTTTATAAGAAAGTTTAACCAAAATAATTTAAGTCAAAATTAAAGTTTTAAAATAGTACTATAAATATGTAATATTTATATTTTTAAAGGTGTGCTCATAGTTTATTTTTGTGTCCTTACTCTTATGAAGAGAAAAATGCACAAAATATCATGCACTCAAATTATAGGAGCTAGTACTCCATTTAAATTTTTAATCGTGTGAATGTCATAAAAACGCAGAGATAACTGTTCTTTTTTCATAAATTGATGTTATTAGTATTATTATTTATATATATATATTTCAATACCATAAATATATACATATAACTAATTAGACGATTTACATCAAATTATGAATACAGCTCAGTTATCTCTGCGTTTTTATGACATTCACACGATTAAAAATTTAAATGGAGTACTAGCTCCTATAATTTGAGTGCATGATATTTTGTGCATTTTTCTCTTCATAAGAGTAAGGACACAAAAATAAACTATGAGCACACCTTTAAAAATATAAATATTACATATTTATAGTACTATTTTAAAACTTTAATTTTGACTTAAATTATTTTGGTTAAACTTTCTTATAAAACCTAATTTATTTAGTAAAGTATGTACTAATAAATTTAGTCCAATCTTTATATAATGAATTTAGTCAAAATTAATAGTTAAATAGCTCAACGAATCTTAAATCCATTTAAAATTATATATATATATATATATATATATTATTCCTATTTTTAATGTGAGATCCAAAATGTTCTCGTTACATTAGTGATAATACTAAAATCTAATTTTAGTATTATAAGTAATGAGTGGTATTTAGCAACATATTATAATTATTCAAATGAAGAAAATGTCAGTAGCTTGACATTACCTTATCTATGACCAACGTTACCATGTAATTTAATCTTTTTATACTAGATATATTAATTGAACACGAGACATGAAATGTGTTATCATCGTATAGTATAATTTTATATTTCTTTGATATCTTAAGTAGATTTATTTTATCAAATGAAGTCAATATCATATATTGACTTATTTGAGTATGGCCATACATTTTTTAAAATCTTACTCAATTAAAAAGTTCAAGATATCACTCCTATTATATAAAAGAAATAAATTTTATCTTGATTACACAGATCTCTTTACACGATTTATGACATATTTAATTTTTTTTTTTTTTTATAGTTTATCTTGTTGTAGACGATGTTTAAAAAAATCAAAATACATTATTCTTTATATTGAGAACTATAGTGATCTCAAATTCAAGGATTATATATACTATTGTCACTATGAGAATCATTTATGACTTTCATATAATGATTCATGTAGCATTCTCATAATGGGTCGGTCTAGTATATTAGTTCACTAATTTATATTTATGTGTTGACTCAATATATCATATTATAATACATATGTTGTTATCTTATTCACAACAATACTTGACTAGAGAAATTTAAGAATTATGTCTAACTAATTGAATTTGTTATCGTAAAAGTATTATTACATTTATTAAATATACAGATATACAATAATGAAATAATGAAATAATATGTATATAAATCGAAATGTCATGATATAAATGTGCCAAATATCTAAAATACTCTTAAATTTAGGGTATATACTATTAAATTCTCACTTGTACTAAATTTAATTTTTTATATATCTAATACCTAAGGATCTAGTCTAGCAATCATATCTCTGTTGTATCAGAAATTTTGTTAATAGGTTAATAATATTAGTATTTGTTGGTATACTGCATATCTTCACATCTTTTCTCTCGATAATCTCTCGAATGAGATAAAAATGCTAAAGTATATATTTGGATCATTAGTGAGATTTGGGTTCTTTTACCTATGTAATAACCTTATTGTTATTACAATAGAGTTTTATTAAGGCCAGAAAGGCTTAGAACAATCCTTAATTTAGTAATGAGTTTTTTAATCCAAACAGTTTCTTTAGCTATATCAGAGGTAGCAATATACTCAGTTTCTATCGTAAAATCAGTCATTGTTCCTTGCTTTAAACTCTTCTAGCTCATAGCATTATTATTAAGGTAAAAAACAAAACTTGTCGGTTTGCAAATTAGCATTAGTGTAATCCCTTACAATCAATACTTCTCCAATACTTAAAGATATTCTTGACAGCTATCCAGTGATGCTCATATGGATTTACTAGATATCTATCCGTCATGCTTAGAGCAAACAAGACATTAAGATGAGTACATAACATGGCATACATGATAGATCCTATAACAAATGCATAAGAAATCTTACTCGTGCAATCTCTCTTTTATTGTGTCATAAGATACTGGTCTTTAGAGAGATTTATTCTATGTGATATATGTAAGAATCCTTTCTCATATTATTGAATATTAAATCTCTATAACACTTTATTTATATAAGTACTCTGATTTAGACTAAGCGGTCTTTTTGATCTATCTCTATATACCTTAATACCTAATACATAGGTAGTTTCACCTAAGTCCTTCATTAAAAAGTATTTTTCTAATTATATTTTTATAGATTATAAAATTAGAATATTATTCCTAATAAGTAGTATGCATCTATATGCAATACTAGGAAGATAACACTGCTCTCACTAACCTTTTTATAAGCATAAAGTTTATTTTCATTTTCAATGAAATTAAACTCTTTGATTGCATTATCAAAATGATGATTTCAACTTTGAGAAGTTTGCTTTAATTCATAAATGAATTTCTGTAGCTTACAGACCTTCCTAGCATTCTTTGAAATGACAAAATCTTCAGGTTATGTCATATACACATTTTCTAAAAAATTTCCATTAAAAAATACAGTTTTAATATCTGTTTGTCATATTTTATAATCATAAAATGCATATATTACAAGAAAAATTTGAATGAATTTAAACATGACTACTAGAGAAAAAGTCTCATTATAGTTAATACCATGAATTTATTTAAAATCTTTTACAATCAAACACCCCTTAAAGGTATGTATATTACTATCTATGTCAGTCTTTTTCTTAAAAATCCATTTGCATTCAATGGATTTTACATCATTAAATGGATCAACTAAAGTTCATACTTGGTTAACATATATGGATTCCATTTCAGATTTAATAGCTTTAAGCATTTCTCAGAATCTAGGCTTCTTGTTGTTTCTTGATAGGTCGTAGGTTCATCATGATCTATGAGTAACATATCATCATGCAGAGTCATTATAAATTCATACCTTTCTGGCTCATGTCTTGTTCTACTAGACCTACACAATAGTTGTGTTTCAAAAACAAATTCTTGTTCCCCAACCGCTTGTGAACTCTACTATAGTTTTATCTGTGTTTCAGTTATTTCTTGTGAATCTTGAATTTTTTTAAATTCTTTTTCTTATTAGTAGTCTTTATTGAGATGAATTCTCTCTCTAGAAAAATACAAGGCTGACCAATAAACACTTTCTACTCAATGAGATTATAGAACTAATATCCTTTTATTTTTTTTTTAAGATGCTTTACAAAAAATATTTGTCAAATGTTGGTACAAGTTTTTGAGAAATTTGACATCTTACAAAAGTCTTACAATCCCAAATTTTCATAAAAGATAAACTAGGATACTTATTAGTCTATATTTTATATGGAATCTTTTGAACTAATTTAAATATACCACAGTTCAATGTAAATGTAGCTATTTCTAAACATGTCCCAAAAAGAAAACTGGAAGATCTGCATGACTCATCATAAAATGAATCATATCTAATAATATTCGATTTTTCCTCTCAGATACACTATTTCATTATAGTGTAGTAGCAAGATAAATTGTAATACCATTCCACATTCTTTCAAATAATTATAAAATTTTTAGTTTAAGTATTCACTACCTTGATTTGATTGAAGTATTTTAATATTTTTGTTAAGTTAATTTTGTACTTCATTCTTAAATTATTTGAACGTTTCAAAGGATTGTAACTTGTGTTTCATAAGATATATATAGTTGTATCTATTGAAATCCTTACTCGTTTGTGTGTTGACAGACCCACATACATTACTATGTATAAAAGACTTAATAACTTACTTGCTCTTTTAGTATGTCCAGTGAAAGAGATCTTGATCATCTTATCCAATAAACAAGATTTACAATATTTAAAATAAAATGAGTTCAAGAATCCATCTTTATGGAATTTGAAAATACGAGTCTCATTTATATAATACAAGTGACAATGTCATATATAAGTAGGATTTGAATAATTTGATTTAATTCGTTTAGTATTTATATTATAAATGGATATATCGATGTTTAGAATATAGAGTTCATTAATCAAATTGCACTACTATAAACTATTTCATTTAAATAAATGGAACAACATTTGTCTTTTATTATAAATGAATAATCAATATTGTTCAAATAAGAAATTGAAATAATATTTCTAGTTAATGAAGTTACATAATAACAATTCTTTAATTTTAAAATAATTCCAGTGGGCAAAGATAAAATATATGTTCCTACGGTTAATGTAGCAACTCTTACTTCATTTCCTACGTGTAGATTTGCTTCTCCCTTTACCAATGTCCTACTTCTTTTAAGATTATGTATATTAAGATAAATATGAGAATCACATATAATATCTAATATTTATGATGTAGAAATAGGCAATTTAATTTTATAACAAAAATACCTAAAGTAGAAGTCACATTTCTGTTCTTCTTTAAATCCTCTAAATAAATTTTGTAATTATTTTTTCAATGTCTAGTTTCATTACAAATGGAAGCATTTCCCTTTCTGAGGTACTTTATCTTTCGACTCCGGTGCAAATGTATTGGATAAATTTATTTTTATTCTTATATTCCTTTTTGTTCTTACCTTTTATTTCAAATTTTCCTTTGTCCTTTTATACCATTAATATAAGTTTGGATTTCTTCATGTTTGCTTTAGTTATTCGTAACATGCTTGGCAAATTAGGAAGCGTCTTGTCAATTTCGTTCAAATTATAATTCATGACGAATTGACTATAACTATCTGGCAACGATTGTAAAATAATATTAGTGGCCAATTCTCGTCTTGAAAGAAAACTCAATCTTTTAGATTCTTGATATACCCAATTATTTTAAGTACATGAGCACTAGCTGAGATTCTTTCTGACAATCTACACTATAACAAAGTTTTGGAGATATCATACCTCTCTTGGTGTGCTTGTCCTTGATAGAGTTTTTTAATTTCTGGATTATATCAAATGCCTATATTTTCTCATGTTATTTTTAAAGATATGGTATCATTGTAGTTAACATGAGGCAACTGATGTATAAAACATCATCTTGATGCTTTTTATAACCATCGTTCTTAGTTCGCAACGCATTAATAGCAGATGGCTTAGATATAGGTTACTTTACGATATAAAATTTCCTTTCTCGCTTGTAGACTATTCTCAAGTTCTTATACCAATTAAGAAAATTTATCTCATTCTGCTTGTTCTTTTAAGGGCTGATCGCAATGAAAATGTGTTTCTATTACTAGATGCTATAATAATAATTTACAACATAATATGTAAGATAAATATCACGCAATAATATATTTGATCTAATTTTAATTAAATAATACTTTCATTATTTTCTTTCAAATTAATAACCCTAATTATTAATTTAAAAAATTATATATTAAAATTTCTAATGGGCCAAGATCTATATTTAACCTTATCTTGAGTTAGTTTTGATTAATCACCTAAATTTTGGCTATTTAGTAAGCAACATTCATCAATTGCATTATATATAATTCTTAAATATTGGGTAAATAACATTTGTTTTAGTCTATCTAATAGAGTATACCTAATTTATTACTTTTAGGTTTTAAATCCTATTAAGATGACCTAGTTAAGTCTAATCTAATGATAACAATTTGAATTAGCTATCCATACCTCACCAAGGTTGGTATTGGTACCTTATTTTAACAAATATATACAAATCTAATCGAGACCTTGACAAGTGCTTTTGATTGAATGGCTTGACTTGATATTTCAATTACAAGGGATTTTGATTTTAGAAATAATTTCATCATTATATATCATACATCTCTTACATTGGCTCACCTATACACTTATTTAATTAATTCTTTATATATCATGCATCTTATACATATATTAGAAAATAATCGTAACATATTTATAGTTTATTTCACATTGATGTTCCTAATCTTAGGGCAAATACAATTTCATCAAATGTAGTTGATTTTAGCTTCATCAATCCAATCACATAGTCTTTTGGTTCATAAATATGCACCATGCTTAATAAAATATATAGTCGTAAACATATAATCATGTTATATAAATAATTTAAAATTAAATTAAGGTTCTAAATATAATCTTACACTGACGCATCGACACATGTCAAATCAAAACGGAATCATATTCATATATAAAAGAAAAGACCAGAATCATATTCAGTCACAATTACATGCTGAAACGCATTAATATGAATTTATATAAAGAAAAAAGATCAAAATCATATTCAATCACAATCATATGCTGAAACGCATTAATATAAATTTTATAAAAAGAAAAATAACTAAAGTCATATTTAGTTATAATCACATGCTAAAATGCATATACTTGGATTCATATAAAAAGAATAACGCTTAAATTTATTTCGCAAATTGATTCTGATACTGCTATAAGCAAACCAATACATACGTATAGTAAAAATACACAAAATAAACGGTTTACTTTATAAGACCTATGCGACAAATCCTAATATTATCACATGTATATAATTCAATGTCATAAATAAGTATATACCTCTGATTAGACACAGATTAGTTTACCGTGTGTCACTATAGTTTCCATATGATTGAAAATCTAATTGGAATACTAGCTCATATGATTTGGGTGCGTAATATTTTGTACTTTTTTCTCTTCATAAGAGTAAAGACGTAAAAATAAACCATATGCACATCCTTAAAAATGCAAATATCATATATTTGTAGTATTATTTTAAATTTTAAATTTTGACATAAACTATTTGATTGGAGTTTCTTATAAAACCCAATTTATTTAATAAAGTAGACACTAATAAATTTAGTTCAATTTTTACATAATAGGTTTAATTAAAATTAATACCTAAATAGTTTAACAGATTCTAAATTCATTTAAAATTTTATATATATATATATATATATATATATATATATATATTATTTTTAGCCTTAATATCTAATCTAATAAGTTCTTGTTACATTGTTAGTAATACTAAAATTTAATTTTAGTGTTATAAATAATAAACGTTGTCTAGCAACACATTATAACTACTCAAGTGACGAGAATATCAATAGTTTGATATCATCTTATCCGTGACAATGTTACTGTGTAATTTAATTTTTTTATACTAGATATCATAATTGAACATGAGACATAAAATGTGTCATCATCGTATGGTACAATTTTATATTTCTTTGATATCTTAATAGACTTATTCTATTAAATGAAGTTAAAATAATATATTAACTTACTTGAATATGACCATACATTTTTTAAAACCACACTCAATCAAAAGGTTCAAATATCACTTTCATTATATAAGAACAACAAATTCTATCTCAATTACATACATCCCTTTATACAAGTTATAATATATTTGATTATTTTTTTTATAATCTATCTTATTATAAATGACATTTAAAAATATCAAAACATATCATTCTTTATGTTAGAAACCATAGTGATCTCAAATTTAATTACCACATATATCATTGTCACTATAGAAATTACTTATGACATTTATATAATGATATGAAGTGTTTTCATGACAGATCAATCTAGTATATTAGTTCATTAACTTTTATTAATGTATTGACTTAATATCTTATATCATAATACATATGTTGTTATCAGTTACTACACATGTTAATCTCAATATACTATTATTACCCTATTCACAATAATGCTTAACTAGTGACATTTAAGAATAGTATCCAATTAATTGAATTTGTTATTTTAAAGGTATTGTTACATTTATTAAATATATAGATATGTAATAATGAAATAATTAAATGATATATATATATATATATATATATAAATCAAAATGAATGATATAAATGTGCCAAACATTCAAAATATTATTAAATTTAGAATATATATACTAATATTGTGGATTATATAAAGAGTAGATAGATCAATAAGTCAAAAAAAAGTTAGTATGGACTTATTAGAAATCATACATATAGACATTTATAGTCTTAATATGGACTTATAGAATAACAACTATTTCATTACTTTTATTAATAATTATTGACAATTCATATATCTTTATTTGCTAAATACTAAGGATAAAGTATTAGATATTTTTAAAATATTCAAAACTAAAATAGAGAAATAATGTAATAAGCAAATAAATATCGTGAGATATGATAGAAGTGGTAAATAAAATAATAGATACATAGAGAATGGACAAACACCTAGGCTATTTGTGAAGTTTTTTCAAGAGTATGGATCATTGCCCAATACACTATGTCTGATTCTCTATACCAGAATGGTGTAGCATAAAGAAGAAATTGAATATTGTTGGATATGGTGCGAAATATAGTTAGTAATTTTGAACTTCCTAAGTTTTTATAGACTAAAACTCTTAAGATAGGTATGTATATATTAAATTGAGTTTCAACTAAAACTATTATTAAAACATCATTTGAGTTATGAAAAAGTTGAAAATTAAGTTTGCAACATATACGTGTTTGGAGTTATTCTTTTGAAGTAAGAGTCTACAATCTACAAGAGAAAAAATTAAATTTTAAAATCATTAATAGATATTTTATTGGATATTCAAAAAAATTTAAAGGATACAAAATTTATTTTCATTTCATCACACTAAGTTTGTGGAATCAAAAATACTAATTTTTTTTAAAATAACTTGATTAGTAGAAGGGATCAATTTTAGAATATAGTTTTTGAGAATGATCATTTAGAACCTTTCATTTCAAGTACTAAAGTGATTGTCGTCAATAATATATCTCTAATTCAAATGAATGTTGATTAAACAATAATTGATATTTAGCCAAATAACAATTAAATTTCACAAATTGATGATGATTTAGTAGATTTTATTGTTGAACAATAAGTTGTACAACTTACTACTCAGGAGAATGTTAAAACAACATTAAGGAGATTTACTAGAATAAAAGGGTTATCAATATCTAATGATTATATTTTGTATTTATAGGAGTCAAACTACAATATTGAAACTATAAATAATCTAAAAATATTTTTATAAGTCATGAGTTATTAATAATCTAACTTACAATATGATGTCATAAAACGTGAAATGAATTCTATGACAACAAATGAATTTTAGGAGCTTATTGAGTTGCCTAAAATGTTAAGACTCGTAGGATGTAAATAGATCTTTAAAACTAAAAAAAATTTATTAGACAATATTGAGAGTTATAAAGCCAGATTTGTTGCCAAATAATTCACTCAAAATTAAAAAATCAACTCCACAGAGATATTTTCTTTTATGTCTAAGAAATATATTTTTTGTATTATTATGGCATTAATAACTCATTTTGATATGTAATTACATCAAATGGATGTGAAAATGATATTCTTTAATGGAGATATAAAAAAAAAGGTTTATATAAAATAATCTGAAGGATTCTTTTCCAGTAATGGTGAGCATTTAGTTTGTAAATTTTAAAAATTTATATACAGATTGAAACAAACCTTCTAGCAATGATATTTAAAATTTCATAAAGTTATTTCTTCATTCAGTTTTGAAGAAAATATCATAAATCAATGTATATATCATAAGGTTAGTAAAAGTAAAATTTATTTTTTTTATTTTATATACAAATGATATACTACTTGCAACAAATGATAAAAAATTTCTTTCTAAGGTGAAACAATTTCTTTCCATAAGATTTAACATAAAAAATATGGGTGAAGTATCTTATATCATTAACATTAAGATACACATGAATAGATATCAGAGTATTTTAAGTGTGTTTTAAAAAACTTGTATCAAGAAAATTTTAGAGAGATTTCGGATGAAAGGTTATTCTCTAAATATAGCACAAATTATTAAGGAGATAAGTTTAATTTAAACTAATGCTTTAGAAATAACATCAAAAAAAAAAATGAATAATATTTCATACGCTTCAACTGTTTAAAGTATTATTATAGTTAAGTTTGCACAAGATCTGACAAAACTTTTGAAATTAGAATATTAGGATGATATCAAAATAACTCAACCATGAAATACTAGAAAATTATAAAAAAAGTTTTGAGGTACCTAAAGGAAAACAAAGATTATGTGCTTATGTACAAACAAATTAATAATTTAGAAGTGATTGGCTATTCAAATTCTAACTTCTCTAACTATGATGATTCAAGAAAAATTAATATCTAAATACATTTGTATGTTAGCTGGCGGAGTCGTATCTTAAAAAAGTACTAAGCAGTCATTAATTGATACTTCTACTATAGAGGTTGAGTTCGTTTCGTATTTTAAAATTACCTCTTATAGAATATAGTTAAAAAGTTTCATATTTGGGCTTAAACTCGTAAATTTAATTTTTAAACTATTGAGAATATATTGTGATAATTCAACTATTATATTATTGGTTAAAACCAATAAAAGTAAGAGTTAAGCAAGCATATCGACATCAAATACTTAGTCATCAATGAATATGTTAAAGAAAATAAAGTGGTTATTGAGTAGCTCAGTACTAAATTAATGATTACAGATCCTATGATAAAAAGCATGCCAGCATCAAAGTTTAAGAATTATGTAGTTCATATGAAATTTGGTTTTAGTATATAAATATATATATATATATACACACACACACACACACACATTATTATTAATAAAATTATGATTATTTATTTTCTAATAAATTATATACATTTATTTGAAAAAAATATATTTGTATTGGATCTAGAATAAATATAAGATTTATTCATTAAGTTAAAGTTATTATATTATATTAGAAATAAATATAGAGTTTATTCATTAAAATTAATTACCATATCAAGGCAATGAGAAGAAGCATGATACATTTATAATACATAAAAGATAAGTTATCAATTTTGATAATTTATCGCTATAATTCGTGTATTTTGTTTCTTGTATATAAAAATTTAAAATTTATAGGTTAAGTGAAAGAATTTAGGTTATAAATTCATGAAGTATTAAAAGAAGAATTTGTAACTTTCAATTAGTTATAACTCTTCATTATACTTTTATAATTCCAAAGTTCAAATTTAAAAATTGTAACTGCATCATTAAATGGTCATAACACTTTTATAAGTGCATAATTTATTTAATTAAAATGTATTTTACTATTAAAAGATATTTTATTTTATTAAAATTTTTAAACTTAAAATTTTTATTATACACTATTTTTAAAAGATTTAAAAAATTTAGAGGTTTAGCAGCATTCAAAAAATATTTAAAAATAGTAATAAAAATAATGACTGTAAATTAATTATTTATAATTTTTATATTTAATTTTTATAATTTTAAAATATATCTTAAAATTATTCGCTCAGGTGTTAGTGCTTTAGTTGTTACTTTCCATGCAAAGCTTCGTAGACCAACCGATCAAGTATGGATTTGAAGTTTGGATTAAGTTTGGATTTTGCATTACAATGCTTTAACAATTAGATCGCAATGCCCAATGTCTTTTTCCTTCACGTTCTCTGCGCTCAGGTCTGTTATTGTCGAGGCTTTATTATCGTTGTTTGTAGTCGTATCTGATGGTTTTGTTTGTATGCAACTAGAACTAATGCGGTTTGTGTTGTTGGGTTGCCTTGATTTGAAAGTACTTTTTTGGCATAACACCGAGCCAATTGTTTGCGTACGAGGGTGGACCGGACCTTACGGTCAGAGACGCGCACCAAGGGCAAGTAAGTACACGTATGACGAGTTTGGGATTTACACAATTCTCTTAAGTTGTAGGTCAGTTTTCCTAGCGTGTGTTTCAAGGGCATTAGTGAATCAATTGCCATGTTCTTTGAGATTCTCTTGCTCTTCGTTGCGCAAAGGGAAATTCGTGGTGGGTTAGCCTGTGACCTCTACAAGACTATTATGAGGTACTAAAGCCGTGGCATGTGCTTTGTATACCGATCGTATCTGCTATCTCAATCTACTAAGCCGCTAGCTCCCATGTGGGCAGACTGACAAAAGCTGCCAATGAACCGCTAGTGTCCCACAAGAGTGGTGTTGGTCAATCATTGGATACAGAGTTTGACTCCAAGTGAACAATTGATCGTTGAGAAAAATAACTAAACTGGAAATGGATGGTTTCGCTGTGTGCGTGTGTTATTACCTTGCCTACTCAATACGTTCTCGTGCATTTTCTGATGGATACTCCCGAGATGAATTTTTTAATAAATTCTCTAAAAGAGTGACACTAATTTTGAGCCATTGAAGAATTTAAAACGGTATTAAATATTAAACCACAGTAGCTGAATTTCATGAATCGTCCTGTAAAAATTTGTGTACTAACAATTAAGGGGTTGTGTTTTATACCACTAAAATTTTTTTAGGGAGAGAATTATAAAATAATTTAAAGTTTTTTTATTTACACAAAAATATCATAACATTTAACTTAATTTTTTAAAAATAATTAATGAGTGAATAAATAATAATATACTATACTAAATTTTGATTTAGGTAGTGTTGTTTATTTTTTTCAATGACATTTTTTTTTAATTTAGAATGTTTGAATACAAATATATATATATATATATATAGTAATTTAACATATTATATCTTGATAATTAGATAAACTTTATATACTAAGAAATAAATAAAATTTTTAAAAGTATTTTTAAAATTTTAATTAAATAAATCGATTTAAATGTTTATGTTTAATATTAGGTAAAAAAATTTAACTTAGTTTTATTTCTCTAATTACGAAAATTTTAGTGCTATGCAGAAAAAAAATAAACATTTTAAAAATTTCTGAACTATTAAAATTGAATTAAGTTGAGTGTTCCACTCAAAAAAAAAAAAGCCATGCACTTAGAAAAAAAATGGCCTTTCCAATAAAATAATAAAAACAAACAAACTGACTGTTGTCATGGAGGCAAATCAATGTTGCTGTCGATGAGCTCAGGGTAGCTGTCGAGCGAACGTTCGTTACAGTTACAAATCTTGGAGACTCCCTGTTTCAGACAAAACTCACATCCACGTTTTCTCCAACAAACAGAAACAAGAAAACAACGTTTGGTTCTATGAATGTTCGCTCTAACCTATCCATCCAAAGTCCAATTTTCTCTTTCTTTTGCTCTCAAATTTTCTGCCGGGGAATTGGGCGGTTCATTGTCTATTTACCACTGTTGTTTTTGTTGATTACAGATTGACAATTTATTTGAATTTCTAGAATTTTTCAGGACATCAATTTTTGGAAACTTTTGAGTTAATAAGTGAGATTGATACCAAATCCCTTGAGCCAGTTCAAGTTGTACTCTCCTTTTTCGGCGAAAAAGGTGATCCCAGAAAACACAAGTCTACCGTCACCAGCAGCGATGATGTAAGTTTCCCTTTGGTAATTCTGTTGTAACTTAGCCCATGCATGCATATTGTTCCTTTGATGAATGATTAGCTTTCCAAACGAAATTTCGAACATAATTTTTTTGTTTTCGTCAGTCAGAAAATGAGAAAAATTTCGAGGCCTACTTAAGGATTTAGCAAACAGTAGGCTGCAATTGGAAGAAAAAGACTCCGACTACAAGCAAGCACTTCTCAAGCTAGAACACTATTAGAAGGTATCTGATGAACTTTCGACCTTGCTTAAGCAATCTGAGGTTGATAGAGAGAAATATATTGAAGAATATGGAAACGCCAGAACTTGTACATATGAACTTGAATCAAAGATTAAGGAGATGTCTCATCAGCTTTCAGAGAGTGCAAAGGTTCGTGATCAACTTTTACATGTTTGGAAACACAACTTGCTTCTGCCAGGGACTCGCAGCTCAAGGCAATCACACAAGCTGTCCTGATGGAAAGTGCTGCTATCATGGAGAAGGAAAAGGGAGAGGAGCTTTCGAGACGTGTGTCTGAGCTCAAGGAAGATATTCTTATGTCAAATCTGGCTGCTATTGAATCAGTAAAAAGGAGAAGCAAAATTTTGTCTGAGCTAGACTTAGCTACAGCAACAGCAGCCCAAGCACAAAAGCAGATGGAAAGGGTGCAACAACTGGAGATTCAGGTAATTGGAGAAGTCCATATTTAGTGACTTGCCAATATTGGAACTTAAGCAATCAATTCAGTTAGTTAGTTCATCAGAGAAGGCAACTTTTGATGCCTTTAACGATTTGAAACAACAAAACGAGTGTATGGAAGTCAGGAAGGGGAAATTTTTGATCGAGCAAGTCATATTGAAGCTCTGGAAATGGAACTGAGTATATTAAAATTAGAACTAAGGAGTGAAATTGAAGAGAAGCGATGTTCGATGTCTAATGCTCAAATGCAGACTGATGAGTTGCGCAAGACAAAAACTGAGATGGACGAAACTAAAGAAAGAGAAACTGAAGCACAGCTTGAGATAGCACTGCTGAAGTCCGAGCTCCGACAAAAGGCACGTCCAAAATTGCTGCAGCTGAGGCTGCTCAAGCAAGAGCCAAGTGCATTAAATGATGGCTGTATCCTGCAGTAATGGAAGCAGAAAACGTGATTAAGGAAAATCAAAAGTTAAATCAAGGAAAAGATAAGCCAGTTGAGGAACCTGAATCTGAATCTGTCTTGATCAACACTGACGTAAAGAAATCTTTACAGAATGCTGTAGGAATCACAGAGGCTGATGATGAATCAAAAATAAATACTATTTCTGTTGCGGAATACGAGTTTTTGATTAAGAGAGCTGAGAAGGCAGATCAAAATCCCTGTAAGACTGAAAATAACTATGAAGTGGAAACTCTGAAGAAAGAGCTGGAAATTACAATGGCGAAAGTTGGGGAGATAAGGAACCGATCAGAACAGGAGGTTGCCAGGGCTGAATCAGCTGAGAGAGCAAAAGCAGCACTTGAGGAACAGATAAGGAGATTGCAAGAGAAGAAGCAAAATATAAAGGCTGCTTTAGTTGCGCGCAAGGTGTTATCGGCCGTATCAGAACATAGAAAGCAAGACTTTCCCACATATGAAAAGATTCCTGCAACATATCATTGTTTCTTATTATGCAGTCGTAGAATTATTAACTCGGCCTACCCTTCTTGTTTAAGTCCTTCAAAATAAATACTTGCTCGTATGAGTTCTATCTAGCTCAGATAATAGTAACACTTCTTAGAAATTAAACAATAATAAATTTTATATGCAAACTCTTTATCATACAAATTAATGTGAGAAATATGTATTATTGTCTCATGTGTCACATAATTTACTTTTCTTTTATTTTTGTGTATATATAAAAAAAATGCGATGATAAAATAACACCCAAAGTCACGATTTAGAGGAGGGCCAATATGTAAACTTTAAAAATTTGTAGGGTTTAAAATAAAATTAAAAATATTCTAAATTATTATGATGATTAAAGAAAAAGAAGAAAAACTTAATTTAAATATTTGTGGTGTGGATCAATAATTTGAAAATCAAATTCAAGAGCCAGAAGCAACAGTGGCAGAATCGAAGTAAGATTTGTTCCACAAACAGTGCAGCCGGGTCAAAATCTTTCATTTTGGAATTCCTCACGCTACATCCTTCCATTTGAATATTGACAAAATCACAAAAGAATTTCACTTAAACTAAAAATTTAGGGGTTTTGTAATGTGAGCACACCTTGATGCTTGCAAAATAAGAAAATGGACGTCCAAAAAATTATAAAATAAGAAAATAACTTTTTAACTCTTGAAATTACATTTTGAAAAAATGTTAGAGTTTACATTATCACATCCTGAAAAAATATCAAACAATTACATGAATATCATAATAAATATGTTATATTTTTAACATTTTTGAGAGGATTAAAGTCTAGAAAGTTTAGACGAAATTGAATAATTTAGAAATGCTTATGGTTTAAATATAATTCTAAAAAGAATTGAGGTAAGTTTGCATATTCTTGAAAGATTTTCTATAAATATCCAACAATTTTTTACATCACTCTTCTTTTTCTTTATTTTTATGGTCGAATCTAGGCAAGCCTTAAGGAGGCACTTTTCGATCCCTGATTGAGATAATTTTTGGACCACATGAATTACTCAATGTTATTGTTTTACCATTGTTAGACTCACCTCAATTTAATCTTTTATGCTTTGCCAAATATTTTTCAAATTTTTAAAGTTATTTAAACTTAACTTTTTAGTTAACTCTAATATCCTCACAAGGATACAATAGTAGAACTATCTTAACAAATAGAACAAAATCACTAAAGAATTGCACTTAAAAGTTGCCATAATTTTTTTGTTGACGTCACTGAAACTATAACTTTTTAGCAAATGATACGTTGGATAAATAAACAATCACCACTGTTAGACTCAAAATGTCAAAAACTATAAGGCAAGCGAGGACTCACATCTTGAATTGTCGAATTCTTTATTGTTGCTTCTATTAATCATCTTAATCGAAGGAATTGACCAGCTAACGATCAACATTTAATTAAAGTTTGATATTGGATATTTTATAATATTATTTTCATACGCGAGAATACTTGGAGTAATTTTAATGAAAGAAATTCAACCATAGTCTCAAATTGACTAAATAAACTCAAAAAACATGCAAATAAAGACAAATGAGATACGAATTTGATTACTTATCTTAGTTTTGTATTTTTAAAATAAATTGAATATATGCATATATGCTTATGATTATGATTATATTATGAAAAAGAAATTATATTAAGGGATTAGCATTTTTTATGTTGAAAATGTTGGGTGACACAATTGTAATTCTAGTGTTTTGAACAACTATTTGCATTAAATGATTTAATTACTTTGTTTTGATGAGTAGTTGGTGTGGTATTTATCAATTTTTTGTCATTATGTTACCTAATTTTTAATTGATAATGATATAAAAATAAAAATGAATATGGAAACAATACTTGTTGTTTGTAATTGATTGGATGGGATGATATTGGTGTCTCTTAAGATATGAGACCCTAAACTATGTAGGGTACATTATTTATGGCCTAGTTGTAGCAATTTATTATTGTGATTATTCTATGGCCCCCATGTAGCAACTTGTTACTGTGATCATTCTATGGCTATTATTGACACTATTATTTTATGGTCTTGTTGCGAATGTTTGTTGATACGTGTAATCATATAATTAATTTAAATGATTTAATTTAATTGATGATATTTATTTTAAATGTATATTATATATTATATATAAAGTACAAATTTTTCAACATTAATATCATCGATGATTTTATTAAAAATATGCATGAATCATTTTGACTTTTTCATGCATTATTTTTGATAAAACTAACTTAAGTAAATAATCATTTATCATATAATTTAATTAAATTACTTATATTTTTTTATTTGTTTTAAAATGTTCATATTATCTTGCAATACTTTAATAAATTTTATATTTTTGCTTGCTTTAAAAGATCTTAGGATATATTTTAACTTTAGAACTAATAGAGTAAATTTTATTAAAAAATTTAAACTTTTAACTCAAAAACTACTAACTTCTATTTTACAGCGCGACAGAAATGTGCTAATAAAATTTTCTTTACATTACACGTTAGTTTTATTAAAAATGAAATCAAGGGATACCATCCAAAATTTCATTTTCACTTAATTTACGGCTATTCATGATATGTCATTGATTTGGGGGGTTATTTTCCTGGGGAGATTTATTGAATTTGAAATGACATTACTTTGATGTCTATAATTTTTAAATTCTTTACAATGTTAATTTACATAATAATTTTAAAAAATTATTAGTAGCATTTCAAGCCACCTATCCATTATGTGAGTGAGGCTGCCGTGAGAATGTCCTTTGTTCAATGGGAGAGAGGTCATGCACCTGTTTAGTAGAAATAAATTTAAAAAATTACAAAACATAAATATGATCAAAAATTAAAATATTCTCTTATACGAATACTGTACAAGAAAAATAACATTGTTATCTCTTATGTCAAGTCAATACTTTAATTTTAATTTACTTTTATTTTTATTTTCATATATAAACATGGTCAAAGTCAATAATTGCGCACTCACGGGGAGAATGATTTGTATATGTTTATTAACAAAATAAATAAATAAATAAATAAAATGATCTAAATTTTTGTGCACGTGGGTTGTTGACCTATATTTGGTTTAATTTAATTAAATTGATGAAGCGATTAAGTTGAAATTTTGCCATTAACATTTTTAGTAAGGGATATTATTATATTCTTCAACAGTGGCCTAAACAAAAAACAAGTAGTTCCAAAAACGTGAATCACATAAATTAATAACTTTTTTTTTTTTTCTGTTTTGTTTTATCAATTAACGGATCATTGTGATAACCCAGATACAAATTATACCTCAATTTCAATTGTATTGCAAAGTATATTAATTATTAAACTCTTTGAATTATGTTGGCCCATGACGTTATGTAGCCCAATCATATTGTCCCTTCAGCACCCATTTTACTGACTGGTCTAAAAGATGCGAACGAAGGAAGTCGATGTTTATGACGTTATAAATAGAGATTTAAACAGATAAAAATGAAATCCTAAATTTCTCTCCCTCTTGTGCTGCTTAAAAAGATTCCAAAATCATTCAGCCCCCAAAAAAAAAGAATCTCTAAAAGTATTTTTTACATCTTTTCATTACTCTTTAAAAGTGTTCCATGCATCTTTTTGATATGCAATAAATAAAAGTAAGTTCTAATTTAAGTGTTGGAGAATTATCGTCAAAATTTTGTCATTTTTTATTTATATTTGTTTTGTAAAAATTGTTGAAATGTGTTGATATGACGCCTAAAGAAACAAAAAGTATATATCAACAACTTACATACTTCTTAAAAATTAAATATAAAAAACAATACTAAATATATTATAATATTATAAATTAATTTTTAAATAATTTTAAAAAAATAAAATTAATCTAATTAAACACTTATAAATAAGGAGCATAACAATACATGACAACTATTTTATTATTATGGTCACAAATTAATATGGCATGATATCATATGTGTGGGTAGTACAGCTCTTTTGCTTTACTTGTCAACAACTAATCACAATTTTAATTTGAATGAAGAATAAAATTTTGTGATGATCTGTTTTCAAAGACTTTGAAACAAGGTTTGGTAAATCTCTTGATTGCATTACTGCTTTTATGGTTAGCTTGGCTTTGAGTTGTTGAATTTGAACAACAAATAAAATCTTGGAGAGATATTATTCTTTAAGTAACTAATAAGAGAATAATCATATATTATGCTTTGAAATTTCAGCAAAGAATCCCATTTGATCTTGAGAATTAATAAGAGTGTATGTTGATTTTTGTTTTATGTTGATCAACAGTGAGAAAAAGCGTTGGGGGGTAGTGACAACAACAACCCAACTAGAATTGTTGACAAATACCATACCATGCCATACCATACTCAAATCCAACACCACCACCTGATGTTGACACGTGTCCTTAAATTAGCCCCATTATGACAAGCAAGTAAGGTTGTTATTTAATGAATTTATTTTTATTTAAAAATATAAATAAAATTACTTGATGTTACACATAGATTTTTTTCTTAAAAAGAAAAACAAACTAACAAATTATTTTTTTCTTAAATTTAATATTGAATAAATATTTTGTATTGTATGATTAAAATAAAACAAAAACATCACACAGAACAGAAACTTGATTGCTTGCAAATGCCACTTTCCTTTACGTCAATTGGTTTCAAACAAAGAATACAAGTCAAAAACAGCAGGATTTGGTTGCTTTTGTTATTTATCATTTATAATACAAGAGCAAACTATAATAATTCTCATGGTTTTATTTGTATTTTGCTATAAATTCATGCCTGCCCGCCTGCCTGCCTGGTTTTCTCTCTAATACAAAAGTAAACTATGATAATGCCTTTCGCGCATTCGTGTGTCTTGTCTTGTCTTTTCTTGTAACATTGCTTTTGTATTGTTTATACAATTGGCAACAACAACTAATTCAACTAATTAGTTGGTCAAAGACTATATATGACTGCGACTATCACAATGTATCATTTCATTTAATTCTCTTTAATGGTACCACCCTCTAATTCTAATCTAATCTATGCTTGCAGGCGGCAAACTCCCACTTACTAATTTTATTTGAAGACAAGTCATAAAACCCATTGATTTAATTTAATGCTGTTTCTTGTTCGGCCACAGATTCCTTTGGCCACTATATTATATACCATTAATTATATATAAATTATAAAAAAAGGATCAATTTTCTTGATTATTATGGTAAATTTGTTAATTTAATCATTTAAATTTCTTCTTTATTTTTTTAAATTCTTAACTTAAATAAATATTAACTCATAACATAATTAATAATATATAATTAAAATATTCAATTTCTTTAATTTATATAATAAAATATAAATTTTCTTAATTATTAATTATATTGCCATAATGATGTATATTTTTAAATAAAAAAATTATAACCAAAACAATTAAACCTGTTTAACTTAACACCTTAAAATTTGAAGCAAATTATGTTTATTTATTTATTTTTTTGTAAAAATCATGGTGTGTAATCAATACAAATCATTAAACAAACTGCTTAAAGAGTAAATTTCATGGTCCTGAATCCTAATACTCTTTGCCATTATCCATGGATTCTTAATTAAATCTCCGACCAGTGATTTTATTCCTCAATTTTTTTTCTTTATAAATTATTAAGAAGATTAAATAATTTCTAGAAATCAAACGTGAAACCACAAACCCTTTATTCAGTCAAACTGAGCTCGATGGTGCGAACTAGTCAACATGGGCGGCACAACAGAAGGCCTTTTGTAGTCGTAGAACTAGATGATCACGCACACAATTTGGGTTAAGCTTAACAAATTGCTGGTTCTAATTATTCTTTATTAGAAAAAGAAAATGACTATTGAGCATTTCTTGTTCAAAGTTTGGTTTGGTCTGGTCTGGTCTGCGCAGGACTTGTGCTTCAACTACTTTTAATATTTTTCTGAGCTTTGGTCTGAATTCCTTTTTTTTTTTTTTTAATCTCATTATGTTTTCTTTCTTGGGTTTCTAAGAAAGTTAAATTTTCTCAACTGTAAATATTTTCTGGAAGACGAGGAATAACAATAGGAAGAAGAAGAGGAAGATTGGAATGATCATGTCAGACGATGAAACGGATTCATGGCGTTTTGCTTTGTTCGTATTCTTAATATTTGTTACAGGTAAAATTCCAAAGAATCGCTTATTTTGAGTTTCAAGTTTCTATTATCTTTAATTTTTCTTCTTTGCATGGCATGATAATATATGTAGTGTATTCATCGAACTTTGAAGCTTTTGCCTGGAGAATGAAAATTTTGAATATCTCTTGTATAAGTTCACATTCACAACTTTCTGGGTGTGTCTTTCTTTTATTTTTTCAGTTTTCCTTTGAATTTCGATGAAATTTCGAATGATTTTGTTCCAACTTGTAATTGCGGTTTGATAGTTAACTGTCACGTTGCTCAAGGAAGATTTTGTGGCTTCTCCTTACAATAATCTTGTTATTTATTTATTATTTATTTTTTTTTCAATTTTATTACAGCAACACTTGTTACTGGAGATTCTCTGGAAACAGACAGACAAGTTCTTTTGAACCTGAAATCATTCCTGGAAAACAACAATCGTGTAAACCAAAGACATTACTCCAAATGGAATCAAAGCTCTAGCCCTTGTGACTGGCCTGGGATTCTATGCTCTTCTGATAAAGCCAGAGTCAATGGTATCAATCTTACTGACTGGAACATCTCTGGTGAAGTATTCAAAAACTTCTCTGCCTTAACAGAACTTGCTTATCTTGATCTTTCTAGAAACACTTTTTATGGTTCAATCCCAGATGATTTAAGCCTTTGCCGCAACCTTAAGTACCTCAATCTATCGCATAATATTCTTGAGGGGGAACTCAGCTTAAGTGGGTTGAGTAATTTAGAGATCCTTGATTTGTCTTTAAATAGAATTGGTGGGGAAATCCAGTTTAGCTTTCCTGCAATTTGTGGGAAGTTGGTGGTTGCTAATCTTTCAGGGAATAATCTTACTGGAAGAATGGAGGATTGTTTTGATGGATGCCAAAATTTGCGACATCTGGACTTGAGTTCTAACAATTTTAGTGGGAATTTATGGAATGGATTGGCAGGCCTTGTGAAGTTTTCAGTTTCTAAGAACAAACTTGGTGGGATTGTTTCGTCTGCAATTTTTACAGAGAATTGTATTCTTGAATTTTTTGACTTGTCAGAAAATGGTTTTGTAGGTAAATTTCCCGGAGAGTTTTCCAAGTGTAGGAATTTGGTTATCTTGAATTTGTCAGGTAACAATTTCAATGAGCCTATTCCACGAGAGATAGGTTCAATTTCAAGTCTTGAGGCCTTGATCTTGGGGGACAACAACTTTTCTGATGTGATTCCAGAATCTCTATTGAACCTGAGTAAGTTGGAATTTTTGGATCTGAGCAAGAACAATTTTGGTGGGAAAGTACAAGAGATTTTTGGTAGATTAACACAGGTGAAGTTTCTTGTATTGCATGGAAATTCCTACAATGATGGGCTGTATTCTTCAGGCATTCTGAAGCTGCCTAACATTTCTGGATTAGACCTGAGCTACAACAATTTCTCTGGTCCATTACCAGTTGAAATCTCTCAAATGAGAAGCTTGAAATTCTTAGTCCTAGCCTATAATCAGTTCAATGGTTCAATACCATCAGCATACGGAAACTTGCCTAATCTACAAGCTCTTGATCTTTCCTTCAACAAACTAACAGGATCAATACCACCCTCCATTGGAAACTTGAGCTCTCTCTTGTGGCTTATGCTTGCAAACAATTCACTAACTGGTGAAATTCCGCATGAGATTGGAAATTGCACCAGCTTGCTATGGCTAAACTTTGCCAACAACCAGCTCTCTGGGAACATCCCACGTGAATTGACAACTATTGGAAGAAATGCCATGTCAACATTCGAATCAAATCAAAAAAACAATCGAAGGATATTTGCTGGCTCAGGTGAGTGCTTGGCAATGAAGAGATGGATTCCTGCAGACTACCCACCTTTCAGTTTTGTTTACACAATCCTCTCAAGGGAGAATTGCAGAAGCATATGGGATCGGTTACTTAAAGGGACCGGCATTTTCCCGGTTTGTGTTGCAGGTTCAGTGGTGCACTCATTTCAAATCACAGGCTATCTTCAACTTAGTGGGAATCAGCTTTCTGGTGAGGTTCCTTCAGATATTGGTAAGATGAAGAATTTCAGTATGGTGCATTTGGGTTTTAATCAATTTTATGGAAAGCTGCCCTCACAAGTCGATCAGCTGCCACTTATAGTCCTGAACCTTACTCAAAACAAGTTTTCGGGTGAAATTCCTCCAGAAGTTGGGAATATCAAATGCTTACAGAATCTTGATTTGTCTTACAATAATTTTTCTGGCACATTCCCGGCAAGTTTCAATAACTTGACTGAATTGAGCAAGTTCAATATCTCATACAATCCGCTAATTTCTGGCGTAATTCCATCAACTGGGCAGTTATCGACATTTGAGAAAATATCTTACCTTGGAGATCCAAACCTGAAACTTCCAGATTTTATTGAAAATGGCCCCCTTCCCCCACCAAAAGATTCCAAATCCCATGGAAGAACAAGGAAGACAAAATCGGCAGTAATTTTTACATTTCTAGCTCTGATAATGGCCTTCTTGGTTTGTGGAGTTTTGTCACTTGTGACCTGCATATTAGTAAAAAGTCCAGCAGAACAACCAGGATATCTCTTGGAAGGTATAAAATATCGACATGATTTTGCTTCAAGCTCTGGAGGATCATCACCATGGTTGTCAGACACTGTTAAGGTAATCCATCTGGGGAAAACAGCATTCACTTACACTGACATTTTGAAGACCACAGGCAAGTTTTCAGAAGATAGAATAATTGGGAAGGGGGGATTTGGTACAGTGTATCGAGGAGTATTGCCTGACGGTAGAGAAGTGGCAGTGAAGAAACTTCAAAGAGAAGGAATTGAGGGTGAGAGAGAATTCCGGGCTGAAATGGAGGTCCTAAGTGGCAATGGCTTTGGTTGGCCACACCCAAATTTTGTTACACTTTATGGATGGTGCCTTGATGGTTCAGAGAAAATACTGGTTTACGAATACATGACAGGTGGGAGCTTGGAGGATCTTATATCAGACCGAATGAGACTAACATGGAGGAGACGTCTAGACATAGCAATTGATGTTGCACGAGCATTAGTATTCCTACACCATGAATGCTATCCAGCTATTGTTCACCGTGATGTCAAGGCTAGTAATGTACTTCTAGATAAAGATGGGAAGGCACGAGTTACAGATTTTGGGCTTGCCAGAGTAGTTGGTGCTGGAGACAGTCACGTGAGCACAATGGTTGCTGGAACAGTTGGTTATGTAGCACCAGAATATGGGCAAACTTGGCATGCAACTACAAAAGGGGATGTGTATAGTTATGGAGTGTTGGCAATGGAATTGGCAACCGGGAGACGGGCTGTTGATGGAGGTGAAGAGTGTCTGGTTGAATGGGGAAGAAGAGTTATGGGAATTAGTGGAAGCTATGGATTGGGAAGAGCTGTCATACCGGTTGTTCTTTTGGGATCTGGGTTGGCTGAGGGTGCAGAGGAGATGTGTGAGTTGCTTCGGATAGGGGTAAGGTGCACGGCAGAGGCACCACAGGCTAGACCAAACATGAAGGAGGTGCTAGCTATGCTCATTAAAATTCTTCCTCATTGTGATTGATTGAAGTTGTTGATTCCCTAGTTTAATTAGTTTGACAAAGTGTCTATAATTCTAGTCTTGTATATAAAGCAAATGCTACTGCACTGCCCATAGACAAATTTAGTGTCATATAAATGTGATTCTTCGTCTTGTACGTAAGTTTTCATCCTTCTTAAGAGTCTAATTTGATAAGAATAGATTAGAGATGTTATACCGTACATCATACATGCAAGTGCAATTAGAAAAGTGTGTCACGTAACAAGATTCTATTGATTATAAACACTACAACGCAGGTCCAAACACCTTAGATTTCAAATGTTTTATATATGTACACACACACAAACATGTTTTATTTGCAATTTTTGACAGAAATGACGTGGCTTTGGAAATTCAATTCACCAGTAATACAAATTTACATTATCTTATTATCATTTACTTTTAAGTTTTCAAGGCATCATTCCACTTGTAATCATCAATTCTAATCCTGATGCTTAATAATATAACTTCATTTACATGTATTTATAATGGTTTTTCTATTTTGTTGAATGATTCAATTTTTGAATTCAAACTTGTTTATAGCTCATTTCAAAAATTTTATTTAATTTTAATATAAAAATACTCATTTGGACGAAATAACTCATATTGCTTGTTTTGTTTTAGACAAAAATAAAATAAAATAAAAAATTTAAAAAAAAAAGAAAGAAAAGAAAGTTAATTCACAAAAATCAATCCTTTTTTTTTTTTGGCGTCTCTCGTTCACATCAAAACATGCTCCTAATGTATTATACTCACAAGTACTGAGTACGTGCATTTATCATTGAACCGGGACATGCCCTGTGATATGCATGAACTCGGTCCCTTGCCTTTCCCAAATTCGAGCCCTAAGAAATCCATTCGCAAAAAGTGATCAGCATTCTTATCTGGGTAAGCTTTATTTTTCTCATAATTTTTTTTCTTCTCTTCATTTTCCAGGAAAAATAAAAAGTTCTGCTTTTTGGTTTGTAGGTTCTAGATAAGTAAAAGTAATAGCTGAATTTTGTTCAGTTTGCATTTTGGCAATAGTTCTAAGTTTTTGCCTATGTCTGGATTGCTTTGCATTTTAGGCTAAAAAAAAAAAATTATAGGTTGTCTTTGCTTTGCGTTTTGATTGGCTGCTCTAGTTCTTATCTTTCTATTTATTTATTTATTTATTTTCTATTATTATTACTGGGTACAGCTTGGAATTTACAGCTTCGGTTTAGTCCTTTCTTTCAGGAAAAAAAAAAAAAAAAGATTTTACACGTCTATTCCATGACTTCTGACTAAAGGTTCCTTGTGGGTTCATTTGACTCCATCATTCCTTGATAATTTGTTTTTCTAAATTTTGGGTTGATGATGATAATACAATTCTCAAGTAATGCAGAAAGTAGTGCTTCATAAAAGGATTCGAGGAAGATCCATTTTTTTTCTTTTTGTATATTATACATTGATATTTATTACAGGAACTAGAAACGTTTCCACCTTGTTTCCTAATTGACATCTACACCTGTTTAGTTCTACTCTAGCTGCCCCAGATATTCTGTAGCTAATGTTGTGCTTTTGCAAATAAGCCGTCACAAGTTGTTTATATGCAAAATGTCTAATCAATAGAGAATATGTATGCTAAATTTGCATAGAAAATTACTGAAAGAGAAATGAGTGATGAGAGTGGATGTATGATGAATGTGGAGCTTGCTATCCGAAGAGAGCTGGCATATCGAAGGAAGATTTTCTTGTCACTGTCACAACCTGATGATGACCTTGAGAAGGACCTAATTTGGCCATTGCAGGTGAGAACAGTCTTTGCAAACATGAAATACTTGGATTATTATGCAAAAGGTTTTTTAATTTTTATGTTTGACTAGATTTTCTAGTTGTTTTGTGTTGATATTTGAAACAGAATTTTGATCTTCATGCTCTTCATGTTGTAGAAATCTGGAATCAATCATTTGCAAACTTGTTGCTGATTATTTATATTTCATTATCTGTTTGTATCAAAATGAATTCAGTTAATAGTATAACAAGCTTCCATCTTGGTTATGTCTTCTTGATTTATTGCTAGCTGTTATTGAAAAATTTAATTCACTTCATCTGTATTGTTTTATTACTTTCTAAAAATGTAGAAGGCACTCTTCTCCTGTTTTTAATGTTTCTGGTCTACATTCAATGTCTTTTATGCATTGAGTAACAAAATTTTCCAGACATAGTGCCTTTTTTTTTTTTTTTTTTCTAAATTTTAAGTCTTTTAAACTTTACTGTTTGCTTGTAACAGGTGCAATCTTCAAGCATCAGTATAAGTCCAAGTCGGAGTCCTAATCCATGTAGAAGCCCTTGTCCAAGTCAAACCCCTAGGCTTTCTGGAATGAAAAGACCAACAAGCAGTGCCAAATGCCCATCAGCTCAACTGGCACAGCCATTATATAGTAATCGGAACACTATGCATGCAAATCAAGCAGATAACATTTTGTGCACAATCTGCCATGTTCCTTGCTCTGGTGCCTGCAGCTATAAGCAGCATATAAATGGCCGTAAACACAAGGCTAAGCTAGAAGAGTTGAAATTTGATAGGAACATTGATTTTCAGGATGATAAACTGGCTAAGAAGCAAAGATGGTGCCAATTGTGTAAAGTTTTGTGCATGGATGAAATTTTGTTCAAGATGCATTTAAATGGTAAAAAGCACAGGGGTGAACTACGAAAGGCAAAATGTGGTAGGAACAATGGTGGAGTGATTGCAAAGCAGCAAAAATGGTGTGAATTATGTGATATTGGGTGCCCGAATGATGATGCATTCAAGATGCACCTTGATGGTAAACTTCATGCCCGTCGACTCCATGACAATGAGAAGAAAAGAAGGGCCAAAAATTTGGGAAGCTGCAGCAGAATGGCGAGACCTTAAAGAGCGGGAATGTAAGATGCTCTCATAGAGTGGCAACTAGTGGCTTATTATTGATAAAATATAACTAACTATAATGGCCTTTTAACCATGATTAGCTTTTCTTTGCTCTTAGTTTTATAAGGAGATGTGAATTGTGATGCATGACATAAATAATTCATAAAAGCTACTTTAATATGAAAAAAGAAGTTGTTTCTTTTGCTATAGAATGATGTTGATCGAAAATCCAGGAGGGAAAAATGTGCATTTTAAGTATTGTATGATTATACATAGGATTGCTTAAGGGATGCTGATTTATTGGAAACTCAATTATTGGAAAATCCGAGGTTTCAAAGAAGGCTGGCTACTACGATATTTTGAGCATGAGAGAATCCATGATGAGGTCCTGGAATTATGGCATGAATTATGAAGAACAGTATAACAGATCATATTGCTTGTCCTGCTGCTTTCTGGAGTAAGGCAGAAGAACAGGTTTTATCTTTCTAACAAAACAGAATTGTTTTGTTTGGTTTAGGTGATTATGGTTTTCGTAGACTTAAAATGCAAACGAATATTGTTTCTGTGGCAGTTTTTAAAATGCTTGTAATTTCCTTTTTCTAAAAATATGTTAACTAGTAAGCGTTTCCTGGATGTAAAAGAAGGTCAAAGTTACTCTATATTGGATATGGAATAGCAATTCATGTAATTTCTCTGTGTCATACTCGATTGGTCTCAATTTCTAGGATTGAACAGGATGAGCATGTGTATGTGAATGCTTGTTGATGCAGACCATGAGCTCCTGGAATTGATTGCAGATGAGAAATAATATGTCGCAAATTGTCCAAATTGGAATCTCATTTTTCGTGATTGATAAAGTTTGCAGCTTCAATGATGCTCATTTGTCCTCCCCGGACCCATGAAAGAAAAGGAAGAATAATTGTCCTTTTAAGTACAACAGTTGTAAAATTCACAATTACTTCAAATGGGACACATGAAACATTTACAGCCTCTATATTCTTAGTAAAAATTTGTGTACGCTGCAAGGAGGGAGTAAATGGTATCAAGTGATGGATTGAAAGATGAAGTCATCTGTGCCATACTTCACATATTAATGTTTTGAGGAAAAACACACTCAAGTGTTTCTCCTCTATCATAAAAAAAAAAAAAAAAGAAAACGAAAAAGCAAAGAATCTCTGTCTCTCACTCCTCTTAACTCTATATAAAGTTGGGACAACCTCAAGCCAAGGAAAACCCATAACGTAATGAAAAGAGAGAAGAGAGGATGGAGATTTCAGATTGAGATCAGTGTGTTCAGAGAGCAAATAAGGTTGTTTCGTTTCGAGAACGAGATAAACTTGCACAGTTGCTCAAGTAAGCGGACGGGATCAATATCACAGTCCTAGAAATCGTCTTCTTGCACTAATAAGAATTGTGGCATGTTCATTTTTATACTAGAAAGACATTTTGGTGAATGATTTGTGGCATGCAGGTGGGAGAGGCGGGAGAGCTTTCAGATATACTTCAATGGAAGGGAGAAGAAGCAAGAAGACTGCCGAATTGGAGTTGTCATGATAAGGAACACTTAGAAGAAGAGCTATGTGGTGTTCTGCTTTATCTTATTCGTCTTGCTGATATTTGCGGTCTTGATCTTGGCCAAGCAGCACTTAGAAAGGTAGTCAAGAATGATAGAAAATACCCGGTTCTTAAATGATTAAAAAATGATCTTAATCCTCCTCCTCCTCCTACAACTAAGAAAGTTCACTTGCTGGTTAGTTCATCATGTTATATTATTGTCTTCCGCTCTGATATCACAGCCATGATAACTAGCCATTATATCATGTTTTGTGTTTTTCCAAGGTTTGGTTTGGACTTGCATGATCTAGTGTGTGTGATGCATGTTACAATGTCGAAGTTGGGATAACAATCTCTCTTTTAATAAAATTTATCATGTAGACTAAAAGCTCATTCTTCAACATCAATATTTACACTTATGTTACTGCAATTTATTTGAAGCCGAATTAAATTGAACACAATTGATAATTTGAATAGGTTTTGGTTCGATTTTAGTTTGACAAGGAAAAAAAATGAACCAAATAATTTATATTGAAATTTATATTTTCTATTTTTTATTCTTTAAAAATAAAAAAGATATAATTTTTATTTCTAAGTTTAGACTCAATAAAATAAAATAAAGTAATCTTTTTTTGTTTTTTATTTTTTTTAGTTTAGTGCAAACTTATAAATGTTTGATTTGTCCTTTTACCTTGGGTTTGGTTTGCTTTTGCCAAATTAAAATTGATAATCTTGATTCGATTTGAATGTTGCTCCAAAGTGTACCATTAATGAAGGTGACGTAAATTTTAAATTTATAAATAATATAGAATGAAGGTATTGAATTTTTAATATAAATAAAAATAAATAAATAATATTAAAATTAGTATTTATTTATCAAAAATATTTTAGCCATTTAGTTAAGAGTGATAAAAGAATAATTGGCTTAAAAATGTAATTCCTTTCAATAAGTTATAACAAAGATGGGTCTATTTATTATCTAAAATATACTAACACCCATCTTTTAATATAAATTTTTATTAAAAGATATTATCGTGTAATGCCCCTTTTTTCAAATTATATATTATATAGTTATGTATAGGCAATAAATGCTACATTTTATGAGAAGTTAGGGGTCAATATGTTTATATAATCTTATTCTTAAAATATTGCACATATTTGAGAACTTATATATATGAACAATGCCTATATCGGTACCATACAAATGAATGTTATATGTGAATAGTATTGTACGTGTGACCAACATAATAAATAGTGTCATGTGCATAGTATAATTGTGCATCAAGAGAGCACAAACTTGATGCTTGAGCGGTGAACAATATTTGTGAATAATGAATAGTGTGCCCACAAATAATGCCTGTGATTGAGTGCCAACCTGGCGCTCGAGCATCCAAAGGCTAGTAGCTTGGCTCCAAGAGAGTGCAAGATGACTCTTGAGCAGCCTGTCAGTTTTATAAATATTTTGCCTTTTCAAGCTGTGATTCTAAGGCTGCTGTTAGGAGTTTCGAGCTTATCTTGTACACAATATTTCTTTGAGTTCAATAGAGATATTTTTCCTTTTGATTTTCTTGTGATGAAAGTTAATCTAGTTCTTAGGAATCAAGATTTGTTTGATAGTGTCTCTTGAGTACCTCGCATAAACAAACATTTATTATTTCTTCCTTTTGAATATTGTTTAAGGTCAAGGTACTTAAATTAATTAATTGTAATCATCATAGAAGTAAGTAAACTGAATTTTTATTTTAAAAAGAATCACAATAAACATATTATATGTATGTATTTATGTATTTATAGTTGTATCAATGATAAGCTTGTATGTAAGTAAACTTGATTTTTGTTTTAAATGAATCACAATAGACATATTATATGTATGTATTTATTAATTTATAGTTGTATCAATGATATATTTTCATGTAAAAAAGCTTGACTTTATTTTAAAAGAATCTCAATAGTCATATTATCTGAATGTATGTGTTTGTGTAAGATGTATGATTGATAAATTTGTTTGTAAGTAGATAAAGCATACAATAAGTATGATTGTATTTTGTGCTTTAGCATATGACATGGCATGATGGTGTGTTCTATTGGCTTTAAGTATGTTTTCCAGAGTATTCAATTTGACATAAAATTTTCATTACTAAGCTATGTCAACAATAAAATGATGTATATTTTAATGGTACTATTTGCTTTGGATTTATTCATTTAAATCATAGCATGTGCTTATATTTATTAATGAAACTTTTTAATGAATTTTTATGTATTTTATATTTCTACATATTTTAAAACAACCTAAGGCAAGAGTATTCTTAAAATTTAAACTTTGTTTGAAAATTTCAAGTTTGGTCATGTTTTGATCATAAGGCTTGTGATTGAAACATGGTTTTCGATCACCAAATTTCACACAAACATTGGTTTTGATTAGGGATAATAATTTAAGTTATTGTATCATATTCATATTATATTATATTTAAATCATATCAAAAACTAAAAGCTCTAAACTAACATAATTATTAAATAGTTAAATAGGTTATAATTGTATCAACTATTTTAAGACCTTTTATTAATATTTTTAATATATTTTTATAATACTTATAGTAACATTTTCTCATATATCAATCAATTTCATGTTAAATATAATTTAATACCTTTTAAAAATGGATAAATATAATTAAAAAAATTTAAAATAAAAATTTATGAAATAAATTTATTAAATTAGAAATAAGTTAGTAATGTATGATTACTTGAATAATTAATCGTATCATAAATGGATTCACATATTAAGAACTTAAACTTATTCATGGTATCTATTTAATAATTGTATCATTTTATATTTACTCGAACTTATAATTTTATATCAAATTTATGTCAATTAAATAGGTCATGTCTGAAATTACCATTCCTAATTTTGATCATAAGTTTATTAACATAACATGATCCTAAATCATGTTTTTTACTTTTAGAGATATTTATCCAAGAACTAGTTATTTGGTCAGTTTTAAAAAATAATATGATCATCTCCTTACAAAGGATTACAAAATGAAATTTTTTTAAAATAATCTTATTTTAAACTATCTTATATATTTGTGATTAATCTTAAAAAGTTTTTATAAAACTAACTATTTTAAATAATTTTACCCTTATAACCACTTTAACACTTAAATAAAATATTTAATAACGAATAAAAACTAGTAAATATTGATAGTTTGATACGAATGTTAAAGGTTATAGTGGCGCTCTACTATTGAGTTACACAAGTGACTTGAGTTCAATTTTTAGCAATTATATATTTTTATTTTATTTGATTTAAGTATACAATATTATTTATCATTTATTTTGTTTACATTAGTTTAAATATTCAATATTAATATATTATTTATTAACAACTTTTTTTTAATATATGCAATAAATAATAAATAATGAAATTAACATTTTATTTTTAAATTACGTAAAATAAAAAATAAAAAATTATTTATTTCAAGTAAATAAAAAATTAAAAATATTAAATTAATTACATTTGATTCATTATCAAATTCATAAAAAATTTATTTTAATTTAAAAAATAAAAAATAAAAAATTTCAATGGTGCCCTTGTGTCAACCGCACGAGGGATAAGCACATTTTGTGCCCAATGCTTTTAATTTTTATATTTTTAAAATTAAAATTAAAATTTTTATGAATTTGTTATGAATTAAATATAATTAATTTAATATTTTTAATTGATTCAGTAATCATGAATAGTAACATGCTACAATGACATCGTTACAATAGTAACAATAAATAGATACTCTAAGGCTGCAACTGAGCTACGGCGCTAGGAAGATTAGAGCTTAGTGCTGCGGTGCCCGATGATGATTTTTTCATAATTTTCTTCCTTTTTCATAAATATAAAAAGGAGAATTTTGTTTTGAGAGAAAGACTTCTGATTAGGGACAATTGAGGAAGAAAGAGAAGAACCAAGAAGAGAAGAACTTTAAGTGCTTGATTAACAATTTTGTCTAAATTTTATTCTCCTTTAGTTTTTTTGTGTATAAGATATTTAATCTATTCAATTTGTGTTTAATTTAGTCCATCATGAACTAAACTCATTGTTCTAGGGTTAAGATGTAGTCACCATGGATTATGAATGTTTATTTATTTAAGTTGATTTAGATTTTGTTATGGTTGAGTATTCATCTTACTCTTAATGCTTTTATGTCAATGGTTATTAATTAGATGATTTGATTGCATATTTATACCCCCATATTTATACTCTGGAAAAGGTATTGTATCTTTAAAATCTTAGAATGAATGCCATTATGTCTATGTAGATATATTTGCATGTTTAGTGTAATTTGTATGTAGAATTTATGGGCTAAATAAATTTCTAATTATTCAAATTTATATAGAAATATAGTAAGTTAATAATTCTCATTATTACCTTAAAAAAGGTCAATGAATAAAATTAATAATTTTTTATTATCAACTATGAACTTAATTTCAGTTAATAAAAATAATAGACTAAATTTGGATTGGTAATGTAAAATTAATACCCTAAAATTTTCTTTATTTGATCACAATTTTTATTTTTGTTTTATTTTAATTTAATAGTTATTGTTTTACTTTAATATAATAGTTAGTTTAGTTAGTGAAAAAAAATTGATTTTTAAACTCATTTACAGAACAATAAAAGTAGTTAAAATTAGTAGTTAGATTTTATATAAACAATTTTTATAAAAACAATTTTGAGCTCTTCATTATATTACTTGTTAACAATAACATGTGCTTGTATTTTCATATTTTTTGCAACTAAATAAGAATAATTTATTGACATTTATTTACTATCAATCTATGCTGAAAAAAAAGAAAAGAAAAAGAAACTGATATTGTTTTGTCGAACATATCAAGCTAATCACGTGGATGGAAAAATGCCCATGAGCAAAATTTATTGCAAGTTTTCAAATTCTAAAATTTTAGATATAAAAAATGTATTTAAAACTTAAGTACTGATAGAAGTATGCAGCAAACTTATAAATGAAGTTTTTTATTTGTTCATGTACTAAGCACGAAAATGAAGTCATTTCTCGATATCTTCGTGGACAAATGTAATTTTTATTTATAAATTTGTACATTAATTTTCTCGAATCTTTAATAAGAAAAATGGACCTTCATTTAAATAAGGTTGAGGTTTGCCACCTGCACAAAAAAAATATATCCCCATGGATTTAAAAAGAAAAAAAGGGGCACAATTTTAAGATTCCAAAACATTTACAACTACAGTATATATTGATGCACGCGTGGATGAAAAATGATGTTGAGTGACGAGTTATATAAATTTTTATATGAAACTTTTTTTTTTTTAAAAAAAATTTATAACATACTACTTAATATTAAAAATATTTACTCATCAAATTTTATGACATATTGTTGATAATAAGAGAATCGCTTGATAAATTTGAAGATTTTACCTTATTTTTTTTCTTTAATTGATCTAAAAAATTGTTATTTTGATCAAATTATGTAATATTTTTTAATAAAATTTTCAAAAGATTACTGTTCTTTTTTCACATTATTTTGTTTGCAAGTTAGAATTTGATATCGTTCGTTTTAATGATTCAAATGAGACAAAAAACGTTTTCATACTCAACCCAAGTGACGTAAGATATTATAAGAAAAAAGAATAAGCATGATTTAAGAGCAAAGAGAAATGAATAGAAGACAAGGGCAGGAAAAATACCTTCATCTTAAAACAAAAACTAACATACGTTATCCATGTCCACAAGACCCCTTACCAATCTTCAACATCCAGGCTGCGACAAAGAAGCAATATTAATATCTTATTGGTCCCTTCCCTCATTTCTTCATTCGTGGAAATTCATAGGTGAAACAGGAGGTGAGCCTTATTTTGCTGAAATATTCTACTCAGAGTATGATTCCTTTGAATTGTTGTTGATATGAGAATTAGGCATTCAATTGAAAGCCGAAGTGGAAACCCAAATAAATTGTCAACGGAAATACGAAAACTATGCCATGGTCCCCTTTTGGGAATGACCACAGAATTTACGAGTAGGGCCAAATAAGGTTGATTTTGGATCCTCTGTGATTTAAGAACTTGGCCCAGTTGGATGGAAATTTCAAAAATGATTTGGTTGGGATGGGGTCCAGTTGGATGGAAATTTCAGAAAAAGATTTGGTTAGGATGGGGTTGTTTCTTCATGTAAGCTAGCTAGCTAAATTTTAGTCAAAGAATTAGCATATCGGAATTAACATGGTAATATCCTTCAATCCAAATTACGAAGATAATCTCGACAGCATGGACATGGGTATCTCAATCAGAGAAAGCTCTGCTTGGGTCTGTCATTCCGGACGTCATGAGAATTGAATAGAAGGGAATGAATATGAATGAACACAACAAATTAAGCAGCAGTAATTAATCATTTATGATATGTCATGTAGTAGATGAGTTTGCTTGCTTGCTGATCACTAATCTTTATCTCCTCATAGATCTATATACTCATGTACATAATTCAGTAAGAGTGTTATTTTGTCTTCTGCATGCTTCAAAATTAATAGTTGTCTTTATCTCCTCGTACACACACACACACACACACACACACACACACACACACACACACACACAAATGTAGTTGTTGTCCCGAGTGCGTGCCGGTGTGTGTGTGGAGCCGGCCCCATTCAATGATAATACTAATAGTAAACTCGTGTGTGTGGAGCCGGTCCTATTCGATGATAATACTGATAGTAAACTCTGTGTGTTTGTGTGTGTGAAGCCGGCCCTATCCGATGATGATACTAACAGTAAACTCTCTCTTTGTGTGTGTGTGTGTGTGTGTGTGTGTGTGTGTGTGGAGACGTCCCTATCCGATGATAATACTAATAGTAAATTGTTGCCTAGTCTCCAAGAAATATACTAGCTGTTGGGGGGTGAGAAGTACTTTTTGACATAATAGTATAAATCTATAGATGATCACGACAATACAATTCACCTTATTTGTAATTAGACGATAAAAATTGAAATGATAATCTAAAAGTTCTAGTGCTAACTGTGCTATAAGCTATAAATAATCATATATAATGCTAGGGATTGTACACGTACGTATATGACGTATATATTTCTTCACTTTGCTGGTATGTTTTTTGTAATTAATCTCCAACTCTTCGGATTTTATTCTCTAACTTTTTATTTTTATTCTAAATTTTTTTATTATATATTTTTATAAGCTTAAAATTTAAAAAAAGTTGGAAACTATAACAAGAGTCGAGAAAATAAAAATACAGTTCATGCATTTACAGTGTAATCCCTCATTATACATCTGAATACATATACATATTAGATGCACTGCTTACGTACATAAGCAGGCAGCCTTTTTTTTTGTCCCCCATAACATTGCATTTGAACATGCTTATATATATATATATATATATATGCAAATTAGCTTCAAAATTTCCAACGCTGGACCAGGAGTATTAGGACGATGCTATCACATCGTTTTGTGCACGATTATTGGGGAACTGGAGCGTGCCAAGCTTTAATGAGAAGAAACGACTTCTTTGGAGCTTCTTGCGCTCTATCGCTCAATTTAATTTCATGAAATTCAACTCATTACTAACTCTTGCTGTCACTGTAAACGTTGAGAAATGTCGGCAAACACTTTCTCTCACTTCAATTTACAATATGTGTGTGCACATATAAATTAAAATTTCGCTTTCATATATGGTCCAAAGTATTTAACAAGTTTGTGGTCTTAAGGTTCAAGATTCCTCCAAGCGATATAACAGTTTAAAATTGGTTAATTACGTAATTGACAACTAGTTTTTAGTTGAATAATAAATTTAACACTAGCTTGTTTTACTTGATAGCCTACTACTATTCTCCCACTTATATTCACCCTAAACACTGTATTACAATATATATATATATATATATATATATATATATTTTTAAACTTTGTAACTAATTCTACTATGTACTTATTAATTTTAATATTTAATAGGCATAATAATAAAAAAACACCTAAATCTTAAATTTGTACAAAGTTTATGCATAAGCTATAATTATAATCAAGGCTTGTCTTAATTAATTAAAAGAAGTTATATTTATTATGTGATTAATTTTATGGTTTTCCTTTACTTTGCATACTCGTACATTTAAAAATGTTCAGCACAATAACATTGTATAGTTGCAAACAGAGTTGCTGTGTAAATTCGTATTTTGTAGGATGCTGACGTCCCAAAGCCATGCATGAATTAAATTAACGTTAATTACTTATAAGCATGATGTGTAATGCTCATACATAAGAGTAAGAGTACCAAGACATTAAATCTAGAGCAATATTATATTCTGAAAATACAAATCAAACATATATATTAACAGGCGCAATTTATTTTACAGAATCGTCAATCAATCAATATATAGGATGCAGAATTGTTCAAAGTCATCATATAATTAATTCTAGAGACAGTGACCATCCATGATCACAGTCAATGAAAGATTTCCCTTCACTCGATCGATCTTCTTCTTTTTGTGCACTAATATTAATCCTAATTTCTTCTTCTTCTTCTTCTTAATGCCCTTGCATATGGTTGGACTGCGAGTGCGTAGTACTACTGCTTGTTGCCTTCTCCATGATTTGATTTACTTGTTGCCGGTAGATTGCAGACATCTTGTTGTTTAAGTCCACATTCATTGACTGCATGGATATATGAACCAAACTCATTTCCATATAATATATAATATTCAATATGCATAAATTTGAAGGCATGTATTAACATACTTGTCCAAGAAAAGCGCAATACGGATCAGTCAAAGGAACTGAGGCATTTGTGTCTTCGGGCTCTGGATTTGCTTGAGCCATCATAGGAGGAACTATAAATGGAGATGGAACAAATGTGGGAGTTATAGCAGAAGCTGAAGCCGTCGGAAGGATGAGAGACGGGAGAGGTTGAGGGGCAGTGCGGGCGGCAGTGGCGATGGTGCTCATGTCAAGCATGCCCATGCCTATACGTGCTGCTAGTAAAGACATTTGAAGTTGATAATGATGATGTTGTTGCTGCAATCCTAAAGGCATCATCATTTGGGGTATGTTAACGTTCCTTACACTACTCATCAATTGAACTTGTGCTTGAAGTCGTTTCAAGTAGTCAATCACCTCTTCCAGCATCGAAGCTTTATCTGTCTGCACTCGTTTAATTACATCAATTACTCACAATTGTCATCGAGTTAATTAAGGTATAAATGAATGAATGTTGTAATTTATTACCTTATTTGCATTGGGGACTAGCCTCTGAAGTGCTTTAATCTTTTGATTAATCCTATCTCCTCGTCTCTGTGTGTGTGTGTGTATCAAAACATCATTCATAAACTTCTGTCAAAACATCAATCATAAATTTACTTCTTTATATCGGAAACTTTCTAATTAATTAATTAATGAGGAGTAGTTTAATTACCCGTTCTGAGTGATTATGGACGGCAGCAGCTCGACTTCGTCTCGATGAGTGCGATCGGCCTTTATCCACTTGGGTCTTCTGATGATCTTCATCTTGGTTTTTCTATATCATTTAAACAATATTTGTCCACAACATTACTTTGAAAATTAATATTAACATTTTTAATTAATGTGATTTAGCACTTGCCTGCAGATATATACCAGTACAAAAATTGCAGCAGATCAATATACTATGTAACCTGTTGTGAGGTAAATTTTCTGCATCTAATTTTGGTTTAATTTTTCCCAATAAGTTTAACAAATTAAACATCAGCATTATATCTTATTTAACTCATTTCCCTTACCCTTTTAGATATTGTCTTGTGAAACGAAATGATAAATTAACATCAAATTTGCCTGTATTTACTTGGATAGAAGAGCATTAAATATAGTGTGTGTGTGTGTGTGTGTGTGTGTGTGTGTGTGTGTGTGTGTGTGTGATTTATTTTAATTAATTTACCGATATTCCACCATGACAAGCAGAATCATCGTCTGTGGTTTTGGTCTTTAAACTCCGAGGAGAATCATATGAAGGCCAAGTCATCATGGTTGTTTCATTATCCCTAGAAAATGTTGCACTAGCACTACCACATGCAGTACTTGCACTTCTATCTCCCGTCTCTTCCTGCATACAAGTGTCAGAATCTGCACGCGTTCGCTTCTTCAGCAGGACCGGAAGCAGGCGGCCGGAGGATATCGACTGAAACATGGATGGCAGTTTCGGCGGGGAGTAGTATTGGTGATTTTGGAGTAAATTTAGAGAAACATTATTTTTGTTTTTGAGGGTTGTAGATGTAGCTTGATGAACTATGGATTCGAGCGTATCATTACATGTGGGCTTTGTCTGAGTAGGGGGAAGGATTCCACCAATTCCGTGTGTGGCCAGCTGATCATTTTCCCATGTTAATTCAGCAACTTCATATTTGGGCCTCAACCTGCGCACAATTTCAACAAATCAATAAGAAATCGATAGAGAAAACAAGAAGGAAACTGATTCATACAAGGAATTAAATTAAAATGCATGCAGCTAATTAAATTAAAAGATTCATGGCTTCCCACACTTCCCAACTGAAAACACCGAGAGAGGAGAGAGAATCGGCAACTAAAACTATGACAAGAATGAAGAAAACTTAGAACTACAGCACGGACGGCACTTATCTTAGTCGATATATATGAAAACAAAGAGCAAACACATGGGCTTAAAATGATGAATATTAAAAGGGAAGAAAATTCAAATAAGCAATATATGAAGAGAAATTAAACGGCTAGGTAGAGAAGGAGCTTTTTGACGCTGCACGCATACATGGGACTGATGGTAATACTGGGATTGTTGTTGCTGTTGAAGTGAAGATAAGATTCAGGAGATCTGTTTCTTTCTCCTCCTCCTCCTCCTCCCTGGACTAATTGTTCCTCCTGCCTTTGCTGCTTTAGATTCCAATTTGGTACTACACATTGACTCATTATCGAATCGACAATAAGTTAAACTTTTGAGTACAACTCTGGGGCTTTTATATTTTCCTTTTTCATCGTTTTGGTCCCCATTTTGAGGTGATGTTTGGGTTTGATAATAAAGATAGAGATTTAAGCACACGACATGTGGTGGCGGTAGCTGGCTGACCACAATAATATTTTTCCGAGAAAATCGGATATATGTGTGTTTATATTATAACTTTCTTTATATTTTATCATGAATTGATATTGAAAAACATTTTACAAGAGACGGTTCTATGAGAATCGTTCAATAAAAGCACGACATCTATTTTAATTTCTTTTTTCTTGCATCATTATTATCACTAACATTATTAATAGATTAACTCTTAAGTAAATATAAATCTTATAAAAACTTATTGAATAGGTGTATAAATGATGCGTTGTAATCTCATTTAATTCTCTTTTTTTTTTTCTGAATTAGTATAGGCAATATTTATTTATTAATTTTTAATTGCCTCACGTGATAACACACCCTTAATTAATAATACACTTGAGCTAATCTAATCAATATATGTTGGTTCAGCTTAGTATTACCTTGAGCATACATTTTGAGAGCCAAGATATAAGATAAATAAATAAACTATTCTCTAAAGGCTGTCTTCATAAATCGTAATATTAATTGCATCATAAAGTTAGCATTGTCGTGGCTTTGATTCTGGCCTCTAATTTATGTAGGGACCTGGTTTTTCATTAACAATTAATGTGGAGATGGTGTTGGTGGGAATTTTATTGGCGTGTGAATGTCGACAATTCGAAATGAATGAATCTTGGTACGCAAATTCTTCCAATTCCATTTCTAAAGTTTCAGGGAAGTTGAATAGTCAGCTCAAAAATTTCATCAAATATATCAATAAATATTGACCTCAATAAGATCAAAGCAATTGTCATTTTCATTTAATCCTCTCAGAGTAAAGTTATAATACAATGAATATTATTTAATACACTCGTTAAATTACACTGTGAAATTTAGAAACTCTACTTGTTGGGAAAAAGAAAAATTAACATATTTATTGTAATTGTATTTTACCATCTAAAACTGTGAAATAACACATTCTTTTAGTATAAATTGCTTTTAATTTTTACTATTTTTGAATTTAAAATCACTAAATTTATACATAATTTATGTATTAAAAAAAATTTAAAATTAATAGATAATTTATGTGTAAAGAAAGAATTTTATCCCAAATCATATAATTTTAAAAAATATAATAATTAAAAAAAATACAATTTAATCATCAATATTATCACCTCACAAAACTCATAAATATGTCAATTATTTGACAATATTAATTAGTAGGCATGTAATATAATTTTTTTTCTTCAACCATTATTGGAGAAATTGAAGTCGTGTTGCTATTATCATCACTAAGTTCAAATCTGCAACTTTGATAAAGACATCAACCATATCTTCTCTTCTAGTCCTTCTCACTTTAATTTTTGCCTTATCAATTGTTTTGTATATATTTTGATAGAAAATAATAAATAATTATTTAATAAATAATTTTTTTTTAACATACATGCGCATACACGTATGTGTGTGTATATATATATATATATATATTAATTTCAAAATGTTCTTCAAGGTAACAAAAGCTTCCCATCATTTCGATGTCACATCTAACTTCGAAAAAATTCAATGTGAACCATAAATTTGACTGTGGGTACCTGCATTAACGAGAGACGCGAATAAACCCATGCAATGCCACGGGACGATTTTATGGAGACATAGATGGACCACTGTTGCCACCACGTGTGACCGTCAATATTTTTCTTCTCGTTTGAACTCATAGACAATCTCAACGCTCCCCATGTTTTCTTGTCGATTTCCATTCCATCAAATTTAAAAATCCACGTGTAGACATGTTGTACCTTACCTTGAGAAATGAAATAATGATAATAAATTTTATTTCATTTTAAAGAATATATTAAATAAATAAGTATATTACACGTTATTATTAACAAGTAATATAATAATAAATCAAGTATTGCTTTTCTTATAACTGTTTGTTTAAACCCTAAGTACTAATTTTTTCAATTTTAATTTCTATATAAATAAATAAAATAATAATTTATTTACTATAATTATTTAATAATTAAATTAAAATAAAATAAAAATTAAAGTTGTGATCAAACGAAGAGAGTTTTAGTGTATTTGAATTTACCTAAATTACTACAAATTAAATTTATTATTCTTGCTCCTTCTTTGTCTTCTACTCCTCTCTTTCATCCTAAAAAGGTCCTGCCTCTCCAATGGCTTTAGTTTTCCTTTTAAAGTAATTAGAAACTGGAAAGAATTTTCAAATATTCTCGTCGGCCATCGTGGGCCAAGTTACTGTTCACTTCAAAGCTGCTTTCAATCTCTTTGTAATTTCTTGTTTTTTGAGGTTGAAATGTTATCTTTGTAATGCCTCTTTCATACCAAATCATCTTCATGTTTTCATTCCCCCGGCAATTGAAAATTAACTAAGAAACGAGTTCATACATCCATTTACTTTTAAGAATTTAGTTAAAAATCAAGCGGGGTATTTTTAAATACTTTCCTTAAGGTTTGACAAAATAATACTTAAATACAATATTTCATAAAATCAATCAAAAGTACTCCTTAATGGTAACTAAAATAGTAAGATAATTAAAATATAATAATATATAGTTTTAAATTTTAGTAATATTTTTCACATATTTTCCCTAAAGTTTAAAAAACTAAAAAAATATTCGTAAAAGTTATTTTTATATTTTAATATCTAATTTAATTTAATAAATATACATAAATTATGTACTAATTTTAATAATATAATAATACTACAAATTACTTGCTTGTGTAAAACTATAAATATTTAATTTAATAAATATTTATAAAATTAAATGATATTAATATATACAAATAAGTCTTATAAATTATTTGCTTTTATAGAAGTATTTTAATTATTGTGAATATTTTTATGATTATTAAAATTAGTTAAATCAGAAATTTTATTTTAAAAAAATAAAGTTAAAATAATTCTATACAAGTAAACAATTTATAATACACACACACACATATTAATATTATTTAGTTTTGTATATGTTTATTAAATTAAATATTTATAGTACTAAATGAGTACACAATTTATAGTATTAAATATTAAAATTTGTATATAATTCATGTATATTTATTTAATTAAATTAAATATCAAAATATAAAAATAGCTTTTAGGGGTATTTTTAATTAGTTTTTAAAACTTTAGAGGAGTTACGTATTAGTTTTCAAAACTTCAGAGGAGTTATGTGTTAGTTTTCGAAACTTCAGAGAAGGTATATAAAAAATATTACTAATATTTAAAACTATATAGAAGAATATTTTAATTATCTTACTATTTTAGTTATTGTTAAGGGGTATTTTTTGTTAATTTTGTGAAATTTGTATCTTAACGTTATTTTGTCAAACTTTAGGGGAGGTATTTGAAAATAACCCAAAAATCAAGTAAACTTTGTTGACATTAATAGTATAAAATCCTCTTATCACATACCAAGTCATCAATACGTCCATTCAATAAATGTACAACATGCATGTATTTAGTTTAAAATTAATCTATCTTAGAAGTGATTATGATAATGAAAAGAAATTTATTTTATGTTTCATGTACTTATTGGACGTTTTCAATAAGAATGTTCTATTGGACGTTTTCAATAAGAATGTTCTATTTAACTTTTATTTTATTGCATGTAGAGTTTAAAATAGTTAGGTTTAGTTGGATTAACTAATATAGTAGCCAAGAGTATATCATATATATATTAAAGTATTTTTTTTTGCTAAAAAAAGAATGTTATTTTGAAGATGTAAACCAACTAAATGTATAAGTTTAAAACATATAAATTGAATGATAGAGTTTCTTTTTTTTTATTTGTAATAATATTTTATTTTTAAATATTATTAGAAAAATAGTTAACCCCTCTCTAATTGGATGAGAGAGAGGTATAAGCCTCATATCTCTTATACTATCCGAAGAGATTTTACTAATTGAACTAACACCTACTAATTGAATATAGAATTGCATTTGTTATCATGTATGTATCATGTTTTACATTAAAGGAGTTTGTGGAATTAAATTTTGAGTGTTACTATTCAAAATGACCTTTAGAATTAAGCCAAAGTCTATGAACAATAAGATTGACACATAAAATGAAGTATTTAAAAAAAAAAAAGTGGATTCAAGCCATTCTTTTAAGATTCAATAGCACGTTCTGATGCAATAAGCACAAAAGTCTTTTATATGAAGTCTCTTTTCTAAGCTTACTTGGTGAATTTTATCTAGAAAAAGAAAATCCTATGTGATTAGGGTTAGTGATAGAGCTAAAAATCAAATCTAAAGTGTAAAACAACCAAATCAAGATAAATTTAAACCCATCACTTTATAAGCTTAATTTACAATAAGTAAAACTCTTTTATTTAATTATTTTACCTCTTTATTATCCATTTCAAACATGAAATATTTAGCTATCCATTTGAAGTATGAAATGCTTGAAAGAAATGTCTTAACAACCTCACTTTAAATTTAAAAACTCTTTATTATAAAAATTTTCAAACAAAAGATGAATTCTTAGGGGACACGATAACATGCTCTCTTACACATGTAAGAAACATGCCATAAGATTTACTCAACATATGCTATAAGAAAACTATTATGATAGTGATAATAAAGATTAAATACTCAAAATAAGAGATAAATAGAAGTTCTATGTTTTGTGCTAAGGAGAGGCAAGAGTTGCGTTGTCCAAAAACTAAAGAACTCTCCTTTTGTATGAGTATAGGTACATCTCTTCAACTCTAAGATATAATACAAAAGCTTTTATCCATTCTTCTTGATGATTAGAATCACTTAAAAAAAAAAATACTAAGGCCACTAAGTCATTATTGTAAGAAAATAATGTTTACAAAAGTATAAAAAATAAGGGGGTTTATGTATGGAGATTGATAAGTGGGTTTTACATTTGCATTATGGATATCCTTGGGTTAATATTTAATTTAGTCAGTTTCTAAGAAAATTTATCACTTCTTGATAAAGATTATGTTTATATTTGTAAGTTTTGTGGAAATTAATCAATGAGATAATCTAATGAATTTTAGAATCCATTTACATGTCAAAATGATTCAAAAACAAGAAGAAATAGAGAGTGGAGCACTTAGACACCCAATAATAGTACCTAGGCATTGAAAGGGAGAAAAATGTTATAAACTTAGCCACCAACCAGAAAGCACATAGCCTAGGCTTTAATTACTTGTTACAATACTAAGCTATAGCAAAAACATGTCATAAATAGCGTTGAATGCTTAGGAGCACAAAAGCAGGGCTTAGGCTTTAGGTGACAAAAATGGAAAAAATAATTACTTTTAATCATCTAGGAAAAATTTTGATGCTATTTCAGAGCTTCTCCAAAAATATATAGACTCACAAATGGAGAAAGAAAAAAAAAAAAAGGGAGTTGCTAAAGGGCGAAGAAAAAGAGAACAAAAGAAAAAGAACTTAATGAGTTTGAAGAAATTTGAAGATCTTTTCAGCTAGCAATTTAAATTTGATTTTTTTCATTCTTTACTTTTTTTTTTAAATTTTTTTGTTAAGGACGTTCAATATAATGAGTAGGATACTATTTTCTTTCATTACGAGTTAAGTTTGTTTTCTAGAATTATGATAAAACTAATATGATATTATGATTTTTATTTATTTGAAGTGATCGAAATTTATTTTCATTCATTGAGTGTTTTGTATTATTTTTAATACTTTTAAATAATTGTGTATTATTTAAATAAATTGAAATTCATAATTGAATCCTCAAAACTAATATTTCTAATTTAGTTATTGTTTCAAATGTTATAAAATTTATGTTAAATAAGAATATACTTGCATACTTTATGTAATTGCTATGTGAAACTATAATGCTTGATGCATTTTTTGAAATAGTTTCATTATCACCCTTAAAATACTAACAAATGATTGTAATTTTATTGATTATTAAACATAAATTTATGTTTCAGTTATTAAGAATAAATAGAGATTTAGCAGATTAGTTTCGGTAAAGCCATATGCCATGAAACTTTCTCTTTTTGTTTGATCTTAACTTTATCTTTACTTGTTTTAGTTTAGTTGCTAGTTAATTTTAGTATAAATCATCTTATTATTCAAGTTATTAAGATAAAATAAGAATAGTATAAATTAGTATTTAGAGCATAAATAGTTAATCTCATGGAAACAATACTCACTTACTAATTTATTATTTGTTTATAATAACATACACTTATATTTGTATAATTTTAACAATGGAGAGAGTTTCTTAATATAAATAATGGCTAGACCTAAGAATTAAAAGAATAATGAAAGCAAATTTGATACAAAAGATTTGTAACTTTTAATGATAACGCTTGTACCAACGTTTTTAAAACTTTTAACTCTAACAATCCACCGTAAAGATTCTTAAACCTTATGTGATATATTATCTTTTGGCTCGACTCAAATCAAGAAGTTATCTACATATAAACTTGATAATATCTACATGATATTCATTAGCTCTTAAGTATTAATAACAGGTGCACCATGATTCCTTTTATAGTATAAGCATTTATCATATTCATTAGCTCTAAAACCTTAGCCTAAAATAACTTAGTCAAAATTCTCATGCCGTTGTTTGGAAGCTTGCGTTATATCATAAAAAGACTTTACAAACTTGCAAGCTTCATGTTGTTGTCCCTTAATGCTCTTGTTGTTCACTCTTGTTATTTTGACATTGGTTGTTCAAAGTGCATGATAGAAAATCACAAAAGTTTGGTTGATTATCATAGTTGTTTAGAAAAGCATGTTGCAAAAGTACAAACCTTAGGAAAAGGAACACTTAACTTTGAAGGATTTCTAAAATTGAAAAATATTTTTCAAGTTGAAAATCTCAAAGTGAACTTGATTAGTATTAGTCAAATTTTTGATTAGTATTTTTTTGTAAAATTTACATAAAAAAATGTTAAATATTTGATAAACCTTAGAATTGTGTTTTGGAAAAATTTAGATCATTTGATAATTGTTATATTTTCATAGATCCACTTACTTGTCACAAAATAAATTTTGATAACATAAAAATATAATATTAAAAGCTTGGTCATTTAATTTATAAAAATATAACAAAGATTTTGAATACAAGTGTTATTATTTGAATTTGATTAATGAAAAGAAATTAGTAGCTTGTAGTCCATGCCAACTTAGAAGGTAGCGCAAGTCTAAATGCAAAACCGTTCAACATACCTTAACATCCAAGGTAAAGTAATTGATTCATATAGATCTTATGGGTCTAGTTTAGGCAAAAAGCACAATAAATTATTAACAAAAGGAAGAAGTCACAAGCATCACTGAAAAAGTTAAAAAATAAATTCAATTTGAAAAGAAAGATACTAAAAGTTATAGAGAACCTATAAGCTAATTTGTTAAAACAAATATTTCATATGCTATTGCAACAAAAATTAAATAATAAAATGAAACAAATTTTAAATCTAAATCAAACGTGCAACTTGGTAATTCATTCAATCAAATGCCTAATATTTTAAATCAAATTAGAAGAAAACTATCTTCTAGAGAAAAAAAATCACCTTTTGATCTAATAATAGGTAATCTCAATGATAACATAGTCATAAGGAAGAGTTGTATTCATATGGCCAAATATGCTTATTATACTTCTTTGATTGAACTCAAAAATGTGAAAGAAGCTTTGTTAGAAGGATCTTGGATAATTGTTATGTAAGAAAAATTAAAACAATTTGTTAGAAATCATGTCGATATTAATTCCTAAATTTAAACACATTAATGTTATCGGAACCAAAAATAGATTTTTAAGAGAAAAAAGAATTGGGTAACATAGTAAGAAATAAAGTTAGGTCAACTGCTTGGTAAGTGGCTTTATACCTGCATTTTAGATATCATAAGTTTAACATTTAAATAGTTTCCAAGAATATACATTACTTTTTAATGAATGTTTTGTTTATTTATGCAGGATTTTGGAAAATTAGTTAAGGGGAACACTTGATAAAGTTTGGAAGCTAATTTTATTTTAAAAAAAGTTTTAAAAATAACAAAAGATAGAGAGTGAAATGCGTAAGCACTTAACAAGTTTTGCCTAGGCTTTGAGACAGAGAAAATATGACATCAAAACCACCTTGACTCGAGGTAAAAGTATTTATATACTAGCCTAACAACATCTAGGTGCTCAAGATGAATGTCGATTCTATATTTTTAAGGATCTTAGATGTCAGTTGACAGGCTCACATCTCATCAAATCAGGTTTCCTTTCCCTTCTGAAAGGTTTTTCAAAACATTTATAACAACTTGATTCAAGAATTGAAAGGAGAGCAACCATAGTAGAAACAAGAGAGAAAATAGAGGAAGATTATCAACAAGACATTTGAATCTAAGGTAAAAGTCATGGAAGCAATAAAATTTTCTCAAATCACTTGTTTATTTTCTATTGAGATGTTGAAATTAACCATGAAAGTTGTATTTTATTACATTATGAGCTAAGTTTCATATTTTAATACTGTGACATAGCCAAATTAAGATGATTTGATATTTGCCTATTTAAATTAATTAAAATTTTAGATTATTAGTTGATTGTTCTTTACTGTGTTTAATGCTTCTAATTAATTGCCCATTACTTAGATGTTTTGATAGCATATTGATGCTCTAAAAAAGGAAATTCATACTTATGATATACTATTGAATGCCATCAAGTCAATAAAGATAGAAATATGCTTGCATAGTTATTGTAGTCAATGCATTGCATCTGTGGACTATATGAATCTTTGACTATCTTAAATAGAAAAATAATGAATTAATAGATTGAATATATATCCATTAAAACTTTAAAAAAAATTGATGAATATTTTTAAATTTTTTTTATCATCCATAATCTTAAACTTTAGTTAATAACAATAGACATAATCAATTCAAAATAGTTTAGGTGAAATCAAATACTCTAAAGCTCTCATTCTTATTAATTTCATCTTTATTTTTTCTTTAATTTAGTCATTAATTAATTTTTTAACATAAATTAATTTGTTATTCAAATCATTCAAATAAAATTAAAAATAATTTAACTTAATAATTGGAATGTAAATTCTCAATTCTTGAGAGAAAGATATCCATTCATTATTGTAATACTTGTTTAACAATAGTGTATACTTGCATTTGCGTAAATTTATCATAATGTTGCTTAAGGATACACATAAATTTAAGGAACTGATTTTGATAAGACCTTTTCTCCTAACCTAGTTAGAATAAATTAGATTACTTCTTACTATTGTATACGTTTTAATCTTGAAATTATTTCAAATAGATGTAAAGAGCACATTCTCGAATTGAATTTTGAATGAGAAAACTTATATAGAACAATTCAAAGCTTTTGAAGACCTTACTTTCCTGATTATGTGTTTAAACTAAAGAAGATATTATATGAATTAAAACAAGCTCCTAAGGCATAGTATGAGAAGCTGACTAACTTTTTGAATGAAAAAGAATACAAGAAAGAGGGAATAGATAAAACTTTGTCTATCAAAAATTTTAATATTAAAACTATTATTAGCAAAATTTATGTGGATGAAATTTTTTTTGGTTATAATTTTGAAGATAAAGTGTAAGATTTCATTGAGTAGATGAAAAATGAATTCAAAATGAGTTTAGTTAGTAAACTAACATATTTTTTTAGGGTTATAGTTTAAACAACTTGAGAATGAAATTTTTATGACTCGAAGTATGGATGCTAAGAACCTAATCAAGAAATTTGGTTGGAAATCGATCAAACATAGAAGAATACCTATAAAGACTAATGCAAAATTGTCAAAAAATGATGATGGTTCTAGTATTGTTATAAATTTATTTAAGAGCATGATTGGATAAACTATACATGACAACAAGTAGTCCAAAAATCAGCTTTCGTATGGAAACAATATGGTTATATAGTATAACAAGAAATAAAACTTTACTTATGCATCCATTGCCAAGCCCAAATACATTATTATAGAAAATTGTTGTGCATAGTTGCTCTAAATGAAATAAATATTTGAGAATTATGGTATTGTGAAAGATATTTTAACTATTTATGGTGATAATTTAAGTATAGTAAGTATTTTTAAGAACCCTATGTAACATTCTAGGACAAAGCATATTAATAGTAGGCATCCTTCATCAAGATTTGGTTGAAAATAAAATTATTGCATTAGAATGTAGAATTTGAGAAATGATTTGTTGACATTCTTATCAAATATCTTAATACAAATGGATTTTTCTTTTACGAGTAAAGCTTTAAAGACATTAACTATGTAATCATTTTTACTTTTTGTCTAGAATATATTTGAGGTGAACATTTTATGTTCCATGCTTTTAGTGCCTTTTCAATTTAGTGTATGATTGCCATTATTTGTACTGACTTAGAATAGTCAAATCTTGAGCTAATATTTATGCACTTTCATGACTAACTTCTTGATTTAGAATTAATTTCATAAAGTTGATATATTTTTGGCAAAAAATTGTTGATTTGAGACATGATTATTTTCCCAAATTTTTATCTTAAACATCTATTATTTGTGTATATTATATAATAATTATTACAACCCAAACTTGATAACTAAGTAAATATTGTTCGCTTTGAGCTTATAGCCCATTAAGAATTTACTTTTCAATTTTATAATCCAAACCATGTTTACTTAGTTAAGAGGACTCAAATTATATAACCCAACTCACTCACTAGGATATGGGATTCTCTCCTTTTTTAGATCTTGTATCATTATGAAAAGGTACAAATATAAATATCACATACATATACAATATGACATCCATAAATCGGGTCATGGGCTAGTTCTAATATTATAAGATGTAGCAACTCAAAATCAATAACCAAATAAATATTTTGCCTAGGCACATAGCCCAAACTAGACAACATATAACATAAACTCACCTGCTAATAATGTGAGATGTGACATTAAAAAAAATATATATCTATACTATTGTATAAAGTTATGAATGAGTAATCTAGACCTATATGTCATAACTATGGAGGATAATTTATTACGAGAAAAGGGTTGCCTCAATGATAACGTAAAATATATTGATTTTGAAAATAAAAGAAAAGCAAAAAATGAAAGTAGTGGCAAAAACAAATATGTGCTATACATGCATATGCATTATTTTTTTTTAAAATAAATATTTTGAGATCAAGATGAAAAGGTTAGTTAGAATTGTTCTTTCTATATTTTTTGTAGATTGTTCATGTCACTAAAATTAAGAAAAAATATTGAGTTAATTTTTGCGCACACACACGCTATGTTCAAGATATATTTTTAATTTATTTTATATGAAAGGTATTCATATTGTAATTTTGATTATTCATAAATATTGAATTGAGAAAAAAATTAGAAAATCATGTTAGTATGAACTATTCACTTCTCACATTTCAAAAATTTTAAATTTGCTATTTATTTTGTTGATTATGGACTTATTTGATCAAATTATCTTGATTTGGGCCATATCGCAATTTTGATACTTATTGCACGGGGATTTTGCTTGATTTTGACATATGTTCTTCAATCATAATTTCTAAAACATTTTAATACATGGATTATTTGCAACATTTTGTAAAAATTTGGTCAAAAGTAAATTTTCAACTCTTTCCCATGCGTACTGTTCGCAAGAGTTTAGCAAATTGTTGGGCTTAAGTTAAATTGTTAATTCTTTCCATGTATAATCACCGATAATTTTTAGTAGAAGTCGAGCGTTCAATCGAAATTTGCCAGATCGAGATTCAATTGGAGTTTTCTCTTCGTATTTGACCCGAGTCCATTTGTCTTTCTTTGTTGTGGCAGCGATGGCGAGAACTCGAAACAACCCACTGTGATCAAATATTGAGTCTTTTCAAGTCACAGTCAATGACTCTAATTCGTTGTTAAGATGTTCCCCCGCATGGGCTTCATCGTATCTCTTTGTTTTGCCAAGTTCTTCTCACATGTGACAAGTGTGTATCTCGTCTTCACCGTCAATGTTATTTAACATCTTCTCATCGAATTCTAATAAAGAGGATGCATCTACCGACAATATAACTTTTCCTCCATTTACCGACAGAAACCCAAAGGAAAAAATGTACTTTCTCACATTAGTTGTGATGTCTCTGATACTTACTCTTATCATTTGTATATTGTACAGAATCAAGACTTGACTGGTTGAAATTTTGTGTGTGAAAGAGTAGATCAATTAAAACAATTTTAGAGTTACGGTGTGGTTGATGATTTGATGCAAAATACCCTGCTTGGAAGTGTCAAAAGAATAGGTAAGTCTGTGGCATCAATTGCTTATGTGTTCTATGCTAATTTGTCAACAAAAATTAGTTCAACTGATTCTCTATGGCATAATTCTACTACCCAACACTTTCAACTGATGAAATTGCTATTTGACTCATGGTTGGCCAGGTCCAATTTGTAAGTCTCTTCGATGACCACATGTTTTCCGCATTCAGTTGCTATTTCAAATTAGTCACTGACAGAATATAACAACGTCATAAAAACTCTGTCACTTATAGATTACTATAAGGTAAGGCATAGCCGTTTGATTTGGATAGACATATTTTCTCTATTATCATCTTTTATGTGGGCTACACACTTACAAGGAACATTTTACCATTTCCATCATTATTTATGGGATTTTGATGGATCAACAAAATGTATAAGTAGTCTATTTGTGTCTTTAAGATTTTTGGGTATGTCGAAGAAATTTCTTTAGATCCGCTCATCAGCACCACCTCATGTGGAGCCACAACACACTTTTACCGCTTTCGAATCTTAGATTGCTCTTATTGTTAATCTTGCACGACAAAAATTTGTTCGTAATGAGCTTTAGAGCCTATTAGCTCGTCAAAATTTAATACTTGAGCAGCAAGCTGAGAACATTCGTCATCTCACTCAAATTGAGAATCTTTTGGTTTCTCCACTTATTTCAAAATCTTCCGAGACTTAAGCCCCTGCATCGCAACATCATATTCCATATTCTTTAGCTCTTACTAGCATAGTTTCATTGTTTCGGTTCATGATCCTTCCACAGCTAACCCTGAACGTTCTATTCTTGTATCCCAACCCCTATTCGATGACATGAGCTTGTTACATAGTCTCCAATTGCTTATTTGGTTCCAACTTCTCCTATTCTTGAACTTGTCATGGTTGTTCGTGATATTTTAGTTCAAGTTTCAGAGTCTCAAGCTACTAAGCTTCCACCTCCTCACGAAGACTATTTCATCCTTTATAAAGTCATCGCAGCATCATTATTTTTTCGTTTAAAAAAATTATGAGGTGAGTACTTTTTTTCATTTCCAGGATGGTACTTGGATTTTTATTTCAATTGCTAGTTGTTTTCATATGTTAATTTATGTGACGTATTTGGATTCTTAGGTAGTTTCTGCTTGGATGATATTAAACTTGCCATTGGTGATGGATTTTTACTTATGCCATTTGGTTATTTTCACATTAGGTTCTTCCTTATGCATGTTTGATTAGTGGGGAATTATCATTTTGAGCATTTTAACCTTGGATTTTTTTGTTGGATTTTATTTTTGACTGCCTAGACATATTTTATTGCTGTGGCTTATTCCTTTTGGTGGATTTGTACACTCTTGGGCTCATTTTTGGAAAAATGGGGAGTGGTATTAGTAAGGTGAAGGTAAAAGAGAGTAGTAATTGGAAGTTAGAAATGACATGCTTCGCGATGATATTTTGGTTCAATTACTTGAGGAAAGTGCTTTGTTTCTATCATTCTAAGTTAAAGACAAAGTGTTAGTTTGTTACACTTCTATTTGTGTTCTTGTATTTAAATTGTGTAATTTCAAATTGAGAAATGATTGTGAAGATGTTTTGTGGGAAGAGTGCCAAAAGAGAATGCAAGAATATACTTTAGAAGATATTTATATTATTGGCTTCAGGGTTATTTTGTCTTGTATATATATACAATTTTATTATTATTATTAATAAAAAATAATTTTTATTTATAAATATAAATTATTTTTTTTATTTTGTTATGTATTCAAATAAAATACATTTACGAATTATTCAAATAACTCATTTAATTGTTAAATAACATTATTAAAAATGTTCTCTACATATATAATATTGAATGAGCAACAATATCGTATAACAAGTATACTGAATGTCTACGATAAATATTATGAGATGATATTAGTGCGAGTAATAATGATAGTCACGTTATAAAGGCATTAGGATAGACTAATAATTAGAAAATTATTTTTCAAACATGACCAATTAATGATAAATTATATGATAATGCATGTAATCAATGATTTAGGATATAATTATACTAATATGTGATGTAATCTTTTTGATTTAAGATATCATAGTCGAATCTAATATAAATGTACATAGGTTATATGGTATAAATATTGCGTATTGTATGGTAAAATCAGTTTGATAATGTACTGTTTATATATGTAAATAAATGATAGTCAAAACAAGATCCGTTGGCTCGATATACATAGGATTGGAGTTTCTACTGACTTGATACAAATTTAAGTTCTTAAATGAATATCAATAAATGATTGAAATAGTAAATCTTTAATCAGTGAAAATTAAATATCATATGAAAGAGTTTGTAATGATGAGTTTAATGTATATTGATCAATAGTTCGCATTTATATCAATACAGAGTTTTAACACATCATGGACCTTTATTTGATTAGGATTGGACTATGAAAATACATTATCCATATGCTATATGCAATTAAGGTGAGGTTTGATGAAATATTACTTCATTGTAATTTAGAGGTTATAGCATATGTAAGCGAACTAGTATATACACGTAATAAAAAATACTAAAATTTTGTTTGCTTTCCAAGATTCATGCGATCAATCTTAATATTATATATATATATGAATATAATGTAGTTGATTCGTATTGTATATTAGACAATTTGTTAAACCACAAACATAAATTTAATGCATCTACGTCTCTATAGTATCCACACAATCGAAAATTAACTTGGAGTACTAGTTCCTGTGTTCTTAAGTGTCGATTGTTTTGTATATTTTTCTTTTCTCAAAAATAAACATGCAAAATAAAACCTAAATGTACACTTTAAAATGCAAATATCATATATTTATAATGCTATTTTAGAGTTTTAATTTAAACTTGAACTATTAGAGTAGGCTTTTTTTTAAAGGCTAATCTATTTAGTAAAATATGTACTAATAAATTTAGTTCAATTTTTATATAATGGGTTTAATCAAATTTCATATTCAAATAGTTCAACAAATCTTAGAGACTTCTAGGATTCTCCACATATATATATATATATATATATAAATATATATATATATATATAAATATATATATATATATATATAAATTCATATTTATAAATTAACGTCACTATTATTTTCGATTTTAATATGTTACCCAATACTTTTTTGTAACGTTAGTAAAAATACTAAAATCTAATTTTTGTGTTATAAGCAATGAGCGGTGTTATTCAAGTGACAATAATGTCAGTGATTCGACATTACTTTACTCGCAACTTATATTATCATATAATTTAATTCTTTTATCCGATATATCTTAATTAAACATGAGGCATAAAATATGTCACTCATATATAGTTTAATGTTATATTTCTTTAATATCCTAAGTAGATTTATTTTATCAAATAAAATCAACATCACATATCAATTTATTTGAGTATGATCATGTATTTTTATAGTTTTATTCGATCAAAGTGTCTAAAATATCACTCCATCATATAAATGGGACAAATCATATCTTGATCATATACATCTCTCTGTACGGGCTATGATATATCTAATTATTTTTGTATAATTTATTTTGTTATAGATGACGTTTGAAAATATTAAAAATATGTCATTCTCAATATTAAGAACTTTGGTAATTTCAAATTTAAGAATCACATACATCATTTTGTCACTATGAGAATTGCTTATAATACTCATGTAATGATCCATATAGCATTCTCATAGTAGGTTAGTCTACTATATTAATTCATTAACTTGCACTTATGTGTTGACTTGATATTTTATATCATAACATGCATATATTATTATCAATTACTATTTATATTAATCTTTATGTATTATTGTTACCTTATTTATAATAATACTTGACTAGGGACACTTAAAAATAATATTCAATTAATTGAACAGAATAAGGAATTAAGGAATGACATTCGTTAGCTTTTCTAAGCGATCCAAAACAAACTACATTTAAAGGTTTAATAGACAGATCAGTTAGTTGATTATTTATATGCATATACTATACAGCTACTATCTTAGACTTAACAAGGTTTCAAATAAAATAATACCTAATATTTATGTGTTTTGTGTATGATTGAAAGGCAAGATTCTTGGATATATTGATTGCACTTGTATTGTTATAATAGATTGATATTGTCTCTTGTGATATAATATAATCATTCAACATCTGTTGCATCTAAAGTAGCTGAGTGTAGTAACTCTCAACAGTAATGTATCATGCCTTAGCAATGGAGATCAAAATGGAATTATGCTTTTTACTCATCCATGAAACCAGATTGATTCTAATGTAGAAATAACCATAAGATGTTCTCTTTCCAGCATCTACATTACTTGCCTAATATGCATCAAAATATCCAATAAGATTAGCATAGGAATCTTTACTATACAAAATGCTATGATCTATTATCCTATTGACATATCGAGTGATTCTTTTAACAACACTAAGATAGGTCTCCTAATGACATGCTTGAAATCTAGCAAATAAACCAATATTACAAGCAATGTATGGTCTACTAACAGCAAGATAAAGTAAACTACTTGTTTTCCTCTAATAAAGAATGAAATCAACATCTTTACTTAAAGAATCACTATGCAACTTAATATTAGTACTAAGGGAAGTCCTAGTATATTTTTTACTATCTAGTCCAAATATCTTAATTAGGTCTTTTATAGATTTAGATTAAGATATAAGTATCTCAGTTTTGTTTACTTAATCTACAAGCTTAGAAAGAAATTCAATTCACCCACCTTGCTCATTTCAAACTATTGTTTCACAACATCAACAAATTAAAGTGTAAGACATGTAATGGGAGAACAAAACACTATATCAACAACATAGATTTGAGCTAAGTAATGTTATTATTTATCTATCTAATGAAGAAAGTACAATCAATACGTATATGTATAAATCTATAGTTCTTAAAATATATGGTTAATCTATCATACCAAGCCTCAGATGTTTGTTTTAATCCATATAAAACTTTTTTAAGCCTATACATATGGTCGAGGAATTTTAGATCTATAAAACCCTATGGTTGTTTAGTGTAGGTCACTTTTTATAGGATACCATTTAGGAAGGCATTATTGATATTTAGTTGGCACATATTAAAGTTCAAGCTACAACCAATAGCTAACAAAATTTTAATGGATTCAAGCTTAGCAAGAGGTTTAAAAATCTCATCAAAATTTACTCCTTCTACTTAAATGTAACCTTGTGTTACAAGTCTAACTTTATTCCTAACAATTATGCCATTTTCATTTGATTTGTTTTTGAATATCCACTTAATTCTAATGACATTGACATCATTTAGTCCAAGCATTAAGTATCACACATTACTCTTACAAACTAATTCAACTCCTAATGCATGGCATCACCCAAAACTCATTTTCTAAGGCTTCTTTAAACTTTTTGAGCTCTATTTAGGATACATAGCTAACATATAACAAATGATTTAGTATATAACTATGTAATCTAAGTCCTTCATTAGGCTCATCTATGATATTTTTTCTTTAGGATGATTTAGTTTGACCTTAGCAGAAGGTTTTTTTTGACAGACTAGCATCAATTTTCTAAATATCATTAGAGGCCTCACATTAATTATTGTGAGAAAGTGTTCTTATAAATTCAATTAAATCATTATAAATAGGTTAACAAGAGCTATCATTTATTACCACATTAATAGACTTCATCATTCTCTTAGTCCTAAGATTGAATACTCAATAAGCCTTGCTATTACTAAAATAATCTAAGAAAATTCCCTTATCATTTTTCTCTATAAAATTTTCTAGGTTTTCCCGTATATTTCAAACTAAAACATCCATTACTGAATACTTGAAAGTTTTTAATAGTAGGTTTCTTTCTTTTCCATAGCTCATAAGGAGTTTTATTAGTCTTAAATCTAAGGTAAAGCCTATTAACATTGTGATAAACAATATTTACAACTTTTCTACAATTGTGAAGGGCAGCACTCTTTTTATGAATCATCACATGAGCTATTTCTTGAATAAGTCAATTCTTTCTCTTAACAATCTTATTATATTGAGAAGTGATTGGTGCAAAAAATTCTTGACTAATTACATTATCAGTACAATACAATTCAATACTAAAATATTCAAATTCCTAACCATGGTCATTTATAATTTTAGTTATCTTGCACTCCTTTTTATTTTAAGTCCTTTAAGCAAGTTTCTAGCTTATTTAAAAGTTTCAAGTTTCTTTGTCAAAAATTTTACCCAAGTAAACCTAGAAAAAACATTAACAACTACAAAAGATATATATCTTACCATCAAGGTTGTTGATCTAATTTATCTCACAAAGTTCATATTGCAAACAAACCAAAACATATATATAGTGAAAAAATGAAAAAAAAAATTGTTTGTTTACCAAGATCCATGCAATAAACTCCAATGTTATATATATATATATACATATATATATATATATATATATATAATATAGCAAATTTAGTCATATCTTTGTATTAGGTGACATATTAAACCACAAATATAAATTGAATGCCTTTACATCTTTACAGTATCGACACGATCAAGAATCAATTTAAAATGTTAATTCTTATGTTTAGAGTGTTTGTTGTTTTTTTATGTTTTTCCTTTCTTAAGACAAAACACATAAAAGCAAATTTTAAGCACATCCTAAAAAACTCAAAATATCATATATTTATTATAATATTATTTTAAAATATTGGTTTAAATCTAAACTAATAGGTTAAGTTTTCTTTTAAAATCTAATTTATTTAGTAAAGTATATATTAATAAATTTAATTTAATTTTTATATTATCGATTTATCAAATCCAATATGCAAATAATTTAACGAATCCTAAACAAATCTAGAATTCTTGACATATATATATATATATATATATACATATATCAAAATTTATATTTATGAATTATCGTTGCTATTATTCTTGATTTTAATGTGCAACTTAGTAAGTTCTCGTAATGTTAAAAATAACATTAAAAGTTAATTTTAGTATCACAAACAGTAAATAGTATCTAACAATGTATCACAACTATAGAAATGATTAGAATGTCAGTGATTTGACATTACCTTATCTATAATCAATGTTATCTTATTTAAACAAAGTCATACATTTTCATAATCTCACTCAATCAAAAGATCTAAAATATTACTTCCATTATTAGGAGAGACAAATTTTATTTTAATCACACACAACCTTCTGCACAAGTTATGACATATTTGATTATTTTTTTATAATATATCTTATTACAAATAACGTTTGAAAATATCAAAATATATCATGCTCAATATTAGAAACTATGGTAATCTCAAGTTCGAAGATCACATACATCATTGCTACTATAAAAATCACTTATGATATTCATATAATGATTTATATAGCACTCTTATGGTTTGTTGGTTAAAAATATTAGTTCACTAACTTATACCCATGTCATAACTTGATATCTTATATTATAAAACACAATATATTATCATTAGTCACTACGCATTTCAATCTCTATGTATTATTATTGTCTTACTCACAATAATACTTAACTAGTGATATTTAAAAATAGTATTCAACTAATTGAACTTACTATTTTAAAGACATTATTATATTTATTAAATACATATATATGTAAAAATAAATATGCCAAATATCCTAAAAAAATATTATTAAATTTAGGGTATATACCAATAAATATAATGACTTTAGATGTCATATTGTTTTCACTCCATGGGTTTTCTTTTGACATGCTTTAGTTTGCTTGCCTACTTGACACGAACCACACACAATGTCTTATTTTCAAAGTTTAGGCAAACCTTCAACTAATTGTTCCCTAGACACTCTTAACAATTCTTTATAATTTACATAACCTTGCCTTTCATGCCATAACTTCGTTACATAAACTTGGGCTTTATTACATCAAAGGGAGAAGTTTAGGATAATACCATAATAATTATCAAAGATTCTCCTCTCTTTTATTACCCATTATCTTTTAAAATCATAAATCATGCACATGTCTTTTGCAAATTTAATTATCAAATTTATATTATAAAACTGACTAATATTTAAAAGATTAGTTTTAAACCCCTCTACTAAAATATATATATATATATATTGTCAAGCTTAGGCATTTCTTCAAACTCTATTTTTCATTTACCTAAAATGAAAGCTTGACTCCTATCACCAAAGGTAACAAAATGAACATTGTACTCTTCTAAGGATGAGAAAAAAGTCCTATCTCCACACATGTGTCCAAAGAAACAACTCTATAAGTGCCACACATGATTTTTTCTAATTTTAAGAGCTATATGAACAACATAACTTTTGTTATTTGGATTACTTATAGGCTAACTTTTGGTGATTATTTTAGTTAGAGACATGAGCCTTTCACTTATCACTTTAGTTTGGTTAGCTAACTATACAACTTTATCAGCTAGACTAACTTGGCTAATTTAGTCTTATAGTCGATTGAGAATCTCTTCTTTTTTCTATAGGTAAAATAATTTGGTCTAATATGCCACTTTTTGCTACAATCATGGTAGATAAGTACAAATATACATAAAGGATGAGACTTAGATAATTTTCTATCCTGTTTTATAGTCGACACCTGTTAAATTGTCTTAAATGTGGAAGCCTCACTATCTTAATTCTTTTAATACAACTTTAGGATAATCATTCTTAAGACCATTCCTAATCTCATGTGGAACTTTAGTTTTTACATCATCACTATTTACCTTAATTGATGGTACAAATACAGTCATAAATGTGGAAGCCTTATTACGATTGGTTATAGAAAAACCTAGTCTAGTTTTGCTATTTGAATTTTGTCTTAAATTCAACATCTCATCTAGCTTCTTATTCTCACTTAAAAATTTTGTAAGCTTAGATTTTGTCATAAATATCTCACAACTTGAACCTTTAATTTTTTTTTTTCAAGACTACTGACTCTTCTTACTCTTTGGTCTACCTAAAAAATCCTCTTTGTCTAACTTAACTGTGTTGCATTTATTTAATATTATCTTATTGACTTTCTTAAGTTTCACACTTTATTTATATAACTAGACAAAGGCATCAATAACGCCCAAATGTTATAAGTAACATTGTAGTATTAAATTCATATTAAGAATTTTATGAACCAAAATTTTTGTGAGTCATTATCACGGACTAGGCTTATTTAATAACAAAGGGTCCATAATAAAATTTTATTATTTTATTTAGGATTAAACTTTTCTAAAACATAAGAAGAACCATAAAGAATAAATAATTATTGATATAAGGAAACATTTCATAAAATATGCATTTGTTCAAAGAAGACTATATTTTATACAAGGAAATTTGAAGATTGAAGCTAAGTTCAAAATATTTCCTTGTTTTTATACTAATAATAATTATTAAGTATTTATCATGCATTTGTGGTCATATATATGCATGATGGATGATAATTAGAAGAGTTTATAATATGATTTTGGGTGTTTAGGTATGGATTTTTTTATAATAATAGACTAATGGTTATTACTTGTGAATAATGAGCGGAAGAAAAAGAAGTTTTGTAGAGTTGATATATGATAGTAGCTTAGTCCGTAAACTTAGTAAAATCAAGTATTCTCACAAATAAACTAGACAACTATAAGGTCATAAAGAATTTTATTTCATCAAAAACATTGAGTTTTTAATTTTTAATGATTTTTCATATTTGGCTCTAAGAAGCTAGAAACTATCCTATTTTTGTAGAAAGTTTGAATGATAAAATTATTTTGATTAATCAAATGATCTTTAAAGTTTATGAAATTTTATACATTGATTTCTAAATATATTTATTATATCATATTTAAATTTCAAGATCAAATTCTTTGTCTTAGAATGGTTATAAATTTTGGAATAAATATAGCTTATTATTAATTTCTGTTTAGTAGAATTTGAGAATTTCAAAACAAAATTTATTTGAAATAGTCATAAAATGATTTTAGGCCCAAAACTTTTATTAACTTACTATCTACATGTTTATATCATTTATGCAAAATTATAGGATAATTGCACACATATTGTATTTTATAAACATCAAAGAGTGAGGGGTTATTTAGCATGTAGTATTACATTATCAAGATAAGGTACTAAGTTCAGAATATCAAAATACTTCATTTTATGAGGTTTAAAGATTGATATTTTTTATTAGAACTTATATTATGTTTCATAAGTATTATGCTATAATCTTATGAGAAAAGAATGTTATTTAAGGTATAAGAAAAATCCTTAAACAATATAAGGTTAGATTAGACAATTTTAAAAGTATTAAGTTACCTAGATGGATATAATAAAATAGCACTAAGTTTAATAAGTTATGTTATAATTTATGATAATATATATAAGACTTATGAATATTGATTTTTGATTATAGGTGAAAGTGTTTAAGTTAGCTTAGTTGTGATTGTTAAGAGGTGAGTAAGTCAAACTTTTATTTTAAACAAATTATAATAATTATATGTACGTATAAATGTATGTTTGAATGTATATATGTACATGTTATGTATGCATGAATGATATGTAAGTAAGCTAAACTATTGTTTTAAAAGAATCATAATAAACATATATGTGTATGATGTATGAATATATGTATGTGTTATATGTGTATCAGTGGCAAATTTATCACTTGTATATATTTTTGTTATGAAAGTATTTATCAGATACATGTTTATATCTATATATTATTGATTTTCTTATGTTCAAAATATATAACAAGCATAATTGTGTTTTGTGCATTAACATAAAGCATGGCATAGAAATGATTTCTAAAGAAAGTTAAGAAAGTTTTAAATGATTTTAAGACTTAGAGGACTTAGCTTATGGAGTTCTAATCTTCGTAAAGTGGATTAGATTTTTATTTATATATTTTGATCTATTATAGTTAGATTTTCGTCTATATGTTCTAATTATAATGTTTAAACTCTTCTTAATTATGAGAAGTCCCTAAATAAAGGATAGCCAAGCATCATTGAAAGAAAAGAAAAGAAAAACTCAATCACATCATTTTATATAAGTACGTATTATGGATTTATATGTGTGATAAAAATATTTTATTTTCAAAAGTCAAGAAAAAACTAGCTTGCTTATTGAGTCATCGCTCATTATAGTTTATTATGATTTTTAAGTATTAAAAGTTATTGTTTTAAAAGGACATAGTAGATTTGGCATCGATGTTTTGTGAGTTACTTGGTACCATAGTTTATTAAGTTTGATATTTATATTTTACTTTAGTTTTTAAAGGTTTTGAAGATTAATTAATGTCTTATTTAGTTAGTTACTTTGATGAATAATATAAGAATTTTTTTATTAGTTAAATTTTAATTGCTTCTGTACAATTTAAGCTCTGTAAGTTAAGAAAAATCATACTTCAAATTGTTCCGAATTTTGAAGTGTGTTAGCATTAGTAAAATCTTTCTCACTACTAGACTCGTCTTCTTATGAGTCAATAGACTCAAGTTTTGCTAAAGAAACAAAAATTGTGAAATTATTAGTCTCATCACTCTCATCTTTACTAAGCATATCATCACTCAAAGAAGCATTTATTGCTTTCTTTTCTTTCAGGTAATCTGGACATTCAGTTTTAATGTGACCAAAACCTTTACATTTATAACATTGTAAATATTAAGATGGCTTCTTATCTTTCCTGGATCCTTTAGTTAGATTCTTACCCTTCTTAGATCCATTTTGACTATTCCTAAAAAAATCATTTTTAGCTCTAAAGCATTTTTTAAATATTTTAATGAATAAAATCAACTCTTCATCATTAGATAATGAATCATCTAAGTCATTCTTATTGTTTGACTTGACAGATTTAAATGCCAAAGACTTAGATTTCGTTGGGGAAAGAGCCTAAACTCATAAGTCTAAAGTGGTTCAACTTACTCTTTTGTCCTAATGGAATCTAAGTCCTTACTTTCTTTTATGGTTTTCACCTTAAATTGAAATCTCTCAAGTAAACTTCTCAAAACTTTTCTAACTATAAAACTTTTAGAAATCCTCTCACTTATATTAAAATTAGAGTTAGCTATGTCATTTAATTTGACATAAAACTCATCAAAGGTTTCATCATACTTCATTCTAATATCTTTGAACCTAGAGTTCCAAAATTTGAAGTTTAGAGTTTTGACAATTGTAGTTCTCTCATAGATAGTCTCAAAAATATTTCAAACATCTTCGACAATTTTACAAATGGATATTTTTTTGAATGATTTGAGAAACAAATCTACGAAAATCATATTCACAGCCTTACTATTATAGTTTGGCTCAACCATCTAATTTTTAGTCCATTAACTAGAAACACCATCTAACATGACTACGAGAGGATTCTAAGCCTTCACACACAATATCCACACTTTCTCATCTATAGATTTTAGAAAAAGTTTTCATTCTAACTTTCCAATATGGATAGTTATTTCCACCAAAATAGGAAGGAATTATCAAACCTTGAGATTTGTTCTCTATGTAGACACTAAAGGATCAAGGTTATACTTTAATACTAATTAAAATTCCTACATTTAGAGCCTAATTAAGGTGTCAATCAGCGGAAAACAATACTATTAACAAGCAAATTATGACATATTAAAATTTGTTACGCCCTGAATGAATTTAAGAAAAATATGTCTCAAGATTTCACCTAAGAACAACCATAAATAATCCCAACTCATGCAATTGAAAGCAATGAATAAATTAAACACTACAAATTGGTATTGAAGGAAAATCTTATAAAGAATTTGATGAATACAGCACTATAATATTATATACCATAGGCATATGATGTTGTTACACTAATTTTGAATGTCTTAACTCTCAAAGCCTTGTCATAACTATACAATTTACCGTAATAACATTTTGGATTTTTTTAGTTATTTAATTTTAAATATTTTTTTATTTACAAGTGTCTATTTTCTAACATAATTAATTATTATTTTGTCTTGTCAAATACTTCTTTTGCATATGTGACTCATATCAATACATATGCACGCGCGCGCACACACACACACATATGTTTGTCTTTTGGAATAAAAATGTACCTTATTTTATGGCTATAAAAAGCTTTATATTTAGCAAATATTCATTCTTTCAAATTGAGACATCAAAAAACCGCACGTAGATTTAATGCATTGCATTCATAATCCTTGACAATTAGTTTATCAAAAAACAAATTACATTTGTAAAAGAAAGGCAATAATCAAGTGAATGCATTAATGAAAATCCATTATAAAATAAAAAATAGAAAATAAAGTCAGTTATCCAATTATTAGCCGTTGATAAATCATATACTTTTCTATCAAAATATAAATAAATGTTTTATCAATACTTTCCTTGAGGTTTGTAAAAATTTTAATTTGTAACAAATTTTATGAAAGGGACACTTACCTCTTCCCTTATTATTGTTGGCTAATACCAATTTTTGCAATTACATAAATAACTCCATTAAAGAAATTCAATAATAGCCAACATCCTTAATTGTTGCTATAAAACAGCAAAATCATAAAAATTTATGAAAGAGGAAGAACAAAGTGCATTTCGAAAACATTCTCTCTATTTCTTCTATGTTTTATGTTTAGCTAAATTGCTATATAACCTAATCTGTTGTTCGTTGCTCTGTAACAATCACCCCTACTATATTTTTTGTTTTATTTTTTAAAAACCTAAACACAAAATTAATTTCATTTTATGTTCAGACCTTTTTAAGAACGTCGAACATTCTCTTTTATGTGAGATCTGAGGGAACGATGTTGGCGGCAATTTGGCTGGAATCTGATTCGGTAATGGTAACAGTGGGAATGGTAGGGGCAATAGAAATAGGAAGAATAGCAAGGGTGAGCTCAGCAGGGCAATGGTGAGTTATGGTGGTTATGAGTTGGGTGATTGGTAGGCGAGTTCAAATAATGGGAATTGAGTTTTTGGCTAGGAAATTTTCATTAGTATATTGAAGGTGAGCAAGTGGCAGTTGCTAGTGTTAAGAAGAGGAATAATATATTTGTTGGAAGTGGAGGATGTAAAACATGAATAAAAATATAAAAAGTATTAGGAAATTAAATTATTAGCCAACTCCATGACTAAAACAATATAGTGGGGCTTGAATTCCCTAAAGTTATTATTTTCGGGTTTGACTTATTTAATAATAAAAGTCCATAATAATGTTTTATTATTTTTTGAAGCATGAACAACTCAAGAAACCTAAAAAAGGTTTTGATTAGTTTAAAGTTTTCCTAAATTACAAGAAAAACATTTAAGTATGAGAAATGCTATATAGTAGTTTATTGTTAATGAAAATGTTATTTAAATAAAATTTATATTTGTATCAAATGAGTTTAAAAATTTCATACAAGGATATATGGAGAATGAAGGTGAGTTTAGGTTTTCGTTATATTTTTATGACAACCTGATTTGGGGTGCTTAGGCATGAATTATTTGTAATAATGGATTAAAGATTATTGTTTGTAAAGAAAGTAGAAAGGAAACTTTTTTAGAGTTGTTGTATGCCAACAGCAAAATCCAAGAATTTTATCAACTTCAGTATCATGAATTTGCAAAACTAATTTATATGATAAAGCTAGATATATTTCATGAAGAATTTTGTTTCATTCAAAAATATAAAGTTTCCAATTTTTAATAATTTTTGAAACTAACTTTAGAATATTGACAACTACTCAACATATTTTCACAATCTTTGAAAAATAACATATGAATAATGAAATCATTTTAATTAATCAAATCATCTTCAAAAATTATAAAATTTTTCACAATCCTTTTTATTGTATCTATTATTATGAACTTTAGGTCAAATTGTATGTTCTTGAAATATTTTGAATTTTTGAATGAACACAACTCACTACAAAATTTTCTTTGGAAGAAAATGAAAAATCTCAAAACTAAATTTATTTAAAATAGTTATAACATGAATTTAGTCTCAACTAGTTTACCATATACTTTCTATATGTCTATAACATCTATACAAAATTATAGAATATTAGGTATATATTCTAGTTTCTAAAAATTGAATATTGAAAGCTACTCAGCATAATTTTAGATATTGTTAAGATAGTGACTAAGTTTGGAATATGATAAAAAATAGTTTTATGTTGAGTTAGGAGTCAATATTTTTACATAATCATATATTATGAGTTTTAAACATTTTTGATGTTATGAGAAAATAATATCATTTAAAGTATAAGAAACATTCTTAAATATTATAACATCAAATGACAAGCTTAAGAATAGTATGTTTTCCAATGGATTAGACAATACAAGTAATATCACTAAGGTTTAGTGAGTTATGTTTTATTTTATTATTGTGTATATGAGACTTGTCAAAGTTGATCTTTAATTATGGGTCAAAGTGTTTAATTTAAATTTATTATGATCGTTATAAGTAAGTGTACTAGATTTTTTAAAATGAACTATAATAAACATACATGTATACACAAAATTGTGTGTTTATGTGATTGCTTATAAGTTTTGTGCATTAGCATTGAAAATAAACATATTTATTGCATTTTAAGAAGGATCAAAAGAATTTTGTAAGAAAAATGCCTATAAAAATTAAGATTTGTGTACTATAATATTTGACTTTGTTACTTGTTTAGTAGATAATTGTAAATAATTTAAGTTTGATATGGAAAATGTTAAACCCACAAAGTGATATTTTCTAAAACATCAAGGAATAGCAGAATTCTTCCCCGTCACATAATTTGATGTTATGTTATCCACTGTTTGACTTTGGGGGTACCGCTACTTCAATAAAAAATAAAATACATCTCATAGAAAAGATGTTAAAAAGGAAAGGAGATTCTACAACCATATACGCAGAAGCTATATACAAACGATTAATGTTGTATACAAATTAAGAGATATAATGTGTACATTCTTCATACATGGTAAATATTTGTGTATGCAATTACCATACGGTTAATGACATAACAGAGTTGTATGTACAAATTAATTAAGATATAAAATGTGTACAATCTTCAGAGACGTGGTAAATATTTATATGCAATTTCCTTTGACGACTGAGGAAATTTAGCAGCAGAAACAACAATTGAACTTTTTTCTGGATCCGATGTCAGACATCTTTGCCTTCTGCTTGATCTTGTATTCTTTGTTTCTTCTTTCTTCTTCTGCCTGTGCTATTGCTCCTGCAGCAATTCTCTCAATTTTTTCTATCTTGCTTTGGTAGTGTTGTTGGTTTAATGTCTTTCTCTGCTCCAATTCTCCCTTCAATATTTCCATTTAATATGCTCTCTTTAAACCACCAAGTGTGGTATATTAATTAATTACCTTTTTCTTTTCTGTTTTGGTCCCGGCTTGCAACTTCTCATTCTCCTAATCAAGCACAGCAGATTTCGTCTTCTCGTACATAAAATTTCACCTTAATAATTAATTATAAGAATATATATTCAATAACTTCTGTTCTATTTTGCCTGTAATCTTTTAAAAGCTCAAACAATTAATTTTCACCGTTTATTAATATTTTCAATCTGTGCTCTCTCCCAAGCTCCTGCTTTTGTTTCTTCTTTATTGTTTAGTTTTGGAATTCGCTTCTGCTTTTGAACTATGACCTCAGGGTTCATATGTAATGCCTCTAATTTAAAAAGTTAAATAATATTAAAATATTCATAAAATTCAAATGATTATAAAATATTTCATATAATTTATAGAAAAAACTCGTAAATAAATTAATTAGTTAAATATTTTTAATCATGAATAATTATAAATTTTGAAATTAAATAATAGAACAAAAGAAAATTCTCAAAAATTCTAATACCTAGAGAACCAAATGACAGTAGAAACTCGGTCAAATTTATTTTCTAAGTACACAATCTTTCAATCATTTAGAATCACAATAAATTATAGTGAGTTTTAAACTTAATAAAGTACACTAATTTTTCATATACATAAAATACATACATACTTATATACAACGTACCTGTATATAATGCACGCACATAATATGATATGAGATAAAATCATATTCGTTTCAAAAATTTCGTAATACTTATTTACTTTATAAACTTCTTTTAAATTTTTTTAAAAATATTTCCCCTCAATTATCTCTTAGCAGGACTTCACATATCACTTATCATTGAATGAACCAATGTCAACTGTCGATAACATACTGTATATAGGGTAATTAATAATTACTGCATATAATTTAAAAAAATAATAAATACTCATGCCTAAAGGTAAGAGCCATGTCCTCATCTTGATCATCAATGCGTTCTTCCACATGCATAAATATTTTTTTACATGAATATGAAGATCACTATACTCAAGGATATCCTCAAAGCCTTCTCCTATAGCATATGGAATAATAAACAATAACAATAATGTAAAATCCAAAGGAATGATCACACTAAATAATAAAGGTTCTATATAATTTATAATTTTCTGTTAAGAAAGTAATGAAATTTGAAATTCAAGCACATAAAACTTAACTTTCATGAGTATTTTTTTACAAAATTATTTTCCTATTAATTTAAACACAATGCATATATTCATGTTTCAATACCAATATACGTGATATAAAATTAATCACAATAATACATTCATCAATAATTACAATTACAATAATATACGTACTTATAAACAATTATATAAATATGTAATAATGTCAAAATAATACTTTTTTAAAAATTTATAACTAAAAAATATTTTTAAAAATACTTTCAAACATATACATAAATTTATTGTGATTTTCTTTTAAAAAGTCTCATATACTTACCTTTTGACGATTATAATAAAGACTAATTTAAATACTTTGATATATAATAGAAAAAAATTAATATTTATAAGACTCTTATACACTTTCATAGTGTATATATAATCTCATTAGACCTCAAATTTATCATAAAACTAAGTTTTTTCATAGTCTAAATTCAATCAATTGTCCTAATAATATTATGTTATCTACTAAGTAACTCTCAATTATTAATTTTTAGAAAAAAATAATGAATGCTTAAATATCATAAAATTTTATAAAGATAATAAAGACATATAGACAGTAAGTTATAAAATTTTTAAGTATAAATTCATATTCTAACTATTTAAAATAAATTTTATTTTTAAAACATCAAATTCTGTCAAATAAAAAATGGCAATGAACTATTTTTATTTAAAATTTTATAATAAATCATAGATATAGAATTTTACTTTAAAATTTAAGCATGACAAACAAAATATAATTTAAAATTAAAATATAAAATTTTATAATTTTTTAAAATATTTTAGTTAACTAAAATAATTTTATTATTTAATTATTTTACAAAAACGAGTAATTTTTTTGCGTTCTAAAGTCAAATTCAAAAAATTATTAAAAATTAAAAATATAATAATTTTTAATCAAACAAAATTAATAATAACCCTAAAGATGTCTACTTTATTTACTTAAAATAGTTTTAACAAATTCGAAACACATGATTTTATAAAATTCATGTATCAAGTTACTGTCATAATATTATTTCTGCAGAAATTTTATTTTTCTCTAATTATCTTTCCACAAATAAAAATTCTCTAATTTTTTAATTATGAAAATTTAACTCTAATATCACAATCTAATTATAAGTTCCAATCATCATATTCTATAAAACTTAAATAATAAAATTGATTGTTACTAATAGTAAATCGTTAATTTGAAAATTAATATAAAATAAGAAAAAGAAAATTTACTATTTTTCTTTTATCTTTTTTTTATTTTTGTCTCTCACTCTTATTTTCTTTTTATTTATCCTAGATACGGCAAAATTCTAAACACAAATTAACTTTTCTATTTATATTAGTATAAAATATTAATTTAACCCCTAATTTGACTATTTCTATCTATTTGATCCTAAACTTATAATTTATTTCTAAAATAGTTAATTATTTTTCATATAATACATATATTCTCAAAATATAACTTATTATTTATATATAAATATATAATATATATTAATGTAAATAGGATGTTACATCATAGAACTCAAAGAAAAGCGAACAACATTTTCTTCTGCCATTGTCTGCAAATTTTCTATCAAAAGTTTCACCTGGTAACTAATTCTTTAGAACCATATATGAAAATAATTTATATATGGTGTTGAGAAGAGAACAGAATTTTGAACTCCATTTTTGAGATCCTTGCCAAAGAATCGCCTGGTTATGGTATCTATCCTCTTTATTAGTATTGAATTTGCTCCTGGACATTTCAACCTCCTCTCTCGTCTTTATTCTGTGTTTAGATTCAGCTTCTTCAACTGAGTAAACGGAAAATGCAGCAGCAGCAACTGCAGCCGCAAACTCACTGTCTTTGGAATCATAATAATCCTGACTCATTTGCACAGAACATTGATTCTGAAACCAGTTCTGCACCTTGTCACCTAAAGAAGCCGGAAATTTGTGCTAATTTTCATTAACAGCGGATTGGAAGGTTGTTTTTTTCACAACATGTAAGGAATAATGCCGTGAAAATTGAACATAAATTACCTGTAGAGGATTGTATTTGAGATAGCCGGTTTGTTTCTGTTTTGTTGTTTGATTGCCCCATTTGTGGATCCGAAAATCTCACTCTGAAAAACCCAAAGTCATTCAGTAACAATTACATTGAAAATGACGCTAAAATATTGGAATAATAGTAGTTAGCAGAAACCAAATTCAGGGAGTTATGGTGGTACCTCTTTTGCTTAATTACATTCTCCATTGTCTCCAACTGATCTTCTGTCTTCAGGTTCTTGTGCTTTTACCGGCAGGGAAAGAAAGTCTTGCTTCGCAGGGACAGAAAGTCTTGCTTTAACTGGCCATGAACGGGAAGGAGAACAAGCAAAGTGGGATGGGATATACCTTGCTTGCATACAGTTTTTTCAGGGAACCAAAGAATTTCTCTGTTTCTTACAAAATACTCAAATGCTTTTTTGGCAAGTGGTTCCAAATTTAACGACTTTTTGCTTCCTTTCTTACTTGCTTTCTACTTGGTACAGATCATCTTTTAAAAATTTAAGTACTTTATATGATATGAATAATTGAATAATAGGACTTGACAATATATTTAGCAGATTTTCTTGCACGTGCATTTATTCCTTATTCCCTTTGAATGGTTAGGTTATGGAATTGTACAATCACAATTCACACATGCACAGATTAGAGAAAACTTGGAAACTATGTTCGTCCACCAGAATAAGCATGAAAATTATATATGTAACCCAAAGCTACAAGCCATGGCCATCTCTGTAATTCTGTAAGATAAATCTATCTAGGCACATAAATTGCATAAATCCATCTGTAGAAATAGATTCTGATTTGCCTGGTTGTGAGGTTTTCGCACATTGAGGGTTGAACTCAGAGGTCTACCTATAAGTCGGATAAACTTTTTTTTAACTCATCACTAAAGTTTAAAATTGCACCTTAAAACTATGACCGAGATATAACTCACACCAGATGATTAGATAGATGCCAATATTTGAAAAAGAAAAAAAAAAAGAAGCTGCATATATTGTTACACACACATACACACACAGAGACCACTTTCCTTTCATGATTTATAACTTTGAAATCTAGAAACAAAATATTAAATCTGAAACGCAAGATAAATATATACGTTTGGAAATATTTTTAGAAATCTATAAGAATTATGTTTTGAATATAAATTTTTAACAATAGAAAACATAATTAGTACTTGTTAGAAATTAAATTTTTAAAATGAAAATGTTTTCAAGAATATAAAATACTTTATTAAAAAATTGCAATTAATTTAGAAAATATAATTTCTATGAATATTCTTGTTTTCCATCTGTTTCTTCTATACTATATTAAGGTTTGTAATATTAGTATCTTTTACAAAACTATTTTTGTTAACTATCTTATTACAACTTATTGAATTTATGTATGTTACTGTTTATTCAACTGATACACAATTTATCTTTATTTCCATGATTTCCACCTGATAGGATTTTTAAGCTTTTTAGTTATATTAAGAATGTTGATCCTTATGCATAATTAAGACACTTATTATGTATTATGTTTTGCCAATAAAAGAAAAAAAATTGTTGAGGAGATAGAGTTTATTTAGAAAAGACCTCTTACTATTTAAGAAGATATGTTTCTTTTTATTTTAGGAAATAAAATCAGGTAAGGTTTTAAAAAAATATTTGTGTGTATATGCACACATTATTCATTTTATGTAGCAACTTTAAAGAATGCCAAAAAAAGAGTATGTGCTGCGAGTTTTATTTTCTCTTGAGTTTTCATTTTCAAGTTATTTATAGTTTCCTTTGTGATTTAGAGTAAAAATAAAATGATCAAAATTATGAGTTTTTAATTTGTAGTTTATGATTGTTCTCTGAAGTATAGCAAAACATTTTCATATTATTCTTTAAGAGAAGACTTGTCCTTGTTAAAAAGAGTTCAATGGTAGCTACCCATAGATGTTGCTAAATTAAATTAAAGAAACTTTGATGCATCAAGAGGAGAAGATCTCATTGAATAAATTCATCTAAAAAAAAGATTAAAGACTACAATAATAAATACAAAAAGGAGTTTTTATTTTGTATAAATTCATTTGTGCTTATAATTATTAATTTTTTTAATGGATTATTTTTCTCTTAGTATGATCTCTTAAATATAAGATTAAAAAATTTGAATCACGTTAAAGTCCGATTGCCATCATTATTTAATATACATTGTACTTGCTTAATTAATTGCTCAAGATTATTTAAAATTATTGGTAAATCTTAGCTAAAAAAATCTTACATACCTAACATCTCGTGGCTCTGTTTACCAAATCTTCACCTTGTATTAGAGCACTGCAATGGTCAATGACAGTCTCTCTACTTAAACCTTCCATGACACACCTTTCTCTCATTTACTATTTAAATTAAATTACATGCTCGAATTTTTTGATATAGAAATAGCAGTTTTTACATTCAATCTGAGCTAATATATTTGATGGTTTCATTAATGGATCTAAGACCTACCATATTAGTATATTTGGCGAATTAAATGGTTCGGTATCCTAAATACACCGCTTGGCGATGACATGATCAGTTATTACATGTCTGGTTGTTATCTTTGATGAATCAAACAGTTCTTAAGATTTTTATAGATCAAGTTATCTTGTAAATTATGAAATTCTTAAAAATTTTAGCTTAGAACTCAGTCTAAAGACAAGGTTTTAGAATTGTGTTTTGAGATACAATCAACAAAGAAAGACTGGCTGAAAACGTACTTAAGATAAATAGCATCTTTGATAATTCGGTTGAAGCACAAAGTGCAACCACTAACGATGACGCTATTCTTTACCTACTATATAACTGTGGCAGTGCAAATTACTGGAAAGGGTGAATGGATTGACTTGCATGAGGCATGCTCAATGCTCTTGACACATGAATATAGATAGGAGTAACCAAATTTTGCCGGTGTTGAAGAAGCACAAGGCAATTATTCAACAAATTATGCCAAGGCCAAGCAGAATTGGAGGAAAGAATGTGGTAGAGTTGGATTGAATTAGATTAAAAGTTTGTTATAATTACAGCCCAATGTGACAAATTTGCAATAAATCTAGACATCTTGCAGTTGTATGTTTCTACAAGTATAATCATGACTTCATTCCTCGGCGGGAGAACAATCATTGAGCTCAAGGACAAGCAAACAAATATGCTTTTGTTGCCAACACTGAAGGAACTGTTGATGCAGGATGGTAACTCAGTAGTAGAGCTACACATTATTTGACTAATGATGTGATTAATTTGAATTTCAGAGGTGATTTTAAAGATAATGAAAAACTTATCATTGATGATGGTCCAGGATTGTTCCTGGCACACAATTGAAATACCTCTCTAATTTTATCAATTCATCCAGTTTTTGTATAAAACAAATATGCCTGGTGTTTTTAAGATTTTATCTGGAAAGATTAGGAATGGCAACAGGTTTAGGACGAATATCTCTGAACATGCATTTGTACTCATTACAAGAAGTCAATATTAAGTCTGCACTAAATTTTCACCAAATTTAATATTTTATTATTAAATCTCATGTAAAATGAATATTTGACATTTACTAAACACGTAACCAATATTCGTAGATATTAGCAAATATTTATTATTTCAACTATGTTTATTTTATTTTTACCTTTAACATTGCTTAATTTATTGCATAATTTATGTACAATTAAAAATTTAATCATGTAAAAAAATATAATTTAATTACTACATATATACATATACAAAAAATATAATTTAATTACTACACATATACATTTGCACATTTGAATTCAAAAAATAATATTACTTTATTTTTTAAAAAAAATTCAATGGCGTAACACATGTAGTATTTGGAAATAAAAATAAGTTCTTTTCTTTTTTTTGTTTTATAGAAAACAAAATTATTTCTAGTGAAACAAAAAATGTTTTTACAAAAATAAAGGTATTTTATTTCCAATCGTAAATATTTTATTCATATATATATGTATATGCAAAAGAAATGTTAAATGTCAAAGTCTATAACTTTCAATGACTAAATTTACATATCTAACCATTTATTTGTTTTCTAAATAAAATATTAGTTCAAAAACTAAAATTTTCACATAAATAGTGTATGCAATAGAGATATTAAATGTTCTTTTGATGCTTTTGTTAGGAAACAATATTTATTTAAAAAACTAAATATTCGTAAATACCTATAATAAATATTTATCCGCACCCATACTTGTAATAAATCTATTATAGAATTTTATTTTTATTTTTAACTTGTCCTATCTCAAACCCACTAAAAGGTGTACTAAACTTTTTCCATTAGATGCGGGTATTAACGGATTTGTGGGTTAAATTATCATCTCTATCAAAGATATGCTTTGGGTGCAGAATAATATAAAATCTTCTATGTGTTTGAAAAATAACTACTACTGATAAGTTTCCAGTGGAATTTATTATTGATTCAGTGAGACAACAAAACCTTTATAATCGATTGATATCAATTTATAGGATCCTTCGGAGATATCTTTAGCTGGTTATGGTATTTAATAGGATTTGTGGATAACTTGCCTTTAAACACTTGTATATTATCTTCGAAAATTAAATTACAAGTATTAACTGGGTTCATTCAATTAAAGTTGCAAGTTAAATAAAATAGTTAAATCATTCTATAAAAACTTTACAATCTAATTTTTGGGGAGATTTTCTGTGCTGCATACTTTGTGTTAACCAAAATAACTTCTTTTTATGAAATTCTTGCCTTTGTACACACCATCAAAATAGCGTTATTCAGAAATATCATAGATATATTAATTGAATTAGGTCTTACTTGTTTACTCAAATTTCAAGGAGTTTCTTTCGTACAATTCTCTATCTTATGGACTGGTTACCTACATCTATTTTCAGAATGTCTCACCATATGAAAGACTACATCATTAGGTGCTATAATAAAAGCAAATTTGCCTCCCACACTTCTTTGTGTTTGTTCATTAGTTACAATCCTCTTTGCAATACGTACAAGTGTCTTCATTCTTCTAGAAGAATTCACATAACCAAGCACATATTTTCATGAAACTACTTTTCCCTACTCTACTGATGCTAATTTTACTAAACCTTCCTTCCAAACCTCATCGCCATACATCACCATGGTCGTGTATCTTGTTTGTGTCTTTGACTCCCAGATTCTTGGTTAAAAAAAGGTTTTATTCTTTAGCCAGCACCATAGTTAATAATTTGGCTCATTTAATTACTTTTTGAGCATTGAGGTCACTCTATCTTCATCAGATCTTTACTCGTCTCAAACTAAGTAAATCAAATACCGTCTTGCCCGTGGAAATCTGTCTATAAGCATTAATCAGAGATTATCAAAAATAGCAGGGAAGTTTTTAAAATCGTTATTTCTATAGATTTCTTGTTGGTGCCTTGCAATATGAGCATAGTTGGCAAGCTTGCAAAAAGGTCCTTCGTTATCTTCAAGCTACACCTACTCATAGCATGCAGTTTGTTTCATCTTGCAGGTTAAAACTTACTACTTTTACTGATGCTGGATCAGGGCTATGATTTGGATGCAGAAAGTCTATTGGTGCTCATTGCATTGACTTGAGTGATAACTTAATCTCTTGGTCCTTAAGTTCTTTGTTGCACAATCTAGTACCAAATCTGAATATTAAGCTTTAGCTTATGCTTGTATAAAAATTATTTAGCTGTAGTCGTTATTTCGTGAGTTAAAATTGTCTCGTGCTCATATTCCAGATCTTTGTAGTGATAACTTGAGTGCTTCTCTTGCCAAAAATCCTATTTTCGATGATCATGGGAAATACATTGATTTGGATGTCCATTTTGTCACACATACATTTGTCGACAAAGAACTTGAAGCATGCTATGTTCCTACTTAAGAACATATTGTTGATACTCTAAATAAGTCATGATCTTCTCAACAGTTTTATTATCTCTTGTCCAATCACAAAGTCTTTTCATGTCTTTTATGCCTGAGGAGGATGTCAAAAAGTATCTGAATGTTGTCCGTGTGGCGCCCTAGCTTGGTGTCAAAGTTGCCGTCTGTTTCCAAACTAGTTAAATTGTCACTCTGGTAGACTGGCAGGAATGATTATCTTAGTTTGTTAAAGATATTTTGACAGTCATCTACAATATTAATTTTTACTTCATTCTATGTCCGTTAACATTAGCTTAAAAGTATTTTTCCAATAAGTCACAGTTATGATATGCAACATTTCACTGTACTAAAAAAGATTATATTAGTCTGTTAAATGATTTTTAAAAATTTACCTACATTTAGACCTTAAAGCACTTGAAGGAGATGAAAGGCATTTATACAAAAAATTAAAATTTAAAACTAATAAATTAAAATACGTTAAAATTTATTACGTTTTAGATATATCAAAAAAAAAATAAATTTCTAATTAATCAATTTAAACCTATAACAAACAAATTGTAATAATAAATTCAATTAATAATTGATAAAATAATAAAAATAAATTAAACACAAAAAGTTATTATCGAAAGAAACCTTTAAACAAACTTCTTCACATGATAAAATCTATTAGGCTAACAATAGTAACTACTAAAATATTCTACTAGTGAATTAGAATTTAAAAATTGTGATTTCTTATAAGAATTTTTATAATTCAAACTAACTTTCTTCAATGACTCATTCTGAATTATCCTATCTTTAAAACTTTGAAATTTTCTTTTCACAATAGAATTCTTGAATAACATGTTAATAAGGTTAGAACTTCTAACCATCAATAGCAACTAAAATTTTAAAAATTTCATAGTTAAATTTATAGAAAGAGAGAGTTTAAAAAACTCTCAAAAAAATATCCATATAAATCTCTTTCAGAAGAATGCGTTTTGTATTTTCTCCTGAGAAGAATATGACTAATGTGTGAACAGTTCACGCATTGGGATACTGTTCATGCATACTGTTTATAGTCACTGTTTACCACTCGAGCACTATTCAAACACAGCTCGAGCAAACTGCCTAAATTATGTAGCTGTTCGAGTATAAGTCAAGCATTGAGATTCTATTTAAACTATTTATCACTGTTCTTATGTCATTGTCCATTATACTACTTACGCTGCATTGTTCATTAATTATTGTTCATCTCACTATTCACCACCATCAACTATTTTGACATAGAATGAGCTAATATTAAATATAAATCTAACAAACTCCATCTTTAACCATTATATGATAAAACTAAAATCTATCTAGAATTAACTCACAAAATTTTGATAATCATAAAAAAAAAGCCTTTGTTCACAAATTAAGAAACCTATAAATTAAATACTGTAATTTTTTAAAATTGCTAATAAATCTATTACTTAAAAAAACATTACTTCCAAAACAAAGTAAAATGCATGGAAAAAATTAAAAAAAAATAACATAAGATAAAGATCAATATGCATGAATCTCAATAACCAAATTTATCCATTTATATGTAGACATCACAAAAAAATTTAAAAGTAAAAATATTTATCGTGTATCTAAATACTATCCCAAACTCTTATATCTCCCCTTCATTTATATATTGTCTTTTTTTTATCATTAAATGACGAAGGGATCAAAGAGTATCATTCAAGTTAACCACAAAGATTACAATATCTTCATTAAAAGTATTTATGTATGAAAAAATTTTTAAAAAACTAAATAAAAAAAAAATAACTCCAGAAAAAATTAGTCAATGGACTAAAATAGGATACTTTCACACGAGAAGGGCATAAAACCATAGTTTAACACTTATATCAAGTAACAATCATAATCTCAATTAAATACTATACATAAAAGCAATGTATTTGTTATGAGTTTTATCTCTAATAAATATGAAATAAAATGAGTCAAGCACGAGTTATTCACATGTGTGAAGTGATAAATAGTAATAAATACATAGCTTAAGATCAAAAATTAAATGCAGGGCTAAGTTGTATGAAACCACCAATTTGAATAAATGTAATATAATGAGAAAAAGTCAGAACCCAATGCAACTAAAACTTAAAGAAGTTGCAATTTTATTACTCATATTTTTTTTTAATCCTTTAAAGCAGAGATTGCTCACATTTTTAATCATTTTTTTCTTGTCTTTGGACTTATATGATCTCATTTTAAATATTGAAATGAGATCTAAAATATTTTATAATGAAGTTACAATAGTCAAAAGTCAATTTAATTACAATAACACATCATTCCAACCTATGATTGCCTACCAAATATCGTGCATGCGATCAAACCAAATAAATTCATATTGAAATGTATAGTGATTAAAAAAATAAATCACAAGTGCATAACAAACTTAAAGATTCACAAAATAAAGATATCAAATACATACACAAAAGACATTGAAAGTATGTATAATAAATACATAAACTTAATTGTCACAAAACATAAGTCAGAAACTGGTTTTCACATGACAACACAATGAAAAGTTCATATAAAAGTCACATCAGCTAAAAAAATAAAATAAACCAAATTTTTTAATTTAAAAATATGCATAAAAACACACTAATACCAAATAAAACATAAAGACAAGCACAAAGAACTGGAAAAATAAAAAAACAACTCAAAAGAAATAAATCTATGCTAAGGTATATAAATTAAATAGAGCAACAATATCTCATATTTTTAAGAGATTGTCCATGGTCGGTAGTAGCTTCAAAAAGTAAGTAAGCTTATCATTGATCATCTTAATTTATTGAACTAACTCTACAACTTGACAACGAAGTCTATTTTGATCAAATTAGACCTAAAAACAATAGAGATTTTCTTTTTCATCCATACCTTCTTTTTACTCTTAAATTGAAAATAATTTAGTCTTATGATCTTTTTTGTCACATTTATAATAGATAAGCATAAACTTAGTTAAAACGTTAACATTTTTCTTATCTAGTAAGGAATGACTCATAAAATAAGAAACGCTTACAATTTTAAGTTTAGTCTTCTCGACTTTAGAAACAACTATCTTAAAAGCAACAAATACAATTTAAAGATAGAAGTATCATTGAGGTTAGTCACAGAAAAGCCTAACCCTTTTTTGCTACTCACATTTTAATTTATATTAAGCATTTCATCTAGTTTTCTAGTGCTAATGGAGAATTTAGTAAGTTGTAACCAAAAATTTTTTCACTTACAAGTTAAGGCCTTAATTTCATTCTTTAAGATTCTCTTTTGTTCTTTTAAACTAGAAACTAACTCAGCTTGTTCTCTTAATTTGACTATAAGATCCCCTTTCTCAAGTTAATAAAATTAAACTTTTTTAAAACATCTTTATTTACCCTTTTAATCTTCAAGCTCTCTTCATAAGGTTCCTCAAATGCACTATAAATATCTTCCTTGCCATTTGAACTAACTTTTTGTGAGTTAACACACTCACCTGTAATAGAGGAAACAAAAGTCATAACATTAACTTCACCAAAAATCAACTCGTCACATTTATCCTTACTAGAATCATTGTCATTAAAGAAAGCATTCATGGCCTTATTATTATTCTTGATGTTAGAACACTCAAACTTAATATGTTTAAACTTTTTGCATTCATGACATTCTATCTTCTTTTTATTTTTAGAAAAATTTTTCTCTTTTTCAAAAGGTTTCTTATTCTCACTAAAACCTCAACTTTTAGATTTAATAAATTTTTTAAATTTCTTGGCAAATAACTCCATTCCTCATTATCTGAAGATTCATCATTAGATTTAATTTCAACCTTATCCTTAATAAACTTGAAATCTATAAATTTAGGCTTCTTTAATTTAAAAAAACTTAACTTATAAATTGGAAAGGAATTTACTAGTTCTTCTATTTTAACTAAACCTCGTATTTAATTTTCTCTATAGCGGTGACTTTAGGACAGAGTCTTTTAGACAAATTTCTAAGAACTTTTATAATCATTCGACTTTTAAAAATCCGTTTGCCTAGATTAAAAGTCAAGTTTACTATGTCATTCAACTTAGCATAAAACTCATCAAATATTTCATCATCTTTTATCCTAATCTCTTCAAATCTAGAAGTTAACATCTAAAGTTTGAAGTTCTTAACAATTTTGGTACCTCATAAGTAGTTTCAAGAATATCCCAAACATCTTTGAAAATCTCACACATAAATATTCTTTTGAACTCTTTAATGGAAACAACCATGATAATCGCATTCATAGGCTTAGTGTCCTAATTAAACTCAAACAACTCATCTCTAGTCCATTGATTAAAATTCGTAGGACTAATAACTTCATGAACTACAACTATAAGAGGACTGCAAGCTTTCAAATATGGCATCCATACTCTCTCATCTATGAATGTAAAATAAGCTCTCATCCTAACTTTTGAATATGAATAATCATTCCCATTAGAGTAAGGTAGAATAGATAAACTTTAAATATTATACTTCATCTAAATAAAATCTAGGGTCAAATATCAAGTGTAACCTTTTATACCAATTGAAAATTTGTCATTGTTTAGACCCTAAAATACCTAAAGGGAATGAAAAGTGTTTATACAAAAAATTAAAATTTAAAACTGACAAATCAAAATACGTTGAGATTTGCTATGTTTTAAATAGATTAAAAAGTGAATAAATCTCTAACTAATTAATCTAAGCCTGTTACAAACAAATCGTAAAAAAAAAGTCAATCAATAATTGATAGAGCAATAAAAATAAATCAAACATATGAACTTGTTATCGAAGGAAAATATTATGAAAAACTTTTTTACAGGATAAAATTCTTCTAAACTGATAATAGAAGCTACTAAAATACTTCACAAGTAAAAACAAATATACAAACAGTGATTTTTTATAAAAATTCTTATAATCCAATATTAATTAACTCCCTTGAGTAACCCACTCCAAGTTATCCTATATTTAGAACTCCGAAATCCTTATTCCTCAATAAAATCCTTGAACAATACGTTTATAAGACTAAAATCTCTAGTTACCAATAATAATCAGAACTATAAAGGTTTCACAATTAGATTTGTAGAGAAATAAAGTTTGAAAAACTCTTAAGAAAAAGTATTCATGCAAATTTTATTAACAAGAATATGATTTATATTTTTTCAAGTAGAATATGACTAATGCTCTTAAGAAATTTAAAAGATAAAATCTTTACTTATAAAACTCTAAAAATATAAAACGACTGTCCTTAACATTAGGTTAAACTTTTGAGCATTTATATATATATTTTTTTGTATTCACACAAGGTACTATTTATGGTCATTGTTCACAACTTAAATATTATTCAAGCATAATTCTAGCGAATTGTATTAGATTAAGATACTCGTAACAAGCATTAAATCAAAATTTAAATTCATTCATATATTTCTATAAACATATGATATGCCAATTGAACATACATCATATATATGCATAAATCGATAATTTTAGATGAGTTTTGTATACTTACTTAATATGAGGTGATGAAAATTTCTTCAATTATGTGAAAAACTCATAATTTATACCACCAAAGGTTGGAGAAGCTTGCTTGGCCAAGATTAGGAGGGAGAGAGCTAGGTTTTTCTAGCTTAATCCATTCATATGGTAAAGTTATATATATATATATATATATCCAAGTCTTTCTATTCATTATGTTACTTTTTAAATAAAGGTGCATAAGTGGCATGGATAAAATAGTCATTATATCACAATTTTTATTTTATACATTTAAATCTAAGTATTTAAATATAAATTATTTGATTAACTTTTAACCAAATATAACAAAGAGTATATATATGGACTAATATATAATTATTTAATAATTACTTACTTACATTTAAATCCTTAGATAATTCATATTATTAATTTAACCATATAATCTATAATAAATTATATTTTAATACAAACTTTAGAAAATTTCTTTAAACAATATAAAAAATTGATAAATATACATAACATTCATATATATTTATTTCGACTTAAATATTATCTCAAATATACTAACTTTTTAACTAATAACATTTTCTCTCCCAAATATTTTTTATTGCTTTTGGTTATTGATATGACTATTCAAATTCATTATAGAATACCCGTGAATTTACTCTAAATTTTTTAAATTTATCGTATTATTCAAAAGTTTAATGATTATGGTTAAAATCTAGCAATATGTCATAGTCCATATAGAATGATGAAAAGTTTGAGACTTGAAAATCTAAAAATAACATGGCAATTTTATGGTTTATCAATTCCATGACGAATTGAATTCATTAGATTTACTTGAAGTAGAAAGCATTTTCCATAATTTACTTCAAAGAGATTTAATAATAACCCAATACTTCAATAATCCCATTCATTATTAGCAATAGTTGGATATTTTTGAGAAGCATCATTGGAGTTATCCAAAGGATGGAATCAAGTATAAATAAACTTTTGAAAAGAAAAATACACAAGTTTCTAATTAGATTGAATAAAAAAATTGATGAAGTTAAAGTAATAAATTTAGAAATCAAATAATTACTAAATTCTTAAGGAGCATTTTGCATAAGGCTATAGAGTGAAGTATAACGCCCTAAATTTTAAAATATCAAATAATACTAAAATATTTACAAAATTCATATTACTATGAAAAATTTTTTATAACTTATAAAAATAACTCATAAATAAATCAATTAATCAAATATTTCTAATTATAAATAACCATAAATCTCTAAAATAAATTCTAAAATTAAAATAACAAATGAAAGAAAAATTTTCAAAAGTTCTAATGCCAAAGGAATCAAATGATAGTAGAAGTTCAACCAAATCCATTCTCTAAGTATAAATATTTCAATCATCTAGAATCACAATAAACTATAGTAAATTTTAAACTCAGTAAATATACTAGTTTTTATATATATATAAAATACATACATTACCTATATACAATACATCTATATGCAATGCATGCACAAGATATGACATGAGATGAAATCATATTTGTTTCAAAAATTTCATAACATTTAAATACTATATAAGTTTATTTTAAATTTTTTAGGAATATTTCCCTTCAATTATTTCTTAGTAGGATTTTATATATCATTTATCACTTAATGAACTAATGTCACCCATGGATGACATACCGTATATGGGGCAAATGTAATTAAAGTATATAATTTTTAATAAAAATAATAAACATTTATACCCAAAAATAAGAGCCACACCCTTACTCTAAACATTAGTGAGTCCTTCCACATGTATAAATACTTATTTACATGAATGTGAAAACCGTTATATCCAAAGGTACCCCAAAAGTCTCTTCCATATTATATAGAACAATGAACAATAACAATAATACTAAACCCAAAGGAATTGCCACATTAAACAAAAAAACACTATATAATTTATAATTTTCTAGTAAGAAAGTAATAAAATTCGATATTATATCACACAAAACCTAACTTTTATAAGTACTTTTCTTATAAAATCAGTTTCTCATTACTTTAAACACAATGCATATGTTCATGCCTAAATGCCAATGCATGTAACATAATTAAAAATCAAAATATAAAATTTTATCATTTTTCAATATATTTTGGTTAACCAAAATAATTTCATCATTCAGTTATTATATGAAAATGAGTAATTTTCTATATCCTAAAGTCATATTCGAAAAATTATTAAAAATTAAAAACGTAATAATTTTTAATCAAATAAAATTCATAACAATCATAAAGATATCTAATTTATTCAATTAAAATTTGTCAATTCAAAATATATAATTTTATAAAATTCATGAATTGAGTCACTGTCATAATATTATCTCTGTAGAAATCTTTATTTTTTCTAATTATCTCTCCACAAATAAAAATTTTCTAATTTCTTAATCATAAAAATTTAACCCCAACATCAGAATCTGATTACAAAATTCAATCATTATATTCTATAAAAATTAAAAGAAATAAAATTACTTACTACTGATAGCAAATTATTAATTTAAAAATTAATATAAAATAAGAAAAATAAAACTTACTATTTCTCTTTTATCTCTTCTCTATTTTTGTCTCTCACTCTTGTCTCTTTCTTTCTCTCAATACGTCAAACCCTAAATACAAATAAACTCTTCTATTTATTCTAGTGTAAAAATATCAATTCAGTATTTAATATAACTCTTTCTATCTATTTGACCTTAAACTTATAATTTATTACTAAAATATCTAATTATTTCCTATATAATATATATCTGCAAAATCATAACTTATTATTTATATATAAATATATTACATATATTAAAGACAAAGAGGGTGTTACAACTTTCCCTACCTTAAAGACATGAGATGAAATCATGCTCATTTCAAAAATTTCGTAACATTTAAATACTATATAAGTTTCTTTCAAATTTTTTAAGAATATCTTCTTTCAATTACTTCTTAATAGGACTTCATATATCACTTATCATTGAATGAGCCAATGTTACTTGTTGATAACATACCGTATATAAGGTAAGCACAAGTGAGGTATATAATTTTTAATAAAAATAATAAACACTCATGCTTAAAGTTAAGCGTCACACCTTCACCTTAATCATCAGTGAGTCCTCCCACATACACAAATATTTTTTCACACGAATGTGAAGACCACTATACTTAAGAATTCCTTAAAAGTCTCTCTCATATCATATAGAATAATGAATAATAACAATAATACCAAACCCAAAGGAATGACCACATTAAACAATAAAAATTTCATATAATTTATAATTAGCTAGTAAGAAAGTAATGAAATTCGATATTTTAACACACAAAATTTAACTTTTATGAGTACTTTTCTTATAAAATCACATTCTCATTACTCTAAACATAATGCATATATTCATGCTTAAATACCAATGCACGTAATATAAAAGTAATCACAATAACACAATCATCGATAATTACAATCACAATAATACAAATATTATAAATAGCTATACAAATATATAACAATGTCAAAAAAATACTTTCATAAAAATTTATAATTGAAAAATATTTTTAAAAATACATTTAAAGATGTGTGTGTGTGTGTGTGTGTGTGTTTGTTTATTGTGATTCTCTTTTAAAAGTCGAGTATATATACATCTTGACGATTATAATTAAAATTAATTTAAACGTTTTTACTCATAATAGAAAAATTTAGTATTCATATGACTCTTATACACTTTCATAGAGTATATATAATTTCATTAGATTTCAAATTTATCATAAAATTAAGTTTTTTTATAATCTAAATTTAATCATTTAGTCTGACAATATTATGCTATATGTTAAGTAATTCCTAATTATTAACTTTTAAAAATACAATACAATACTAAATATCATAAAATTTTACAAATATAATAAAAACATATAGACCGTAAGTTATAAAAATTTTTGAGTTTAAATTTATATTCTGACTATTTGAAATAATTTTTATTTTTAAAATATTAAATTCTACCAAATAAAAATCGACATTGAGTTTTTTTCATTACAAATTTGATAACAAATTATAGATAGAGAATTTTATCTTAAAATTTTAATATAATAAACTAAATATAATTAAAAATTAGAATATAATTTTTTATAATTTTTAATATATTTTAGTTAACCAAAATAATTTCTTCATTCAATTATTATACAAAAATGAGTAATTTTCTATATCATAGAGTTAGATTCAAAAAATTATTAAAAATTAAAAATTTAATAATTTTTAATCAAATAAAATTCATAACAATCATAAAGATATCTAGTTTATTTAGTTAAAACAATTTTGTCAAATTCAAAATATATAATTTTATAAAATTTATAAATTGAATTACTGTCATAATATTATTTTTGTAAAAATTTTATTTTTTCCTAACTATCTCCCCATAAATAAAAAAATTTTTAATTTCTTAATTATAAAAATTTAACTCTAATATTACAATCTGATTATAAGATTCAATTATTATATTTTATAAAAATTAAAAGAAATAAAATCGCTTATTAGTTATAGCAAATCATCAATTTAGAAGTTAATATAAAATAAGAAAATTAAAATTTACTATTTCTCTTTTGTCTCTTACTTTTGCTTCTTTCTTTTTTTTGATACTTCAAACCCTAAATACAAATAAATTCTTCTATTTATACTAGTTTAAAAATATTAATTCAATCTTTAATATGATTTTTTTATCTATTTAACTCTCAACGTATAATTTATTACTAAAATATACAATTATTTCCTATATAATACATATACCCCCAAAAATATAACTTATTATTTATATATAAATATATAATATATATTAAAGATAAGGAGGGTATTACAAGAAGAGTTAGAAAAAGGTAATGATATGATCCTCTATTATTGTAACTAACCTAGAAAATCAACTCTTACTATTTAAAAGGCACCTTTTAACAACAATGACAACAAATAAAAGAGAAAGATGACCTTATTGTAACCATTATCAATGACCTGGCCATACCAAGGATATTTGCTAGCAAATGTATAGAAAATTGGTAGATAGGAAGCCTTGGACACTTTATTACCAACAAAGAAACCATGGTAATCATGCCTCTATAAATGAGGATCCCACAATATCTAAGTCCAACCTCTTTAGCAAGGAACAACTAGATCTATTGCAAAAAATGTTCAACTAATCATAAGTAACTTTGCTACCTAGTTATTATTATAGAATCTTTGGCACTTAAAAACGTAATCTTTCAAGTGCTTTAAATATTAAAATAGAGAAACTAAGTTTTTAGATTATAGATTTGGGAGAATTAAATCACATGATTAAAGATAAACATTTTTTTCTACTTATGGTCTAAAAACCAAACAATTAAAATTATAGATGGTTTATTATTAAAGGTGATTGCTATAAGTTCTATTAAGATTTCAAAAGACCTAGACTCAACTTTGTTCTATTAATACCAGATTTGGATTTTAATATATTATCTATTTGTAAAATTACTCAAGATTTCAATTGTGTTACTAAACATGTGTGAATTTGAAGTCTTGTATTTAAGGAAGATAATTGGCAGTTTGAAGATGTGTTTGAGGATCTATTTCAAAGTTAACGATTCTCCTTATAGACCAATATATAAAGCTAATTCTTTGGTTTTTAAAAGTCAAAGTTATATTCTATTTATCATTCTAATAATGATACTACAATAATATTATGGCATTATAGATTTGAATATCCAAAATTATTGTGTCTTGCAAAACTTTTTCCTTTATTATTTAATAATAAAAATTTGAATGATTTTCAATGTGAAATCTGTCAATTCTCAAATCATGTCTATTGTATTGAATAATCAACCATACAAAACATCCTAACTCTTCTTAATGATTCATAGTGATGTGTCAGGCCCATTCACAATCAAAAACATTCTAGATCTACTTGGTTTATATCGTTTATAGATGAATACATTTAGCTTATAAGGGTAGTTCTGATGAAAGAAAAATCAAAGGAAAGACAATTTTTTTGAAACTTTAACACTATGATTTAAACTTAATTACAAGTACAAATATAAATTTTAAAAACTGACAATGCCCAAGAAAACCTTAAATCTATCCTTGTTGAATATTGCTTGAGCCAAGATATAGTGCACCAAAGTTCCTGTGTGCATAAACCTTTAATAAAATCGAGTTGTTGAGAAAAAAATCAACACCTATTAAATGTTGCCCAATTCCTCATGTCCTCTATAAATGCACCAAAATACTTTTTGGGTCATTGCAACCTATTTCATAAGTAAAATGCCCTCTCTAGTTTTAAAGTTACAAACTCTATCAAACTCTATGTCAATTATATTCCCTTACTTGACTTCTCACTATTATTCCTTTTAAATTGTTCAAATGCTTAGGCTTTGTTCACATTCATTGCCAACTTTAGGGTAAGCTTGATCTCAAAACACTTAAATATATTTTTCTTAGGTATTTTCTAAACTAAAAAGGGTAACAATGTTATTTACCAGTCATAACAAGATATTATCATCTATGATGTTACATTTTTTAAGATCAACAGTTTTACTCCACATATGATATTTAGGGGGAAAACAATACACAAAAATACCAACTTTAGGATATTATAAAGTTATTTCACATATCTTTGGTTGTCCTTACTCATATGTCTTTGATTTTCAAATATTACTTATTCTTCTACCTCACTCAAAATCTGGTCATAAATCAAAACTTAATCTTCCTATATGTTCTTTCTTATTTATTGAGAATCATCAAATCATTTATCCGCCAAATACTTCCAATTCTCTTAAATATCCAAACATTAGTTAGCTGAACTATGGGTTTAAATTGCTTACCTATTCAAGGAAAAGAACCATGGACAGATAAACCAATAAACACCTCTTAAGCAAATCCAAGAGTCTATATTATATAGAAAGGCATTAGATCTTGCACAAAATATTCAATATGCAATTTTATATCATACTATGTTGTAATCAAAATTTTAATCTTTTGTAGTCAATATTGAAAACACTCAAGCTTCTAACAATATTTATGAAACTCTAGGATCACTTGAATAGAAGTTAGTAGTTTAGGAGAAAATCTATGCATTAGAAAAGAATGAAACATGTCTGTTGGCAATTATACATGTCATATTTGCTAGTGTCACCTCAAATTACACACCTAAGGATATTTGTTGAAATCCTCAAAATCATGTTATTGGTTGAAATGAATTCCTTGAACACTTCTTAATTTTTAAACTTCTTGTTGCCTTTCAAAATACATCACATACCCTAACACTAACATTAAAAATATCAAAAATAGGTTTATAATATTCACTAGAACTCAACCCAGTTATCAAAATAAGTTATAGTATAGAAAATCGACACATTTTTTATTCAATCTTGAAATATATTGCATTCTTTGTTAAATGTATATGCATCAACAATATCTTAGGCAGTAATTGAGCATAAAACTATAATTCTTATAGGTCCAAAAAGTTTAAAAATAGATTTTTCTTTAAAATAACAAGTCAGTTTCTAGTGAGTTGATTTTTAGTAAGTTTTATTGTTTTTAACAATGATAAGTTAGTCACTTTGCTTTTAGGTTACGACACGTACTCATTATGGGTTTAACTTTTGCTATTAATCTCTACATATACAAATATATTTACTTAATATATACATCTTCTTCAATTTACGATTAATAATGCAAAATACAAAATTGAAGTGGTAAAAACACAATCTTTGCTTTTTTTTTAAAAATGATAACTAAAATTATAAATTATCATGTATTTTGTATAGGTCTTGTAATATACAACTATGAGTAATTTTATAATTTTATAAATATTTGTATATAAATTAAAATAAATAATTTATTTATATATTAGTTTATTATTATTTTATTTAATTTTATCAATATTTAATATAAATTTCTATTTATTTATTTATTTAATATTGTTAAAAGAGGATGGATCAAGCACAAGAATCCCTTTTCAAAAAATGAACAAAATTTTTTTTTTTCCAAAAAGAAGATAGGTTGAGGACAAGGATCTCACTTTCAAAATAGGAACGACCATCTTTATCATTTCTCATTCCATTGCCATTCTAAATTATTTTTGTTCAACAAATGTAATTTTATAACTTTATGTGCATTTTAGAAAATTCATATAATAAACTTGGACTTGACTAAAATTCATCTTATGTATCTTTTAATTTAAAAAGATTAACTTAAAATTTGAACATAAAATATAAAGATTGAAATGTTAACATAAAATTTAAAATATATAATATAAAATTTTAAAATATTAATTTAAAACCATAAATATAAAAATTTAAAAAATGAATATATTTTACATCATAAAAATTAAATATATCTTAGGTGGAATGTATTAATTGTATGAAGTATTTTTAAATACATCATTTGAAGTTTAATAAAATCATATATAAATACAAATTTTTATAAAATTAATAGAAAGTACTCCTTAATAATAAAAAATTTATATTTGACCATTAGTTGACTAATTAAAATAATAAAATAATAAAATAATAAAAATAATTTATATATAATTTTAAATTACTAATTTCTTCACATACTTCTTCTAAAATTTAGAAAACTAGCAAAAAATGCCTTTAAAAATTATTTTTTTTATGTTTTAATATCTAATTTAATTTAATTTAATAAGTATGCATAAATTAAGTACCAATTTTAATATGATAACACTATAAAATATTTGCTTATGTAGAATTATAAATCATTTAATTTGATAAAAAAATATAAAATTATAAAATATGAATATATACAAATAAGTATTATAAATTATTTGTTTATATAAAATTATTTTATTTGTTATGACATATTTTTATATCTAATTTGATAATAAAAATGGCTCAATAATTATGAAAATATTTTATAACAGCTAAAATGACTATAAACAAACAAATAATTTCTAATACCTATTTATATATATTCATACAATATAATTTAATATATATTTTTATCAAATTAAATATTTTATAATTCTACATAAGCAAACAATTTATGGTATTATCTTATTAAAATTAAAACTTAATTTATACATAATTATTAAATTAAATCAAATATTAAAATATAAAAAATAACTTTCAATGATACTTTTTATTAATTTTCTAAATTTCATGAGTATTATGTGAAAAATAATATTAATATATAAATTATACACATAAGACTATTTTTATTAATTAAATAATAACCAAATATAATTTTTTTATTATTAAAAAATATTTTTATTATTTTTATATTTATATATTATTTTAATTGAATTTTAGAAGTAGTATTTGAAAATAAACTTTATTGTATACAAACTCTTATCAACTTTGTTCGGAGCGTGTTAATACAATATGTTCACGCCTTTACAGTCATAATTGTCCTCCACTTCCCGCCTTAAAAACCTGAATTTTTAACTTTCAAATCGTCTCACGATCAAAACCCTAACCAAGCACAAAAATGGACATGACAGAAGAACAAAAAGAGAGAGCTGAAGCCAACCGATTAGCAGCACTAGCAAAGCGGAAAGCCTTCGCACAATCCACCACAACCTCCAATAATCAACAAGAACAACAAAACCATCAAGACGCGTGGAGGCTCTTCAAATGCCCCAAGCTTTCCACGGAACCCACCGATTTCCCTAAAACGGGTTCGTGTTACTTGGATTCGATGACTCGCTTTCCCGATAAGTTCCGGGTCAGGCTCGAAATATACTCTCCCGACTCCTTCTCGGTCACGCCCGTAGCGGTGCAGGGATTTATGTACCCGGGAGAGGAGGAATGTTTAAGGAGACTCGATCAGTTGTTATCTGACGTTAGCTTCTTTTCTTATTTTTATTTTGAGTTTTATTTTTATTGTTCTTATTGACACATATATTGTGTTGGGGTATTGAGAAAGTGCAAAGAGTGAAAATATTGCCGGTGAAGTGAGATGTATTATTAGACTTAAATTTTGCTCTGTCTTTTTTTTTTTAAAACAATTGTGAAATAATAAATTTTAATTATTACTGTGAATCTTCAACATAATAAAGGGAAAGGGCATTTTTTGATACATATTTTAAATTTTTTTTAAAAAAATGCTTGATATGTGCTCACATATGCATATAAGAATGGAACGTTTTCTGTTGGTTTTTGTTTGCATGGTGCTTATGAATGTGGGTTTTAAATGATTTTTAGTACGGTGAAAAGAAGGAAAATTTTACTCCTTATTTGGTTCCTTAAAATGTGGAACGAAATATTATGGGAAGAGAAAATTTGGGTTGTTTGTTCTTTAAGGGTTCTCCTTTCATTAATTTAGTCATGGAAGAAAAGGTCAAGATTTAGAAGTTGTTTTTAATTTTTTTTCATCTTTTTTATTTTAAAATTTGAATATTTTGAAGGAAAAGAAACAGAGTCTATGTTCTAAGATGTTTTTATATGTATTGTTGTGATGACCTTTGGAATTTGTATCAATTGGATGATAAAAGGATCACAACTGTCATTAATGGCAAAATTCAGTTACCCTTTCACATGTCTGCAGCTGATTAAATTGGTATTAAATTGAAAACTAACAAGTAGTTTAATACTTAAGATATTCTTTTCTTAATCTTCTGTTATGTTATTTAACTTTTGCATAGGTCAAGTCATCGCACTATACACAGAACAGCAGTGGTGGAAATGCTTGCGTTTATAAGCTTAGGGACTATAATTCAGTCTTGACATGCTTGAAGAATACTGGTATTGAGGTTGAAGCAATACCTTGGGTTACACTCAATGTTGTTGAAAAACTTTCCCATTCATATGTTACTGGAAGATGGAGTCCTTGTAGACCAGAACATTTGTCCGATAAAATTGTTGATGAAATTATTGGAAAGCTACCAAAACATTTACTGGACGTGATCTTGCCTTTCCAGCTTGAAGGTGTCAGATTTGGTTTGCAACGAGGTGGCCGGTGTCTTATTGCAGATGAAATGGGACTTGGGAAAACACTCGAGGTAACTACAGGGACTACGTGATCTATGACCCATTCCCAGCTTATATCTTTTTTAACTTTTTTGAGTTTGTATTTTCTGATAAAGACAATTATGCATTTTAAATTTCTGAAAATATGTTCTCAGATGTAAAAAAATTCTGACAATGATGCACTTTTCTATGGGTAACTTGTTTTCAGGCTATTGCAATTGCAGCCTGTTTCATGAATGAAGGTTCTATACTTGTTGTCTGTCCAGCAATTTTACGTCTTTCATGGGCAGAAGAATTAGAGCATTGGCTTCCCTTTTGTTTGCCTGCTGATATTCATCTTGGTAAATCTCCCACTTTGTGCTTCATTTTATTGTTTTTCAGATGTTATGAGGTGGGATCCTTGGGAGTAAATAATATCAGTAAAGGTAAGACAAAGCCAAGAAAGATTTGCAGACCATGTCTAGAGACTAAGAAATAAATAAAATTGAGAGATTGAGAAAATGCTTGATTAGACTTTATAAATTTCCTTATGTTCATAGATTTTCCCAACTGGAGTTCAGAGATAGTCACTGGCTTTGTCCTCACAATTATCATGGATTTAATGCTCCATCTTTCAGATGCTTAATTGCATCTTCTTTTTTTGCCTAATAATTATTTCTTTTCTCTTCAGTGTTTGGTCATCGAAATAATCCTGTCCATTTAACAAGATTCCCAAGAGTAGTGGTTATTTCATATACAATGCTTCACCGTTTGCGAAAGAGCATGATTGAACACGAATGGGCAGTCTTGATTGTTGATGAATCGCACCATGTGCGATGCTCTAAGAAAACATCTGAACCAGAAGAGGTAGACAATATTTCCAATCTGTTTTCTGTAGTTCAATTGCTAGTTTATGGACAGATGTGATTGCTTTTAAATATCAAGTAAAAAGTTCATATTGATATCTGGTCCCTGCTCAAGTTTACTGGATTTCACGTTTCATCTTATGAAGGGGTACAATAATTCATTTGCTTTTTTAATAAACAATTTAGGTTAGGTCTGTTGCTGTTGTAGAGAGAAATCAAGTATAGAATACAGACATTGTTATATGTAGGTGTCTTGGTAATGGTGCCTTAGTATGGCTTGAAAGTTTTGGTGTAATCATTCTATAACAGATGTGAAAGATCATGAATATTAAACTACGAGGGAATCTACCCACTGGAAATTAGCTTTGGGGTGCATGATGAAAAAGTTTTCTTTTCTGAGATACATTTACATCACAATTGCCATTTTTGTTTCTTTTTTAGTGAGTGATTGAAAATTGACTACATGCAACAAGAACATGCTTGAGGGAAACCTTTTTAAAGTTTATTTTTTGTAAATCTTTATATTGTAGATTATATCTTTTGTGTAATACCAGGTAAAGGCTGTTCTTGATGTGGCATCAAAGGTTAAGCGCATAGTTCTACTATCAGGGACACCATCTTTGTCAAGGTTGTATCTGGGCCTTTAAAGCAAAATAGGGGCATTTATATAAGCCCTGTTTCTATTTTGGGTTGAAATAAATAGATTCACTTTAATCTGTGTGGCTTTTTAGCTTACATGTGATTTGTTTGGTTTTTCTATTCAGCTTGTTTTGTTTGGTTTTCTGTTCAGCTTGTTTTTACTTTAACCTAATATCTTATTTTATATTTTTTTCCTAGGTGATCATAGGCCATATGACATTTTCCATCAGATAAACATGTTGTGGCAAGTTACTAAATGCTTTCATGTTATTGATTTACTTTTCTCTATGTTTGACATTTCCTCTGTGATTTTATCTATTTATTTATTTTGAAAATGCTTCTATTTTATAGGCCTGGTTTGCTAGGAAAGAACAAGTATGACTTTGCAAAAACTTACTGTGATGTTAAAACTGTCCAGGGCTATCAAGGACAACATTTCCAGGTAATCTAATTAGTAGTCTTCAGAAAGCACTATGTGGTTTTAAAAGAGGCTTATAATAAATGCTTTTGTTCTAGTAATCACTGAAATCTTTTCCTCATAATTATATTGTAAATGAAAAGTACGGGACCCTGCAACTGTTGTGATGCATCCTTAATTGAAGACGAAAAATACTTTTGCTTCTTGGCTGATTATCTAATCTACTTTGTGGTACTTAGGATTTTTATTATATCATATTTGGTTCTGTCTATGTCTGACTGGTTGGATTGCTTTGCAGCTGGATGATTGAGTATTTTATATTTTCTGGTATTTTGTAATTCTGGATGATATTCTGATTGTTTGGCACAATTGAAAATCTAATATGTTTCTTGGGATAATCTCTTCAGGATTTTTCAAAGGGTGTTCGCCTGGAGGAGTTGAATGTTTTGCTTAGGCAAACTGTCATGGTACATTCTTGTATATGTACACTCTCAGTGGATTTGAAATATTGTCAGTATTCTGCAAGGGCTGTTTTAATAACTTTTTCAAAAGGGAGGGAAAAACAATAAAATTTTTGCCACTGCCATGATCCGAAAAACTTTTTTAAGTAGTTGAGAACGCAACAACAATATGAGGATAGCTATTTATACATTGTCATGTTTTTGCAGTCATGTGTCTTCAATGTTGTTTAGAATGTTAATAGTGCATAATCATAAATATCTTTAATTGATCAATCAAGTGACATTAAAATACTAATATGACTTGGAATCTGGCTTACAGAATATCATGGATCTCTGTTTTTTTCCTCTTGATATGTCAATTGTCATTTTTGAGTTTGTTCCTACCTGACTACGCTGTTCAATTTTTTTCTTTTATTTTAAATTTAGTTAAGAATGATCCCTATCTAAGAATGTGCCTGCAGCATGTACCATTGTAGCATTTTGTCTTTTCATTTCTCAATTAAATTGAGGTACTTTTTGTTCTCATCATGGTACAAATGGCCAAGGGCAGTGCCTTTTTTTCTTTTTAAAATTATTCTTAAGTAGCCATCATGATACCACTTAACCTTTATGTTTTTTATAAGCTTGTGCTTTCTTTTGGATCATTATCTCATCTGAAGATGCTTTTTCTTTGTGTACTGTAGATAAGACGCTTGAAACAGCATGTACTTGTTCAGTTGCCGCCCAAACGTAGGCAGATCATAAGACTACTTTTAAAGAGATCAGACATAGGTTTAGCAAAGGCTGCCATTGTAGCGATCAATGGTTATGAAAAAAATGCTTCAAAAGGCAGCACTCCTGAGGATTTAGTTGAACTTGACGGTGATTTATGAGCTCCTTCAACTATATATTCTTCAGTTTCATGTGTTAAGCAATTGCACAGTCACTTTCCTATCTCATGCTACTTTGCAATAGTTCTTGATAATATATATTCTGCAAATTAGTTTATAGCAACATCAAAGAGATTTTATAACATATTCAAGCAGATTCTGCTGTTTGCTTCCATTCTAGCTGTGTCCTCTAGTTCATCTCTTTGTTTATTTATTTTATTTATCTAAATTTTTTGTTGTTGACAAATATTATTTCGTTATGCCCTAGATCAAGCAGAATAATATGCACTCTTCTTTTCTGACTCCATGTCATTTTTCTAATTATTTGCCGATTCTTATGGTTATGCACATATTCCAATCTATGCCAAGTTCAGCATAGTTATGTTTATTAATTTTTGTTTATTCTTTTAATCTTTAGCAGCTGATCTCTTGAGGGTACGCCAGAATTGTGATTCTGTATGTTTTCTTTTGAAGAAAATAGATGTCTAATCTGGTTAAGCCGAGTAACAAATTGTTTGGATTTCCTTGCAATACTGTCATTAATATATTCTTCTGTGATATGCTTCATTATTCTAGTGGATATCTTAGCAATTGGAAGATGGAACATGTCTCCAAAATTACTGATATTGCAAATTATCAATGTTCTCTGAGATGGTTGACTTGTTACTGACTTGTTTTACGGTCTGCAAAAAGAATGGTAAAGGGAATAACACCATATTTTTGCTTCTCTTTAGGCCTCAGTTTCTCAGCATTTTGAAAACACTTCTCTCTTCTTCATCAATGTCAATTAGGATGGGGTCTTGTGTTAATTATTTTATTTGGACTCTTTTCAGTTTCTGTAAACTTTGGGGCTGGAATACTGTTCGGGGCATAGCCAAGGCTGATTTTTCTTTGCATAGTTAATAGCTAGCTGTTATAGGGTTGTTTTCGTTGCCCTTGTGGACCTATAATTCATTTATGTGTCTTCTTCGGTTAATTTTGTTTATTGGGTCTTAGGTTAGTTTTGTTTATTAGGGACTCGGGTTAGTTTTGTTTATTGGGGCCCCTTTCATTTTATGTAAACTTTGGGACTGGCATACTGTTCGAGGTTTAGATAGGCTGATTTTACTTTGCATAGTTAATAGGTAGCTGCTATTTTTTGTTGCCCTTGTGGAATATACAACCTCTGTGCATAGCATAATATCAAGCACTTCTTACTCAGTTACTCTTTACTTTCAGATAGTGGGGCCTCTTGTGGATTGGAGAAGCTCTCATACCAAGAACTTGGTATTGCAAAGCTCTCTGGATTCCGAGAATGGCTTTCCATTCATCCAGTCATTGCAGAGTCAGATGGAGCAGCAGACTTCGATTTGAAAACCAGTTCTCCTAAAATGATTATCTTTGCTCATCACCATAAGGTTCTAGATGGAGTACAGGTGAGACTCTTTCTCACATTGATCTTTTACTGAATTGAATCACAGAACATCTGTTAATTGAAAATTTTCTGTTTTTTATGCTCTAGTGATTTCAATTACTCTGCCATAAAGTACTTGGTGGTTGTCGCTTTCCTTATATATTTGGCTCAAGTCTGCTTATACATGGTACTGTACTCACTGGCGACAAGCTGGGGGGTGCATTAATAGTTACCAAAAGCTTAACTTGTGATTGACATCTGAATATGGAAAAGCTAATTTGTGATTGACATCTTAACTTGACCAATAGTTATCAAAAGCTTATCTGTATTGTAGATGACAGTTCTTAATTGAAAGAAATTTAACTAGATTAGAATGATGAAATGGTCAAATGTGAAACAAATGCTTCACAGCCTTCTAGACAATATATTTTGACAGAGAAGTAGAACTATTTTTTAACTAGTAGGGAACAATGGGTCCCTCTGAATTGGGTTATGTTGTTGTTTAGAACATCTCTATAGTAGCATTTCTTGGGCATGCTTTACTCTGGTGTTATGTCTATTGCACTGCTGGAAGCATAATCTTGAGTTTTATATTCATCCTGGCATCTGATTGTCTTTAACATTGATGTTAGCTTTTTTTGTGTTTTCAATGATTTCTGTAACTTAACATATAAATTTGTGATCTGAAATTACTCAGGAGTTCGTAAGTGAGAAAGGGCTCAGTTTTGTCCGAATAGATGGAAACACACTTCCCAGAGAGAGGCAGTCAGCTGTGCACTCATTCCAATCATTAAAAGAGGTTCGTTCTGCTCTTATTTATTTTTCTCTAAATTTGATCTGGTTTACAGGAGAATCCTGCTCTGTATTTATTTTGTCTGCTGATGTGTTTGTATTAATCTGTTAACACATTTAATTACTTTGAAAGATTTAACTTGCATATACAACTTCAGCAAAGTAAATGTTTTCTATTTTGATTTGGCTTCAATCTTTCTTTTGACTTGTTACTTCCTTTTTGTTATAGCTCTTATCATAGTTGAAGTTAGAGGTTGAAATATACAGTCAGCCATGTTCATCTGCTGAAGCAATTTTTCATCTGGCAACTTGTAAAATTCTACCTTAATTTTTGGTGTAAAGCCCAGTTACACTGATGAATTGTCTATGATAACTGTCTGAAGTATGTTTTACTTCTTATGTAATTAATAAGTCAGACTCTTGTTGGCATTGCTTCTTACATATTATTAATGCAAATGACAATCATCCACACTTTCTGTCTGAGAAACTGTAATCAAAATATTTGTTTTTACATTCTCTTGCTCTCTATGATTCTTCCTCCTAACAACAAACTTTCACATATGAATGTCCAATATAATGAATTTTTGGGCACACAATTGCACTAATTTGGTCAGTAAATTGTGTTCTACTTGTTGCTTGTAATGCAGACAATAGCTTTACCCGCTTCCTAAATTTGACCTCTATCAACTCAGTACATATCTTTGTTCATCAGGTTAAGATTGCAATAATTGGAATAACTGCTGGGGGTGTTGGACTTGATTTCTCATCGGCGCAAAATGTTGTGTTCCTGGAGTTGCCTCAATCACCATCTTTGATGCTTCAGGTCTAATACTTTGAAATTATTATTATTATTATTATTATTATTTTGAATTTTAACACATACGTCTGCTTTTATGTTCTGTGTTTGGAAATGCATAACAGTTTTTATGAAAAAATAACCAAACAGCCACTAAATGCCAAAACACAAGCAACAATAGCAGGAAGATTGTGAAGAAGAGAAAACACTAATCTGCCAGGAAGGAGAATAACTCGAGTTGATTAGCCTAATTTCTTGAGCTTATAGACCATTATTTATTATGTTGAGGAACTATTAATCTCAAAAGCCCAATAATAGAGGAACTATTGTGTTGATTAGCCTAATTTCATAGAGAAAACTGCAACAGTAGTATTTAAATTCTAATACATCTCCCCAAATCAGGGCTAAACTAAATTAAGGATGTTTCACATACATTCAGACTGAAATTCAGATGTGGACAAAACAAAGACCCAACTAGGGCTGTATCATGATTTAAAGATAATGGTCAACTGGCTCTGATACAATGTTGAGAAACCAGTAATTGCAAAAAGTCAAAAGTTGACTATTCTAGTAACCATTGTTGATATTTCTTGGATAGCTTTCCTTCTTTTGTTAATATTTCCAAGGCAGTATTTACGGACTGAAAGACATAGGATATCACTTAAAGGTCATGGATGGCTACATTCAGAGATTAATGTGAATTATTGGTATGTCCTGGCCTCAAAACCCATTTGTCTCTTTGTTGATAGAGCTTGACTAAGGATCACTCCTAGGCTGTAAGGCTGCATTTTACTAAGCACATGAGGTGATTAAGATTCTACTATTTCATAAATTTAACAAAGTGTAGGTTTGGATGCTTAGATGGATTAGTATAAGCAGGAGATATAACTTTTGGAATTAATAGTGATAGGAAAAGTGGAATGTCATCAAGAGGAAAATTTGTCGAGCTGGTTTAGTTAACATGCAGTGTAGACTCATGAATAAGGATCACTCCTAGGCTGCAGGACTGCATCAGTTACTAAGTGCATTAGAGATTAAGGCTCTACTAGTTCATAAATTGAATAAAATCTAGATCTGGATGCTTAGATGGAGTATTGTGAGCAAGAAATACAACTTTCAGAACTAATGCCAACAGGAAACATTTAATGCCATCAAGGATAAGATAGAGGTAAATTTGTTGAGCTGGTTTAGTTCACGTGCAGCGGAGACTTATAGCTGGGCATGCTAGAAATGTTGTTATGGCTTCAGATAAAATAGTCATGTCCAAGTCTTGATATGGTTTTAAGCCCAAAACTGACAAGCCACAATGTGTTTGTACTTTCACATTAGAACTTTCCATATTTGATATGCCTATGATATTGGGCTGCATGGGCAATTGTCAGTCCTATATAACAGCTTATGGTTGGAGAAGTGACTGGATAATAACATGATTTTAGCTCAATGGAAATATGGTTTGTGTGTGCTATTTTGAAAATTTTAATTTCGAAGAAAGTTATAGATATTCATACTTTTGTTACCCGACGTTTGTTGAGATAGTTATAGTTAAACAGGTTCTTTTGTACATAACATACTGTGCGATGTTGCATCATGATTTATGTGAAGCCACGATATGCTGTGTGTGACAGAAAAATGAGATAAAATATTCAGATTCTGCGTAACATTTTACATGATGGCACAGAATGCTTTATACATAGCCACGTTATCCTGCATGTGAAAGAAAAATGAGATAGAATTTTCAGATTCTGCATAACAATTTATGCAAAGCCATTTTATCTCCTGTGTGACAGAAAAACGAGAAAGAATTTTCAGATTCCACGTAATGTTTTACACAATGCCGCATAGTGAGAACTGTGCTTTGTATATGTGCATGTGTATATGTAAAATATTATTGGTCATTTTTATCTTTTACTTCATTTTGATTTTGGATGGAAAGGTTTGTGTGTGTTGAGCTTGTTATTTTTTATTGGTGATTTTTCATTTTTCAAATCCTTATAGGTAAATATCTGCTTTATATTACTTTTCTATTATTTTATTTCCCTTTTTCTTAGTAATGTTGACCCTTTCATGCATCCTCTTGTTTTGAAGGCTGAAGACAGAGCTCACAGGCGAGGGCAAACCAATGCAGTTAACATTTATATCTTTTGTGCCAAGGTGCTCTTTTCTTTTGTTTCACAATTTCCTTGAACCTATTTAGAGGTATATTTCCCTTTATTAGATGAATGATGGGTTTAGTTTATGGCAGGATACAATGGATGAGTCACACTGGCAAAATCTGAACAAGAGTCTGCGCTCTGTATCATATGTGACAAATGGAAAATGTGATGCATTGCAAGAGATAAAGGTATCATATCTATCAATTAGCTAATGGCATTAATGCATTGTACTGTCTAGAGGTAGTTCCTTAAATATTCCTGCATATTTGGTTGTTAGCGGATGAACTCTTAGATGTGCCATTCCCAAAGGATCAGCTGTTACTGGTTCTGTTGCAACAAATCTTCTGTGAACTTCCAGTTCTGTTCTTTATTGGCAAAACTGTGGATTTTCCAGTAGTTATTATAGTGTTGAAAGTAGTCTCCTCCTGGCTGAGATGGGATTCGAATTTCAGTCATTTTAGGATCTAGTAAAGATCTATGTGTTACCTTTCATAACTGAATCTTTTTTCTTTGTGCTATATTTTGTTTGGTTGTAGGTCATGATTTATCATGTTTTTTGCACAATTAAACTTTATCTTTCTGGTTTGTCAGGTTGAAGAAATTTCTTATCTGGAAATTTCCGGTAGAACTGACAAATGTGAAGATCAAACTCTGGACCAGGCGGCATCTTGTGATCTCTTTCAAGTGTTAAAGAAGTTGCCAAATTCCAATGTAGCTCAGGACATGTGGCCTATAAATACAAATGATGAAGTAGCTGCCAATATGAATGACGAGTTATTAGACCAAAGTAAAACCAACCATAGGTCTGCTGAAAAGGATAATCTTCATATTAAAGTATGTCTTCTATCTCATGAAAACTTTAGTTGTTTTATTCCGAAGTTGAAATTTTCTTGCATATTTATCATTTAACTTGCAATTTTTGCTCGTTAGTTTGCTTAATTAATAAATTTTATCGGTAGAACAGCCTGATACAGTTCCTGATCTAGACATTGCCAAGGGTTATGTTTCAATGGATAAAGCAGACAAAATTATTCATTCTGGTGCTGATTTTGCAATTCCTGAAAAGTTCTCTTATAAGTTGGATAAAGGCCAAAAAGACAATGATGAACCAGAAAAGGTTTTCTACCTAACCCAAACTAATACTTTACTTTGTCTTCTAGTTTTATTTTGGAGAAACTTTTGATAAATCTGGTATGCAGGAAAGCAAATCCCAACTTCAAATAACAGATGTAGATAATATTGAATTACTTCTTGCGGCCGAAGCTGATGAATGCAGCTTTGATCAAGTAAATTATCTGCGGTTTGAGGTAAAATTTGATTATTAATGCTTACGATTCCCTTTTTTTTACCATTTTTAAAGACAAGGAAATTGTAATAAGTATGAAATTTGTATCACTGGATGATTTATTTATGGAGTTTCCAGCAGTTCCTACTTCCATTAACCCTATGAAAGTGGGGGAATGTTGCAAAGTTGGTGTCTAGTTCATTTGCTGCCTTTAAGTGTACCCGTGAGCAACATTGACTAAGTCAAAATTTGATTCATTATAGTGATTTTTGTTGTGAGCATAACCCATACAAATTAGAAACATTAGTTTGTTACAACTGGCTTTATCTACTTTTCAGGTGAGCCAATACACTGGAAGGATCCACTTATATTCATGCTTTCCAGGGATGGATTCAAGGCCAAGGCCACTTTTTCAGAGTTTTCGATTGGATGAACTTGATAACAAGGAACGAATTTCAGGATATTTGAAGGACAATCCAGCTTATATGCATGCTATTTTGGCATTCGTTAGTGACTGGAATAAATTACGACCTATTGAACGAACTAAGTTACTTGGCAAGCCTCTGCAACTTCCTTTATCTGTTGAGTTGTGTTATTTGAAAGAAACTGTGAACCACAGCAGTGGGGTATGTGTAAATGAGCTTGGAGTCTGATCTATCTGTCTGTTATTGTGCATTACACCACTACATTGCTTATTTCTAACTGTACATATGATTATTAATTCATTATAGTGGTACCTATATTTTTACCACAATGTCATGAATGGTTTGGGTAACAATTATGCATCTCTACTACAGGGACTGTTGAAAGGTGGAAGCAAACGACGCACTACACCGTTGTATGAGATTAGCCATCCTTTACCATCAAATGCTGTCTGTAAAAGGGTCCTTATTTGTAGTGGTTCCAGAAAAAAGGAGAAAGAGTACTCTCAGGGCTGGACACTAAATAATGAACCACTCTGTAAACTCTGTCAAACACCATGCAAGTAAGTGCAAATAAATGATTTTTTGCTGCTGCTATATATGGAAGATTTTACTTCTATTTGTCTAATTTCAGGGGCAACAATGCCAAGACACCAGAATATTTTGAAGATTTGTTCTGCAATCTTGATTGTTATGAAGAATATCGCCTAAGAACTAGCAGCAGATTCCTTCGTGAGGTTAGAATTTGAATCTTGAACTGTATTATGGTTTTCTTGAATTTAGTCTGGGCTCCCCCTTCTTTTTCTTCTCTCTCTCTCTCTCTCTCTGATGGATGATTTGAGGTGTCTTTCAAACATCTATTTTTCGCTCCTTTTTATTTAATCAATGCATGCTTAACTCATGTAACATACTTGAGACTTCCAGGAACTTTTCCGTACAGAGCATGGTGTCTGTACTAATTGCCAATTAGACTGCCATAAACTTGTGAAGCACTTAAAACCTTTATCCTTGGACCAGCGACGGAAGCATATTGAGAAAGTAGCACCAAAGGTGGCAAGCTGGAATAACCTGTGAGTAAATATATGCTCATGCCTGTTTTCTAATTGATTCAAAATGTTGCTTATGTGAAGCTTACTACACAGTTGTGTAAACGTTTGCCTGTGTTTCTGCTTGCATTGAGATTGGTCGACGTTCTTCTTTTTGCTTAATGAATATTTTGCAATATCAGTAATCACCTTACTGCTGAAAATGTAGTTTGGTTATTGATTAGATGCTCCATAGAACTTGCAAAGAAAGATAAGATTATTCATTGATATCCACTTTCAATCAATTGACATAGATATCATTTCTTTTTAGAAGGCCATATTACCCCAATACCTGAAACAGAATAAAATTTATTTTGATATCCTGCAGGCTTGAGAAGCTCGTCAATGAACCAACTGAAGGCAATGCATGGCATGCAGACCACATCATTCCTGTCTACCGAGGTGGAGGTATAATGCAACTTTTTATTGACCTATTTATTTATCTACAAATATTTGGTTTTATCCTTGAGGTTGTTAAATAATAGTGGCGCTGTCATTCCATCAATGAATTGAGTTATCCTTTTGATTATTATCATACAGCCAGTGCTGGATTTCCTGAACGCTGGATACAGGATTTCAATTGTATTAACTTTTCAACCGCATACTCTGTAAATATCAATGTCTTGTATACTTGGATTCTTCAGGCAATTATTCTAAATTCTTAGAGCCTAGTTTGTGTCTGATTTTGAATAAACTTGTTATATTCTAGGTCACCAGGTCACTTGTGCTCACAGTTATTGCTAATAGATAAGAATGTAGCATTACTTAAAATGAACACTGTTTGTTATAACTTGAGCTTAAGGTGTGTCGATTTGGCCTTGTCTCTTAAGGAGTTCCTTGAACAAACCTTTTTTTGTATAAGCCAATGGACTATTTGTTTCGTTTAGAAAAAGACTGAAGTCATTAGGATGTTGTATATACTTCTACTGTGACTTTGTTCATTGTAGAAATTTGTCTTAATTAAAAGAATTGATTACTTCTGTGTTAATGCAAAATGTAGTTTTGATAGTTTTCTCATTTCAAAAAATAAATTAAAATAAAATCTTCAGGTGAGTGCAGACTAGAAAATATGCGGACTCTCTGTGTCGCTTGCCATTATGATGTCACTGCAGCGCAATGTGCTGAACGACGCTCAACAAGGGCAAAGGCTAGGAAACAACTTAAAGTCATCATGAGTGGCCTAAGAAATGATCAGAATATTAATAGGACTGCCTCTCAAACAAAGGTACATCCCAAGATAGTGAATCTTCAGTTTTTCAGGATATCTCAGATTTTGTGTTAAATGCAACATTTCATTGCATGAAATATGGATAAGAAAGTTCCGGTGAGCCAATGTTTTCAGTTCACTTGGTAGACTTCAGATATTCAGCCATGATAAAATGGTCTAAAATCCATTGTGCATTTCATCTTGAAGATTTTTAACAATCATTACAATCAAGTTTTTCTAGTTCTACTATGAACAGTCAAATGCTTTACGATTAGTTGACCTAATCGTATCAGGATAAGAGTTATTCTCTAACATAAACACTGGGACATTTTTGTTCTTCACATGTTTTGTCATGTATATTAGCATTTGAGGTTCAAGTATTGAATCCCAGGAAAAAGCATGGAGATTCATCTTTTGAGTCCAAAGCATTATGTAGGATTGCCTCTCTCTTGCAGACTAAATGAGGGGGTGGTTTACAATCTGGCCTTGAAATGATGAGCTGGTTGACATTCATTCTGGTCTTGAGAAGAAAGACCAGAGTTTTTCTTGTGATAAGCATAAGCTAAAACTAAAAATCCTTTTCCCCTTACTCGAAGTGTTGAATTTAATTCAGGGATAAAGACGATATCATTGGCAATGTGTTATGGTTTGTAGACTGATGTTGCAATGAAATACTTGAGTTTCAGGACCAAAGGCATCTGGAGATGGAAGAAAACATGGTTGACGACATGCTTTTAGTCAAAGTTCCTGGAAGTTCCTATTCTGGAGGTAGCAAAAGCATAAGTGCTGGAAGTGCAGCCTTGAATTCCTCTAATGCTGGATAACCTGAACATAGGCAAAGCAGCAGATAGACAGACTTGCATAGTAGACTGGTTGCATGGGCTAACTGCAGTTGTATTACTGTACAGCAGCTGTCATTATAAACTTAATCAGTGTAATTTTTTGTTCATAAATATATACATGTATTTTGTAGTTGGTGTTGCTGTGCGCGGTAGGCGTGTAGTGCTTGATACTCGATTGTAATTATACTAATATGTAGACAGCTTAAAGAGCCCTGAAGCACTACTAGGTATTATGAAGTTCAAAGATTGTTTAATTATGATCATATGGGTGGATGTTATATGAGCAGCCTGTTGAATAAAGCAAAATCTTTAAGTTCATAAATAAAACAATTCAAAGATGAGAAATCAAGTTAAGTTGCAATAATTAAATTTATTTGAAGTATAACAGTAGCAGACAAACTGATAGGAGCGGTTGAGCCTGTCATGAGTTGCGTGATCTCTACCACAATTATAAAGGCAGGAACACACTTCAAGCACTTCATTGTTCAATTTTATACATTGAAAGTGCGAGTGCAAGCTTTGTATATACAAAATCTGGCTTTTGTTTTATAAAACGATTGCAGAGAAGAGATAAAGCCCGTGAAGTGAATCAGAAAAATTCCTATATGGGTTAATTTTGATCCTAAAAGACCAGCGTGTGGAAAGTGTTATGTGTAGCGTTAACAAAAAGATCCGACAGTGATCCTCCCACAGCCACCGAAGCAAGAAAAGAACGACATTATCTTTGATGATTATGATGAAGATATATTGATCTGATCCGTTCCCTATAATTCACAACTCTAACATGGCTGGCCACCAACCCATCTCTGCAAAAATCACAAATGTAGATTACTTGCTCCATGGTTTCCTTCCCAATGGCCACCTCTCGGTAGTAGCAAAATATGTTGCTGTGAGAACAAATCACAAAACCAGTGTGCAACTACAGCTGTAGCAGAGGAACCTCACAATTACATTGCATGTCAACATGAGATCACAAGAGTTCCACCATTGCAGTGGACTCATTCATACTTCCTCACCCATATAGGCCATCTCTATTGAAAATAACTTTTCTGCTTTACCAACGAACATGCCAGGGAATCTAGAATGCAACAGTAGAGAAGTTTCTGTGGCCAACAGATTATTATGCAGCTTCACAGTTGTATCTTCACTAGATTTTGTTGCTTTGCTATTTCTTTGGTTTCTCGTTTTGCCTACTTTGATGTTGTTTCCTAAAGCACTTCGCTTCCCTACAGATACGAGCGTGCTTCTAGCATTGGAATGGCTAGATTTTAAAAGTAAACCTCCTTTGAATTTTCCAAGTTCAGAGACCTGTTGATTACTCACTAGAATCTAAACGGCTGGGTTGGATCTGACCGCTGGCAGAACATTTCTGCAAGATCTTAACAAGTAACCTATCAGTACCAAGTTCTTGTTGAACCACACCATTATTCTGCTCACACCCACAACTTGCAGCGACTAATGTGCCAGCCAAGATTTGCATTAACTCAGGATCATGGCAACTCACATACCTTTATTATTCAAACTCAAAAGTTTAGATTTACTCTGATTGATACACCTTGAAAATGAAAGAAATTTTTTGTTGAAGATTTACCAACCTTATGAAGTATGGTAGGAGTTTTTCCCCATCGATGGATAGCTTGGTTCTCAGAGTGAAACAAGGCAAAGTACCCAAGAAGCAACAAAGACTCAAGCAGAAGCAGACCAGCCCGAAATACAAAGCAGAAAATGCAGACAAGCATTTATCTTGATATGCTGCAAATACTCCCAAGCAACACTTACATCTGCAGCCACAACATCATGCAGTCAATAATCAGGAAATGTACCGAGTTTTTAAGGATCCTTGAGTGAGTTAGTAAAATTAATGCATGAGCAGTTATTCAATAAAATGAAATTGTCAAGCCTAAATAATTGTTTCAACGACTGATTTTTTCTTATGAAATTGTCAAGCCTAAATAATTGTTTCAACGACTGATTTTTTCTTACTTTCTAATACTATTTGTTAATTTTACAGGTCTTTTCTTCCAAGCGAGGCAAATAAAGTTCTCTGCTTCAAGTGATTTTCTGGTTGAAACCAATGGATTCCTCCATCATCAAGGAAATTACTAACAAGTTAACTGCCTTTCCAATTGACAGCTCCATCAAAACAGATTAATTTCTTCAGTTAAAGGTTTCATATTGTTAAGGTATTCTGGCTAAAGCTATCATGTAAAAATGCTTGTGTTCCATTCGGCTAAATCCAGAAATGGTTACTATTTTGTCACACATTGTTAAAAAGAACAAAGTAATTAATATATATATATATGGAGAAGGATCAGAAGCCCCTTAATTTGACACAATTTCTTATACTATTTTTCAACTATTGAAAATGCATTGATCTAACAATTGATCAATGCATTGATCTGCTCCTAAGATTTCTATTTAAAAGACATTTTTTACATCTAACTCGTGTAATGGTCAGCTGAAATTTACCACCAAAGACAACAAGATTTTAATTGAATTTTTTTTGGCCGCAAGTGCAAAGGTTTTGTGATAATCAATCCCATATGTCTGCATGAACCTTTCTTCTACTAGTCTTGCCTTGTACCTCTCTACTCTACCATCAATTTTACATTTCACAGTGAAGATCCACTTGCAACCTACAATTCTTTTTTCCTTAGGCAAATCAACTATCTCCCAAGTGCCACTTCTTCTAAGAGCATTCATCTCTTCCATCACTACTAATTTCCTATTCGAGTCATCAAAAGCTTCCTAAACATTTCTCAAAAAAAAAAAGTGTGAGATCTTTGAGGGAAAAGCCTTACAAGTATAAGAAAGTTTTTCATAAGAGAAGTATTTGGCAATGGGATATTTGGTACAAGTTTGGGTTCCTTTCCTAAAGGCTATAGGAATATCAAGATTTGATAATTCTTGGCTAGAAGAAGTAACAAGAATTGAAGATGAGCTAGGGATAGAACTACTTGTGATATCTAAGGTCCAGTTCCTGAAGGTCGAGATTGATATTTCTAAGAGGAATAGGCTAACTTTGACTCTTAATGTGGTCTTTTTTGAGTATTAACTAGAGGCTTGGTATTCTGTTTTTTTGGACCTAATTGTAGTGATTTTCCCCATGTTTTAGATACAATAATGTTCGGCACTGTATGACTAGGATTCCTTCCATTGTTTTCGTTGTTTTTACCACATTGTTCCTCACTTTGAATTTCAGGCATAACAAGGGGATGAGAAGAATAAGGTGAAGTAGTCAAAATAATATTTGGTATCAAATCTAGTGTTGAAGTGTTTTGGTTTTCAGAGTTTGTATAAGTTGACAGTATACTTGAATTGTTTGGAATAAAGTCTGCATGGTTCAAGGAAGCTATTTGAGTCCTCTCTATGGCTTTTAAATCATTGTTGTAAAGAAACGGCACTATCAAAAATCGTGTATAGAGATTTTATGTTTCATTTTCTAATACTTTCCTATTGAGCTTGATTGACTCATCATATATTGCTAGGAGTTTTTCCTCATTAAATGTGACATGTCTAGAAACATATATGTTTTCAGAATGATGCAGACATTTATAACCTTTGTGTTCAGTATTATTGCTAATGAAAATGCATTTTGCAGGGTGAAAATCAAGTTTATGTTAATTATAGGCTCTCAAATATGGATAACATGTATAGCCATAGGTTTTCAGAAAAGAATAAGTAGGCAACTTGTTGAGAAGTTTCTAATATGGTGATAGATCATTTAGGATTGATGTGGGTATTCTATTGATTAGATGCACAATGATCTCAAATGCGTTCCACTAAAAATTCATTAGTAAACCTGACTATGCAAGTAAAGTGAGACCAATTTCTATAATGTATCTATGTTTCCTTTCAACCTTTCCAGTTTGATGTAATGGATGTGGATATGATGCCTAAAAGTAATTCCTTTTTGTTTCAAATTTCTTTCTAAGGGTTTGAATTCACTACTGAGTTCTATTTCAATGATTTTGACTTTACACTCATAGAGCTTTTTAAACTGGTCTACATCTTGGGCGAATATGTCAGTGGTTTCTGATTTTTGTCTTAGAGGATGAATCTATATATATCTTGAGTGATCATCAACAATGCTAAAATAATATTTAAAGTTATTTTCTAAGTTTAGAGGGGCTGGTCCTCATAGGTTAGCATAAAGCAATTCAAGAGCTCTTTTTGTTTGGCTTTCACTATTCTTAAAACTTAGTTTGTGATTCTTTCCTAATTGACAAGTAGTACAAAATGAAGAAGATTGAGTTTTATTGATCTGAGGAAGATTCGTACACTTAGACATGATTTTTTTTATAATAAGGTCACTAGGGAGTCTTAGTCTCTTATGCATTAAATCCATGACATATGAATGATTCTTTCCCTCATTAAACTCTAGTATTGACACTGGCTAAGCTTTGATAGTAAGCTAACAATGAATTTATTGCTCGAAACCCGGACCCTTTTATGTTGATAAGGACTTCTCAATCTTTTTTTGATTCTTGAGCGTAAAGAGGCATCCTTTAACCACTCTCTCCAGCACCACTCTCTTGTTCTTGTCCTTCACAAAATAAGTATTATCATAATATTCAATAATTAAATTATTTTCGGTAGTTAATTTTGATAAACTTATCAATTTTTTTGTTATCTTAGGCACAAAGAGGACATTTAGAAGTTTTTAAGTGTTTTTGGTTAAGCAAGGCATTTGTAATGAAGGAAGTTCCAATGTAAGAAATTCTAAAATTGCAGCCATGACCAGCAGTAAGAGTTTGATTACCTTTATATTCAGATTTAGTTGAGAGGCTCTTTATATTATTAGTGATATGATTCGTTACTCCACTACCGAGATACCATCCTGCTTCATTTTTTGTGCCCTGTGTTGTTACAAAATTTGAAGTTTGATCAGTGTTGTTTGCTTCTTTTGCTTTATAATCCTCGTCAAAATGAAACCAATGGGTTGCTGCTGTATGCCCTTCTTTGTTGTAGATTTGACAAATTACTTTTGATTAATTCCTGTTTCCTTAGGTTCCTTTTTGAGCTCTGCCTCTGCCCTTTCCTCTGAAATTGGATCTTCCACTTTCTGTGTTATTGCCTCTTCCTTTTGAGTTTCTGCTTTGATTCCAACCACCCTAATTGTTACCTGATGAAAGATTGACTTTAATGTTTTGATTTCCAATCATTATTGTGACTTTCTAGTTTGTTTTCAAAGGAACATAACTGAGCATATGCATCCTCCAGAGTCGTAAGCTCCATTTTAGATGTGATATTGACTATAATAGGGTCGTAATCTTGACCTGAGCCTCTAAAGATGTATTCTATAAGCTCTTCGTCAGTAACTAACTATCTTTCCTGCTATAGTGAGTGTATCAGCTAGCTTATTCATCTTGCCATAATAATCATTCACTGTCATTCCACATTTCCTTGTCTATTGAAGTTGTGATTTAAGTTGTAAGATCTTTGCATTAGATGAAGATAAATCTATTTTTCCAACAGATTCCCAAAACTCCTTCAAAGTAGCACAGTTTGTTTGTGTTGCAAGAACTAGTTCAACATGGTAGACATAAGCTAACCAAGGAGAAGTCGGTCTTGTTTTCCCCAGTTTAGGTATGCTTGATTTTCGATGGTGGTGACAATTTGGGTTGCTTCATTAATAATAGAAATGAATCTCACTGGTGCCAGCTTTGTTCCATCTACAAACCCTTCAAGATTATTCCCTTATATGGTGGGTAAAATTTGAGCTTTCCAAATGAGAAAGTTCTGCCTATCAAGTTTGATAAAAATAGAAAAGGTTAGGCTATTTAGGTTGCTCAAACTAGAAGATAGGGCATTTGTAGTGGTTAAAGATGAACCAAGAGATGGTGTATTGTTTGCCATTTTGAAATTGAAAGGATGGCCTGCCCTGATACCAAGTTAACTTGGGGAAAAGTTGTATGTAGTTAAGAATGCTTACTGCAGATTGAAATGTATTTCATTCAATGATCATATTACAAATAGAAGACATGCGCGCGACGTACATACACATATATATAAACTTTAAAAGATAAAACCAAATGGTTGCGCTTGCACTAAAATGAAAATTTTAAAGAAAACACTTAACAGAAAATTCAGAATGATAGCTGAGAATAGTACAATTAAAGGATTACATTTGCCTTCTTGTTCATCAATTATTTTGCTGCACCAGTGTAATTGACTTTATTGATATTCTTTTCAATACTCGACCCTGCTACTTATCAGTGCTTTGCATATGACAATTGTTGGCCTGCTTTAATATTAAATACTCATTTCATAGCATAGAGTTACATAAGATTAAATAAAATTAGGAAACATCAGGGAAACCATATAATTTGGGTGATAAATCATCTCAAAATGGTTGCCACTTGCACATTCCAATTGTTATTTGAACCAGAATTCCTAACAATTTAACACAAAAGATAAATTTACTTCAGAAATTGACAAGGAAAACCATCATATATTTAATTCATTGACCCATTCAAGACACCTTATATTTCTGTGTGATTATTTTTTGTGGGCGAGTATAAATTATTTTTAATAACTAATTTAAATTCAGCACAAAAAATTAAAAGTTTGCTTCCCGTTAACATGCAAAAGAACAGCAAAGTAACCAATATTACTATGATTTTTTTTTTCTTTTCTTTCTTATAATAGAATATAGTTATAAAAAAATAAAAAAAAAATTGCAAAAGGTGAATAAGTAATCCACTAACTCCCAAAATACTCTAAAACTGTACAATTAAAAAAGGAATATTTCTAAAGGAATCTATCCATTTTGTGAGAACTTAAAAAAATTCAATTTCTATATCGAAGCCAGAGCCCTTCCAAAACTATAAAATATCAGCCAAAAAAAACTCCTTCCTAATTTATTCGTTGAGACATGAAGTTTTTGTTATGATAGACTATCCCAGTCATCTCTTTTATTTTTCTTCTAAGATAAGTATTTCAGTGCTTAGCACAAAATCAATTCCAAAGTTTTGGGTTTAGCACTAATAAAATTATCCTAGATTGGGTGAAAAATGATGATTGTGACAATATATCAAGACCAAAATGTACATCGCATTATGCAGAATACACATCCAAGCATGCATGTGCTGAATGTTGTTTATGATAGCACACATGATTTATGTCAACTTATCATTTAAGCCAAATTGTAAAATAGTTGAAATAGAAAAGAGATAGCATCCTTACCTCCAATGAGACAGCATGAGGCTTGTGATGGTCATTTGCCATTAAAGTAATCGGTGCCCTATCAATTGGTTGGAAAAAGGACTTTTTTCACTGTTTTAAACTCTTTCACTCTGGTAGGTAATTCTTTAAAATCAAATGCAGCTTCTTTAAGAACAAGAGTAGCATCTTTGATTTGCTCTAAGTCACATTCTGGTTCATAAAGAAAAAATCAAGCTACTGTGTATAAAGCCAATAAAGATTTTATATGATAACAAAGCAACAATCAGCATAGCTCATAATCTTGTCCATCATGATTGCACCAAATATGCTAAAATCGATAAACATTTCATCAAAGAGAAGATTGATAGTGGTAATATTTGTATATTATTTGTTTCATCCAAAGAGCAAGTAGCAAATATTCTTACAAAAGCAGTTGGAAGAAAAGTTTTTGAAGATTTTGTAAATAAGAAAAGAATGAAGATTACCTTGGCACCAGCTTTTGGAAGAGTGTTAAAAAATATGAATTTGAATAATAGGATAAGTTTTATCCTAAGACTCTTTTTTTTTTTTTCAATTGTTTATGTTTTTGAAAAAGTTCTTAAGATTAAGAGCAGCTACGCTAATAGGATAGCTGTTCCTATTTTATAAATTCTAATCTCTATGAGACAGAGCTAGAGGCTTTTGTTGGATAAAAAAATTAGAACAGTTTAATTTAAGTAATATATGGGTTATTTTTAGTTGAAACTATCAAGCTGGTACTTGTGGAGCAACAAAGTCTTCAACACAACTCACTAATTTAATAAAAGTACATGCTTGAAGGACTTAAAACAGATATAATAGTGTGTTTATTTTTATTAATCATGAAGAAAAGAAAAAGAAGCCTCAAAGGAATAAAAATTCTTTTATTTATTTAAAAAAATAAAGGAAAAAAAAAGAATTCATTTAAGAATTTTAATTTATTTAAAAAAATAGCATTATTAGGCTTTTAATTTTATCTCTTATTTATGTATTTTAACATTATTTTTATTTTAATTAGTTTAAAATAGTTATTTTTAATTAATTAATTATTTTAAAAAATTATTAACATAATATTATTTTACTTTATTTTATTTATTTATAAATTAATTTATTATCATTAATATTTATTTTTTTTATAAGAATTCAATACCATCTTGTAAACTATAGTTATTATTATTTTTGTCATTATTCTACTTATAAATATTTTTTATATATTTTATGTTAATTTATAATTTTATTTTATAACTTTACATTTATCATAATTCATACAACTAGATATATTTATTTGATAATTTTAATTTTAATTTTTAATTCTTTTAAACACAAACTAACTATCAAATATAATAAAAAATATTATTATTTGTAGTTATAATATAATTTTATAAATATTATTTAAAATTAAATATATTTTTAATAAATAAATTTGATGTTTATATGCAAATAAATTTATAAATTTAATAAAAAAATAAATAATACATTCAAAATATAAAATATTTTTTAAATTAATAAATATGTGTGCAAAAGAGTAAATTTAAATATTTGTTACTAAATTGTCTATTAAATTTATAAAATTTAATTATTTTATATTTAAAAATAAAATTTAAAATTAATTTAATTTTTAATTAAAAAATACATAAAACATTTCAAAAAAAGTAATATTTTTATCAAAATAAAAATAATTAATGAATATAATGTGAAAAAAATATTCAAAAAAATATTTGTTAAATATTTATTATAATATTTATTGTTTTAAAAATAATTTAAATTAAAAATAAAAATATTAAGATATTAATTTATTAATTAATATTAATAAATTTAAAAATAAAAAATATTTTTATCATACTAAAAATAATAAATTTATTTCTATAAATGATTGTGCCGTGTAAACATACAAAGCAAAGTTTAGAAGACATAAAATCTTTATCTTTCGTTGTCATCATCTTAGAAACAAAACCGGTTAAATATGAATTTCTATAAAAGATCACAGATAATAGAAAGTGTGCAGATTGGCATCAGATGAAATGACAAAAAATTGACGCCTTTTTCACTTCAAGCCATCCTGAGCCCTGATCATCTACTGCCTCTCCTCCGCTGTTCTTCATCGAATTTCCTCTCAGTGGAAAATTTTAAACTAATTTATAGTAAACAAACCATCAAATTTATGAACAAAAACCCTAAATTTGTAACAGCAGTGGCATCTTAATTTCTTGATTTCATATATCAAAATGAAAAATTTGCTAATCATAACTGATGAAATCGAGATGCTTAATCAATGAGATTAAAATGAAAATAAAAAAGACTGAATTTTTTGAGAAATAAAGAAATGTAATTTGAGTAGAGCAAATGGAGCTAAACTTATATAAAAGGGATAGATAAGAATGGAAAATTGAGTGCAGGGAAATGGAATGGAGAAGAATTTTAGAATTATTTATTTTTCAGGGTTCTTTTAATATTATTTAATTTGGGGAAAGGGAAAAAGATGAGTGAACTGAAGAGGATAGTGAGGATTTCAGTGGGGAGGACAGGAGGAGGATGTGAAATCCAATGTCCAAGAGAATTCCATATTTTAGGCTTTTATGTCTCTCTATCAATATCAGTTTTTAAATATATATATAAAACATAATTCTGTTTCTGTTTCAAGGATTAAAGTGGGTCATATATGAAATATTAAGTAATTTTCCAAATATTAGATTAGAATAATCAGCCACAAGAGGCATATCTTCGGATAACAGTAAACTTAGAAAGTGATTGTGATTGTGAGTAAGAAATTATTTCCAAGGGGTCGATGGAATCTAATCTGACTGATTAAGCTAACTCACTCGTGCTTATACAAGTACAGATTGTTGTCTGTTGTTGCACTAAAGTAAAGTGTTAGCGCAATTAAAAAAAAAGGGTCAAAAATCTAAACGACATTCTTTGTTGACCACGATTCAAGAAAGTAACATTCGATTAAGTGAAGGCATAACTTCCAGTTAGAGGCAGCCATGCCCATGCCAATCCCAGCTTGGAATCTCGGCAAAACAAATACTATTTTCTTCATTTATTTATATATTTTATAAGCTAGAAAGATACTTAAATGTGCCTATGTTATACAAATATGCAAAATAAAATACTCAACAAACCCCGCACAAAAAGTAATGCTGATGCTCGGGCTGGATTACTTTCTTAGTTTACATGGATTTTCAGTCAATTCCGACAACTCGAAGACAAACCTATTTCAACAAAAATGGCTCTCTTTCAGTCTTTTCTTTCGTTTTGCTTATTGAGGAAACTTCCCATTATTGTTCTTGCTTTACTTGAGGAAACTTCTTGTCGCATTTAGTTTCTGCCTCACTGTTGGTAATGGTGGATTCTCTTGGTATTTGAGGTTAGCTCTCATCTCCTCTGGGTTGGAATTATTTTTATCAAATTATGCTTGCACAGCTTTAGATTTGATTAGTGATGTGTTTTTTATTATTATTTTTTATTTTTTTAAGATAAGTTTGTTTCTGGGTTTGAGCTTTATATTTATTTTTAGCATGAAGTTGTTAAATCTACATTTTGTGGGTTGTTACTATAACTAGTCTGTTATTTTGGTTTCTTGCAATGAATTTGTGTGGCTTAACCTATTACTGAACACTGGTAGTTGGACTGGATAGCTTTTAATATACAAAAAAGAGAAGCATCGGATAAGTTTTCTTGTTTCGGAAATGGGAACTTGTTCATGAGATGGCCACCATATTCCTTCTTTAGCTAATCGAATATCATAATTAAATGGTAACCATCAATTTATTGTGTTATATTTTGACCTTACAGCCTATTTTTGTTTCTTTCAGTTTAGTTTGCTTGTGTATTTTGGGAATACACCTTGATTCTTGCTCTTTGCTGATTTGTCAACATCTATATTATGAAGAAAGCCCTTGACCTGTAAGACACAGTTTTGGGTTTACAGAAATCATCTCCCAGTTCTCTTCAGCTCTCAGTTTTTCTGTATGTTAATGCTATATTTTAATCTTGAGATCCAGTTTGATATGTTCAATTCCCATTCTCTTTAAAGTTCAATCGATTTCACCATCTTTCTTGTTATTGTTTTACAAAAAATGTCCTCTTACATTTCTCCGTTTGTATATTATTGAAGTCTGTTTTGTTCTCTTGTTTCTTAAATCAATGAATGTGGGATTTCCTTCAAAACCTGAAAGCAATTTTCACGTTAATATCCTTTTCAACAAGCACTTACTCTCACCATAGAAGAAAAATTATTTCTATTGTATTAGAATCTTTGTAAATATGGGCCTGTAACTCTTCATCTTTTTTTTTTTTTCAATTTATTGCTTATATTTTGTGATATTTGCCCATTTCTTTAAACTTGACATTAGTATTCGGTTACTTTCATGTTTTTGGTATGCTGAAAAGGTGGAGCGTGAATTGTGTTGTTGAGGGATGAATGGCTTGTTGCAATTTGGCAAACTTCATGCCTGCTTTCAATCCAGTTTTGTCAAAAATTATGTGTCATTCTTTTTCATTTTAGAAATATGGAATAATTGCAGAGGAGCATTTGCAATCGAAGAACTGGTGCTAATTTAATTTTCTCATTCAGTTGCAGTTCATTACACCTTGAGTTGGTGGTGACGTTGCCTTGATAAACTTACCCATGGGAACCTTGCTTTTATTGTTTCTCTTTCTGGTTTCTCTCCCTGCAATTTGGGCTCAACAAGTTACAAGAGTTTCCATTTTAGTGGATGGGACTAAAACAGTTGCTACGACTGATGAAAATTTTATCTGTGTTACTGTGGATTGGTGGCCTCATGATAAGTGTAACTACAATCAATGTCCATGGGGGAATTCATCTGTTATAAACTTGGTGAGGTGTTGGAAATTCATCCATTTTTTTGAGAATGAATATAGCTGTCTTAGGATTTAATTGGCACTCTTTCTTCATACTTTTTGGGGATAATTGTTCGACCGAGTTTGGCTTTTTCAGGACTTGTCTCATCCCTTACTTGCCAAAACTATCCAAGGTACATTTGTTTCATTGGAAAAATTTGTGGTCTCATGGTTACCTAGTACAATTTAAATTTATTTAGATGTCAGAATTTTTTTATGACCACCCTTTTGTTATTGGTGAAATAATAGCCTTTAAGAGCTTGAGGATAAGAGTTGGAGGTTCATTGCAAGACCAAGTGTTGTATGATGTTGGAAATCTGAAAGCTCCTTGCCATCCATTCAGAAAGATGAAAGGTGGTTTGTTTCAATTTTCGAAGGGATGTTTGCATATGGCTAGGTGGGATGAGCTGAACCAATTATTTAATAGAACAGGGTAAGTTGTATGACATTTTGTTGAATCATCAAGTGCCAATTTGTACAAATCTCTGATGTTCGTGGACCAACTTGGTTTACATAGTTGACTAAACTTGATAGAGCCTAAGAATTAAATAAATATTTCTAGTTTACTAGACCATAAGATGTGAAGGAGGAGTGTCTTGGTGGTGCTAGATAAGTGTTTGACCGACTTATAATAAAATTCATTTTGTTAAACTGAAATCATAACTGATTCTAAAATATTCAGATAATATAAAAATTATTCTCCCTCATGTTTCTCAATTTCATCCAATATCCATTGCCATATTTGCCTCCATTTTAACTCCTATAATACCCACTTTGTCATCCTTTCTTATTGAAGCCCTCCTTTAAAGAAATCTAGTGGTGCTGGGTTGATGCAGCTCTTCTTATCAAAGCCATTCTTTAAAGAAATCTAGTGGTACTGGGTTGGATGGTGAATGCCTTCATTGTCCAAATTTCTTCATACCTGACATTCAAATTCTGTTCTAAAGATTTTCCCCAAATTTTATCATTTGCTTTGTATTTTATACTTTTTTTTCTCTATAATATCCCAGTTTTACTTTATGGTTATGGTCAATTTTCAAGCTTGTACCCAGAATGCTTCTGTTGTGATTTTCACTTTAATCTTGCATTTTCAGGGCCATAGTAACATTTGGCTTGAACGCACTCCACGGGAGACACCTCATCAAGCATGAAAATTGGGGAGGAGCTTGGAATTATGGCAATGCTCATGATCTAATAAAGTATACCATTTCAAAGGGACACAAAATAGATTCATGGGAATTTGGTATGTAACATTGGAGTTTAGACAAAGCACTGGTTTTTAAATTTTCTCCCTTGCCTAATTTCTATTCTTGTTTTGTCATTCTAGGTAATGAGCTGAGTGGAAAGGGCATTGGTGCTAATGTTGATGCTGAACTATATGGGAAAGACTTGATCAACCTTAACAACATCATCAGCAATTTATATCAAGACACTCCCTCAAGGCCAAAAGTGATTGCACCTGGCGGATTCTTTGACCAGGAGTGGTACTCTAAGCTTCTTCAGGCCTCAGGTTCAAACGTAGTCAATGCTGTGACTCATCATATATACAATTTGGGTGCAGGTCAGTCAGCATGGTTGTGAATAATACTGTTTATTATATTTGACAATTAATACATGTATTATGATTGTACTTACAATGACATTATACATGTGTTATGATTGTACTTACAATGACATTATGCGTTAATAAGAAATAAATATGCTAAAAAAGTAACTCTGAAAATAATTCTACTTAGTACTGCCGTATGGTGAGGTTTTTCTGTAGTCTTCCTTGCATTTAAATTATTCCCCTTCTTCATTAAGAAGACAAGTAACTGAACGCAGGATTGTGTTGCATGTAAGCTGACAGGAGCAATTAATTGAACCGAAAACCCTTTGTTGATGTGATATAGTAATGATTTCCTTCTTGTTATTGAATCTCAACTTTTTGAACCATTACTTTACCTTTTCCCCTGCACCTAGGCGTACTATATAAAATTTTAAATCATCAGGCCTGGCTCATTCATTTTAAAAATAAATTTCTAGCATTACGAGATCATATGCAACTGATCCCACTCCAGTGGCCGGGGAATATCAAGGACATCCAAACATTTTGTCTTCAACCTTTACACTATTATGCCATGTGTAGATTCTAACATACTGAACTGTAAAAATGTCTTTTCTGCTCTCTGATGATGTGGGCACTGTTAGGGAAGTTAGAACCGAACACTGCAAAATTGAAACTAAAAATGTTTTTTTTCCCCTAATGTGGACTATTTTTCATATCTTGTTTATAGTTGCATATATGTGAAATTTGGAACCAAAATTCTCATCTAGTTTCCATGTTTTTCTCTTATTGAAAGATCCAAGATTTGTCAGGAAGCAAATGTGCTCACACACTTTCTGCCATTTATTGCTCCTGTCCCTTGTGATTTTAAGTCCTCTCTCTGTTTCAGGTGATGATCCACAACTTGTAAGTAGGATTCTTGACCCCCATCACTTGAGCAAAGTATCAGAAACATTTAGCAATCTTAAACGAACTATTGAAAAGCATGGTCCCTGGGCTTCTGCATGGATCGGAGAATCTGGTGGGGCCTACAACAGTGGTGGTCGCCATGTTTCTAACACATTTGTGAACAGCTTTTGGTAATACCTTTTGCCCAATGACTTTGCTTGTTGATATAAATTCCAGCTTTTGTTGTCATATGAAAAGACAAATTTACATTTTGAGCTAATTATTTAAGACAATAATTGTTTCATTTGCTCATTGTCTTAGGTACTTAGATCAACTTGGACTGGCATCCAAGTACAATACCAAAGTATATTGCAGGCAGACTTTGATTGGCGGGAACTATGGTCTCCTCAACACCACCACACTTGTCCCCAACCCTGATTATTACAGGCAAGACCATGAAATTAATATCTTTAGAACCTTTAAATCTCCCCGTCCCCCAATCTTTTTGAACTTTATTACAGTAGTTTTTACATTCTTTCTTTTGTTGGATATATTGTAATGGAACAGTGCACTTCTGTGGCATCGACTAATGGGCAAAGGTGTTCTTTCTGTTGCAAGTGATGCATCTTCGTTTCTACGCTATTATGCCCATTGTTCAAAAGGCAGAGTAAGGGTCTTCTTTTTTTGATCTTACTCCAGCTTATTCGTTAGTTAGGAGATGATACAATCTCACATAGGTGTCAAAGCTCTTAGAGAAAGAGTGATAATCCAAATTTCAACAGTATGAGGTCCATCACCTAATTAGATGTGCATGACCACATATCAATAACCAATCCAACTGCTTGTTGACCAGTCAACACAACTCTCGACTCAAATTTCTCTTGGTTGAATCTCAGATTGCTGCATTCGGTTTATTTCTTCTTTTTTCTGACTTTTGAAGTACTAATGATCGTATACTCTCAAGTTGTTCAGCAGTTGGACACAAAAACATAAACATGTTCCACAGACCGGCTTAACTAAGAATTTCCTCCATCTTCTATTCTAAATAACAGTTCTGTTAATGCCTTAAGAGTTTGACACTTCACACTTCCCAACACTCTCATAAATCACTGTGTCTTTTGCCATCTAGGAGTTCTTAACTTTTTTTGATTGTTCAGTTTTGAACACAATATCTCTTAACACACTGGTCATTTTTGGCAGCTTGTTGACTATTGTAATATCTTGTTACAGGAGGGAATAACACTACTCCTAATCAATTTAAGCAATCAGACTGATTATGTAATCAGTGTTCAAAATAGTAAGAACATGAAATCGCTAGTGAAGAGAAAAGACCTCAAGAGAGAAGATTCTCTCACACGCGGTCTTAGGAAGACTGTATCTTGGGTAGGAGGCAAAGCATCATATGAACATTTGACTAGAGAGGAATACCATTTAACTCCGAAAAATGGGTATCTGCAAAGCCAGACAACGGTTCTAAACGGGATTCCAGTGGAGCTGACAGAAGATAAAGGCATCCCAAGCCTGGATCCTGTCCACGTTAATGTGAATTCTCCCATAACTATTGCTCCTCTATCAATGGCCTTCATAGTATTCCCCAACTTCGATGCTCCAGCTTGTGTATAACAGAGACAATGATGTTTCTAAAACATTAAGGTGTATATGTTTGTTTGGGTTTTGCAACTGTAATCACTCGTGAGTGAGTCACGGTTACTGTTTGGTTAATGTATGGTCCCAGTAATCCTAAGCAATTGTATCTATAACTAAAATAAATAAAAGCAATTTTTTTGTGGGGTAAACGTTGTCATTTGCTTGTGTATGTATATTTGTCGCTCATTGTTTATAATGATGTAGATCAACTTCACGTTCTCATTCCAACTGCAACTGCAACCTTAAACATTCGAAGCAAGCGAAGTTCTCTTGAAGGGTGAATGAAACATTTCTTAGAATTATGACAATGCCATGTAAAATACTTTTTGAATAATTCGCTGTAAAATGAAACATAAATAAACTGCTTATTGTTTTCCAATTGTATTTTATGAGGATCGTATTAAACAGTAATTCTAGATGCAAAAAGCCTGAATAGAATATTTTGCTTTCTCAATGGAAATATTGCAATTAGCATGCGTTGCATTCCAACATAGTGATCAACAGGTATAGTAGCACCATCACCGCGGTAACTGCAGCAAGTAATTAAGTGATAAACAGGTTTTAAATTATCTGTCAGCTAGTATTAATAAAGTGAAGAGAGAGAGAGAGAGAGAAAAAGTGAGCTCATCTGAACCGTCATCTATGATCGAATGGAAACCGATGCAGCACTTGCTTGCTACATCTTTTCAATACTTTATAGTCCCTATAATCTTCAATTTAATTTTAAATTTGGACACTTGGGTTATTGAAGACTTACAATACAATGACAGCATCTCAGTTACAAAACAAATCTTTTAAGAGCAAATGACGCATGTATATGATATGAAAATAGCAAAATGTTCTCTAAATCAAAACACCTACATTCCTAGAAAAATAAATTGTAAATATAATCTAGCTCTAAGCTTCCTTTGAAGATACAAGGGGTTCAAAACAATATTTTGGTGTTCGAAGGCGACAGAGAGAGGGATTTCTGACTAAACAAGAAATTCTGTGTCAGAAAGCTCAAGAACCTTGTGGATACCTATGGTGTTTACACCTGGACGGAAAGTATTTGCTTCAATATACCTACAACCAGCCAACAAAGCTAAGCTAAGACTATATTCATGTTATCCACATAAACAAGTATTTACAAAGGTTCTTTTCCCAGTACCATAAAGTGAAAAAAGTTAACTCACATTTCTTTCAAGAAAGAGTGCTTATAGAATGCATCGGGGATCCTCCCAGAAAATTGGTTATGATCTAAGTACCTGAAATCATCATGATTCAAAAAAGAAAAAAAAAATTTGTTATGTATATACAAATTAGTCAACTTGGCAGCAAATTAATCATCATGATAAAACAATTACAATGTATCAACCTAAATTTAAGTGAAAAAAATTTCCGAAAGAAGGTAAAATAAATTCCTCATTCTGAAAATGCTAATGCATCATGTACAGACAAATACCTTGAGAGGAGTTTCTTTTAAGGTAAACTTTAAATAAATCAAATCTAGTCTCCAACAAAATTGTACAAAGTGGATGATTGCACCAATAAAAGACTATAATCATGAAAAAAGAATTGACCCGAACGGGGGAAAAAAAATAAAGTGAAGTAGATGCAGCAAGTTAAGAAGTATCTAAATAAGGAAACTCACAGGTATGTCAATTTCGGAATATGGGCAAGCGCGGATGGTATCGTTCCAGACATTTTGTTGTATGATAAATACCTGTAACAAAAAGATTGATAAGTTCAATGAATTTCATGATACTGAAATAAAAAAATAGCTTAGTGATAAGTTCAACATATTTCATGATAGTGAAATCAAAAAATCAAAGCTACAGAAAGGATATCCCAAATTGGAGCTCACACAGAATGGTAAAACTTACAGAATTTCCAAATTAGTCAAGTTGGCCAACTGTGCAGGAACTCCTCCAGTCAAATAGTTGTTACTCAAGTACCTACATATCAAAAACAACTAGGGTAGTGAGAATCAACTTGTAGATGAACATGCAAATAATTGTGCCACAATCGCTTATCTTACAGGTTCCGCAGCATGGGAAAGCTTCCTTCAAATCTAATGAGTTCCCTAATGGTACCTACCAAATGATTGTTACCAACATCCCTGAGAAAATACAGTTGGTACACTTTCTCAATAAACAATAGAAATGAAAGTAGCTGAAATATAGGTGTGCTAATGAATGTAATGAGGGAGAAAGAATCAGATACAAGACAGATGTTATAGAGAACAACAGCAAAGGGAAGGTGGAATATTACAAGTGCCGAAGGTTTGGTAAGGTCCCTAATTCTGCTGGAATACGCCCAGTTAAACGGTTTTCTTGAAGATAGAGCTAGCGAAGCTCTGGTAGATTAGCAAGCTCCTTAGGAATTTCACCCTTAAAATTATTGAAGCTCAGAGATCTGAGACATTTCAAAAAAATAAAATAAAATAAAATACTGCCAGATTACACAAAATTGTTGATAGAAAGATATAAAGAGAGAGAGAAAGATAACGTATGCTTAAATCCCCAAGAAATACAAATTACTCACAGATGTGTCAATCTTTTTAGTTCTCCAATCTCCACAGGAATGACATCTTGTAATTTATTCCACCTCAAATTTCTAGAAGGGACACACTAAAGTTAGTGACCAAAGAAAAGTATAGTTACCATGAACAATAGGACATGTTAGATAATAAAAAACACAGATTTGAGATTCCCGAGAATAACCATATATATTAAAAAAAAAAAAGAAGAGAGAAGTAAATCAGGAAATCTGCAAATATATAACTGTACATATAATGTCAATACACATGAAATTTCATACATCTGAAGACCTCCATCTTCTCCTAATTTATTTGTTTATTTTGGTTTCTCTCACTTTTTCTTCTCAGTTATTTAACTTTGCTAACAACCAAAACATTTCCAACATTGTTCATTCATAGTCAGTTTCGATCTTCATTAATCACTATACACATTCGAGGACATCTATTGGTTTCGTAACAATGCATGATATCAAGTTAGAAGTTTTAACATGTAAAAGAAAAATGTGGAAATTAGAAAAATCAAGTTAGAAATGTTTCAACCTTTTAGAATTCATCCAAAATCCATGTCCAAAAATTAAATTGATTCATTCAACAAAAAGAATTGTACTATTCTATTTTCTTTTTTAAAAAAAAGCATAAGAAATATTCCAGTTAAAATTATGACAAAGAAACGAAAAAGGTTGAAAAAACTCAGTAGCACAATCCAAATGAGTTAAGCAGAAATACTATTAATGAAAAAGGATTAAATTAGTATTAAATTCTGAGATACATAACAGTCTACATGAGAATATAGAAACATACAATATTCTTAGCCGTTTCAGTCTTCCAATTTGAGGAGGAATTGGGCCTGTTAGCTTGTTGTTATGGAGATCCCTGTAACATTAAAACCTGTTAACATACATACATAGCATATAAACATACATACATACATACATACATACATATTGGCCCAGTTAGCTTGTTGTTATGGACATCCCTGTAACATTACAACTTGTTAACAAATATACATACATATAATAGAATTTGAAAATTTCTGTAGACTATAGAATCAATTTACTGGGAAAAATACATTCTACAAGAAATCACCACAATAATTTATTTGTTTGTCCAAAAAAGGAACTCCACTTTTACAACACCAGGACAAGGTTTTCCAAATAATGTAAAAGTCTCGCTTCTGCCTCACATGCTAATCGCACTAAGGTTGAAGAGAACCAACACATGTTTAATTACTAATACCACAACATACATATGCAATTAACAGCAGGGGAAATGTAGCAATAATACTCGATGCATGTATATGAACAGTACATCCAACAATTCATTTTAATTTACTTATGTTATTTCTGCCAATTCGGGCATTAAGTTGCCTGAATACTTTACCTATGAGGTCCAATCTTACAGACATGTGATCAAACTAATAGATAAATCAACACATAACATTAGATCAACCAATAACCTTAAATCTTATTTCCTTTTTTATGTAAAGAAAACATATATGCTTCAATACATAACATTACATCAGTGACCTGTGACATTAAATTTTACTCTTTCTTCTGTAAAGAGAAAGATGGTCAAATTTGCAAATTTGCCAAGATGAATCTGATCATTCAGCTTATCAGCTTAGAAATAGTTGGTGTCATCTACATGATCAACAGATCAGGACTGGTCACAAGTAACAGTGGATATCAGATATACATGTGCGTGCAATATCTTCTATGCATAATATGGATGAATGTTCTTCTAAACCTCAACTAATGCAATAAAATGTATATAAAAGCCATAGGAACATGCTACAAGAAAACAAATAGATTAAATGCTACACACAACACAACAGCGCTATTAATTATTAAGAATAAAAAAATAAATTATTGAAAAAACACTTACAGTCTTGTTAAATCCAACAAATTAGTAACAGCAATTGGAAAAGGCCCAACAATTGATACTGCATAAACTTCCCTGCAAGGATAATGGCCTTAGAGGTCAAGATCAATTTTCAGTCTACGTCAAAATTTGTATTATATCAATAACTAAATCTCTTCAGAACAACAATCATAGCAAGTCATCTTTTTATCTTTCATTAACCCCCAAAATCAAACACAATATCAATAACTAAATCTCTTCAGAAAAACAATCATAGCAAGTCATCTTTTTATCTTTCATTAGCCCCCAAAATCAAACACAATATCAATAACTAAATCTCTTCAGAACAACAATCATAGCAAGTCATCTTTTTATCTTTCATTAAACCCCAAAATCAAACACAATTTAACTACGGATATTTTAGTATGGTAAATATACCAGAGCATTCTTATTGAAATACAGAATTTTTCTCAGTCATTCTTAGCTGATATATTTCCAAATGAACTCCAGAAGATCCTATGTACCTAAACAAACACATGGCAACAATAATGATTCGCCTGTCAACTTGGTTTATACCTTAAATAACTTCTGTCGATTGTTCATTAGACTTATTACTATTAAATCAGAAACTATTTATAAGGTTATGTACTTGCAGTTCTGTGACAACCCTGTAATCCCCCTGATTGGAGCATGTGACGCCGGACCACGGTGGTAAATCGCCATCTCCACAGGGATCATCTCCAATCCACGCATAGACCACTCTCCATCCAAGGGATGCTTTAATCTCATTTAAAGCTTTCACTGTACGCAAAGATCAACAAAGAAGTGTCGTAACTTACATTTAATCAGTTCAACGATTCCACCCCATTATCCACAACCATCTCATAGATCTCCGCTAATTGAAGATTCATTATGAAATTATCAATAAGATTTTCTGAATCACCACTAAATAAGGGACTGCCCAAAACTATTCTGATATTAAAAAGCTATTCTGATATTAACGCGGCAAGATAAACTATTCTGATATTAACGCGGCAAGATCAAATTGTACTTGTGAGTTAACCGCAGAGGTAAAGAACCCATGATTGTGATCTTGACTTGTGCATGATTTTATCATTTAATTCCAAAACTCAAGGACAAATTGCAGATCTCGACAATGGAAGCTAAAGAGACATCTACTTTCTCAGGAACCAAACAGAGAGAATTAGAATTAGAAATAGAACTAGAGGGAGAGATCCATAGGGAAAAGGTTAGTTACCATCTCTCTTGAGGGTTTTGGAATGAGCAGAAGTGAGTAGCAGAGATAAAATGCAGATCACAGAGAGCGTCCATTGACCCGACATTTTGAGGGCTTGGATTTACTCGGTTATGACTATTATTTGCTTTTCCAGTACCCAATATAAAAAAAAAAAAAAAAAGGCAACGGATCATTTTCTTGATCCGTGTCTACTACAGTGGTAAGTACGTATCGGGTCTTTTCGTCACGGGGAATGGATTAACCTGTAATTGGGTAAATTTGGACGGAGTTTAATGATATTTTGTTAAAAGAAAAAATAGTAAAGGGCAAACATGTATTTGCGCGTACGAAAAAGATAGCCGCTATACAATCCAACCAAAAGACGCATGTAGAATTTTCTGTTGAGACAATCCAAACGTTCCTTCTTCCTGCTGACTGTTGAGAATAATAAAAGCACGGGTAGCGTAGACTTGCAATTGCAATACAATTTCAGTAGAAAAGGAATGCACGGTTTCACAGATGGCCTAAATAGTCTGTTTCGCAGAAAAATCCAGAAACGAAAACACCAGGGAGTCATCTTTCTCTCTCTCCATAGAAATAGAAAATGGCGTCTCCAGGTATAGCAGTGCCTGCAATAGCGGAGTTTCCAGGATTATATCGGTCTCTATTATGCTCGGCGCGTCAATTCCGTGACTAGAACTTAAGAGAGTACGCGAAGCGCCCCGCTGTGGACGGATTCCGCGAAAACCAGAAGCTAGCCGACTCGGAATCCGTCACCTCTGCTTTTTTGGAGGGGAAGAATCAATTAGCGGCTGTAAAACAAGAAGCCGTTGTGTACTCTCTCTGCGCCCCCAAAGCGAAGAGCATCATGGAACTGGAGAATCTTATTCTGAATAATTTAAATTAGATTAAGGTCATTGTTTCTTGAGATTGTTGATTCCAGGGTTTTGTATTCAAAAGAAAAACAGTGTTTACAACTTTTACTCTTTGATTTTGACGGAAGGGGTTTTTATATATATATTCAGAGCTGAAATTTGTGGTTTATTGATCCTCTTTGTTCTGTTATGGTCATTTTTGTTTATTGTTGTTGGGATAGCGGATGGATTCTCAAACCAAAAGATGTTATTGTATTTTTACAAAGAATTATAGCTGAATGAATGCATTTTCAGCTGAATTTGATAAGTTTTTACTAACCCAACAACAAATCTGCTGATTCGGGATTCATCGATAACCAAGAAATCCAATGCTCTTCTAAACCAAAAAAATATGATCAAGGATAGACGATCATCTTTCGTACATATATAATAGGAATCAGAATTTATTTATAAGAATCCAAATATGAAATAAATTCTGTAGGTCAATGAGTTAAAAAATATTAAAAATGAAGCTCTACTTTCCAAGCAGACGCCGACCACGTTGATTTGCATCTCGCACGCGGATATTCAGCACATCCACGTCGTCTTGGAGAAGATCCACACTTTTGTTCTGACTGCAAATTAAATTTGGATGAAGAAGAAGTAATTATAATTAGAAAATATCATTAACTGAATCATAATGAAGAAATAGTACAATAATTTGATCGGATTATTAACCAGCCAACAACAAACCTGTCAATTTCGGAACCCATATCAATAGCCATATTTTTAAGTTCTCCCAAGATGTCACTTAAATCAGAAAGTGCATCATCCTGCTTCGCTTTCTCTACCTGTAAAGTAAATCCCACAAAAGGAAATTATATTATTAGATGAATCTGCATTCTTATTCCATTCCATCTCACCAGAAATACAATCTTGATGCTAAGTGAATGAAAGGAAGGTCTTGGTCTAATTGCTTAAAGGTCCAGTACACAAACCTCAACTTTCTCATAAGCATTTGTGGGTTCCGGGAGTGGTGCTCTTGTATTTGAACTTCCCTTGGATGTATTATTTAGTCCCAACTTCTCCCTCTGCTCCAAATGGTTACCCCTCCTTAGGACTGGATCATCTGAAGAGTAGATTCAAAATCCAAAAACACATACTGTCAACTCATAAAACTAACGAAAGGCAATAACATTGTTAAATCAGAGACAATCTTATTTGGATATAAATCTTGTTAAATCATAGACTATCTTCTTATACAGATATAAATCTAGTATTCTTAAAAAGATGTGACTGAAAGGAGGAAACATAATCTCTACCTCTAGTCATAACAGGGCCAAGGATTGGACGGGTCTTCTTTGGCTTCCAAGTCTTAGAGAACATACCCCCTAAGCTTCCCAAAAGCTTCTCACCCTGTTATCAATATCACCTTACAACAATTATGTAACTGTTTTATATATAATCCACAATATCAAAAATCCAAAATGTCCAACAAGCAGTAGCGCAAGTATCAATTAGAGGATTGCAAAGCAAAAAAATAAAAACAAAATTTTCCAAGATCAAAGTCAAGAAAAAATGATTCACAACTGGAAATGATTTTTTCAGTTGTCTATTCATTTTTCAATCAGGAACACAAAATTTTCAGTAGTTTGCCTCTAGGCTTGCTTACCCTTTTGAATCATGCAAATCATATAATCAGAGTAACATAGGACATGTAATTGAAGCTCAATTTGCATTATGCATATAAGAAGACCACACACAAGGTTCAATTTATCAATTCAAATAATCACCAGTTCCGTTCCAGTGTCTTTCTTCTCTTCTCACTGCTCTATTCTATTTCAAATTAAAGGAAAACTTTTTACAGACCAGGTCACTTTGATCTTGAAAGCTCAGGTGTAGTGTAGATTATTATGTACTATTTTGATAAAGAATGTCCCTGTATATATCGTTTAATGGAACAAGAACCCATGAGCCTAAGTAAATGGTGGGCTGTAGTACCACAAGTAGATGGTTTGGTTGCATATCATTGGTGAGAGTCTTCATCCTTGATTGTCCCCAACCCAAAATCTCCAGACAGGTATTGCTTAATACCGAAAGACAAGGTTGTAGAAGCAAGAAACTAGATAAATTAGTGGTGTTAGAAAATGCATGAACACCCAAAATGCCTGTTCATGTTGTAGTCAAACTGGTATCTAGTAAAATAAAATATTATACCCCAATAAACTATTAAAACTCTGTAATTAATTGTTTAACTTGATAAAAAAAAAGGCCATACCCTACTGAGATCGTGATCAATGTTGGCAGCAGCATAGTGGGTCCTGGTAATTTGCTCACCCTGCTGATGCAAGGTTATCAAAGTCTTGGTAGCATCCTCTCTAATCTCTTCAGCAATCTTCAGGCACCCATGCACAGCCTTTGTAGTGTCCTCTGCCTTGTAAACAGCATAGTCCTCCAATTCTTGCACTGACTGGTTCTCTAATCCGCCTGAGTCACGGAAATCATTCTTGTATTTGTTTCTTGCTGATGAAGTGAGGGAATATGAGGAACTTGAACTGCTCCCTTTTGTCTCATCAGCACCATCATCAAAAGGATTAGAGCTAAATTTTGGTGTAGTTAGGTTGGGTTCAGAAGAAGTCCTTTTTGAGGGTTTGAGAGCAGGCTTATTGTCCAACTCATCGTCAGAATCAAAAGGGTTGGAGTGTGAAGATTTCGGATATCCTGGGTCAACTGAGTTATGCTTAGCAACCCTTATAGGGGATTTCTTTGAGCCAAACATTCTTAAATCAGAAAATTATTGAATATATATAGAAATCGATCGATCAATCAATGTTCCTGGATAAAACAAGCAAGAATTTCTGTGAGATTGTGATTGAGGTAAATTAGAAACAATCAACCCAAGTTAGCTCAATCTAGAATGCATTCAACATAAATGCATAACATTGTCAATTCAATAGTACAGCCTAGTAATGTGGTTTGGGAACAAATTATCACCGGCTATTAAGAGAGCCCGGAAACTAAAATTCCAAATAAGAAGAACAAGATCAATGAGAAATTAAACTTAAAAAAAAAACCCACAAGTAAAATTTTGAAAAATGAAAAGAGAAAGAGAGACAGATAGAAATGTTTCAAAACTATAACCTGGGAAGAGGAAAGGAAGAATAAATGTTAGAGTTGAAAAAAAAAAAGATACCGAATTTGCAAGACAACCAAGAAATTGAAAAGTCAATTATACAGAAATAACAACACCAGCACGCTCCGCAACAAATTAAAAAGAAGAAACAAGCGACTAAAACAATATTTCTACTGACGATCGGAGTATGTAAGCTTGGGGCTTAGTTTCAGTGAAAGACCATTCAAACAACATGAAATTGGAAACTATTTCCCCCAAATTTTCCAAGAAAATCCTAAGGGAGATCAAGCATAAGCCATAAAACTTAACAAGAATAAACAGAAGAAACCCGCGATGATACCCAATGAAGTACTAATACCTTAAATTTATAACAAAAACAACAAATGAACAAAAATGTCAAGAGAAACAAAATAAAGGGTTTTGATTGGATAACCAGAAAGATACCGAGAAAGCAAGGAAAGTTGATTCTAGAGAATTGACTGTACGATGACAGCACGGCATGAAACGAAAATCTAAAGAAAACCCGCATAGCAAATAAGAATGGAATGTAAGATAAATTTAAGCGATAAAAGGACGAAGCAAGAAGAATCAAAACAAACTAATCAAAAAAAGTATCTTGAACATACAATCTTGTGATTGAGATTAAGATATTTTACCTGAAAAAATGAGGGAGAAAATCTCGCAAAGAATCAAGATAGTATCACAACACACACAAAGAAACAAGTCCAAACAAAACTCTGCAAGTCTTTGTAGAAAGAGAACGCAGTCTCAGCCACAGCCACAGCCACAGCAACGTATTTTTCTCTCTCTATCAAACCGGACGTAAGAAACGGGTAAGAAAATTGCTGCAGGCGGAAATGAACCCTGTATTTATGTTGTTTATTCAATGGCTTGTGCGTGTTGCTTTTATTTATTTAACGAAGTTTCTTTTGAATTTGAACGATTCAATTCAAAGATAGACGCACAGAGATAGAGTTGAACAGATCCAAGGCGGCCCACCTTGACGAGAACAAGGCTTGGCTCTGTAGGGCCACGCGGTGGAATTTAATTACCATTTAATTTTGAGTCCACAATAAAAAAAATTACAAATTAAAATTAATCAATATTAGTTATGAAATAAGGGGTTGGTTACCGTATCTGAGGCTAACGTTGTCCCTTTTTTTTTATTATTATTTTTTTGTGTGATGGACTTAAAATCAAGTTTATAATATTTAAAATAAAAAATATTAAAATAAATAATAAATATATTTAAAATATATTATAAAAAATTTAAAATATAAATAAATAATATTTAAAATAACTTTAAAAATAGTTAAAATGGCTTTAGAAAGATTTAAAACATTCTTGTGAGAATCAAAAAATGAAAAATAATAGTAGCTATAAGTATTGTAGTGAATTCCATAAAATTAATAAGATTTGTCTGTGTGAGCAATATTATATTCTAATAAATAAAGTTAGTAATAATATATGTCATAATTCTAAATTAGTAAAATAGATCAAATCAAATTATATTTATACAATAAAGAACTACTAATAAAAATAATATTAAAAAAATTAAAACCTAAAATATAACTTTTTAATATTAAACAAACTTATAAATATTAGACTTAGCATATACCACG
>CP135567.1:3496146-3521114 GCA_032401905.1 Swietenia macrophylla | reverse complement strand
GCTGCTAAATGTAGCCTAAATGAAGTCATTAGATTTTTTTTTAATAGAATTGAATACGAGTGGAACTGAAAATTTTAGTCCCAATGTTTATGTAGAAGATAACCTTCAATTCTATCTAATTTGAATACTATGACTAAATTTCTCACCAAACACTATTTAAAGGTTCTTATTTATAAAGAGATTGAGCAGTTTGTGGGACTGAAGGTAGAAAATTATATTGTGAGAGTAAGAGTAACGCTTGTGTTTTAATGCTTTAACTAGCTATTATAAATAATGTTTGTTTATTCTGTTGTAATGATTGATTACTTGTATCAAGGATGGGAAAACGATGGTTTCTATGTGTATCAAAACCTTTTGTGGAAATTAGTTGCACTAGTTTTTGGGAGATGTAGTACTTGCTAATATTTCAATCTTATTAATGTATATTTGATATTATAAAACTCATAGATATTTAAACTGATATTTAATTTATCATGGTCCGAGTATAATATGCAATCTGTTATTAATTGTGTAATTTTATATATAGTGATGATTTACTTATGACAAAATTTGTTATGGAAGATGTCATGTTTCATTTATTGCTCTATTTTTAAGACTTTATCACTTACATTGTTTTGATGATTAGTGCATTGGTATACTTATTTTTTAAATGGAAGTACAGAGCTTTTCTATTAATCACTGCATGCAGTTTATAACAAGTAAGCTGAAAAATTAATATTAATATTGATTGTTTGATATTTATAAATATGGATTGGCTTAATTTTTGAGGTTTAAATATAAGCATGACTCATTCGTTAACAAAAAAGCAAAGAGTTATTGTAGTTATACAAAATTTAATGATAATATTACAAATGATATTGGCTATGTGCACTATTATATGTTCCCATCTACCAATAACCTATCAAAAAAGATTGTAAAGACCCAAATCATACTATTAAATTTACCAACAATTGCATTATTAATATGATTTGATTTTTAAAAGTAATGTGAAAAGTTTGTCACATTTAAGAATAGATAAACAAGCTTTTACCAAATTATGTAAGTTTCTTCGTGAGAAAGGGAGTTTGGTTGGTATTAGAAATGTTTCGCCTGAAGAGATGCTTGCAATGTTTTTATATATTTTAGCACACCATTTGAAGAATAGGGTGATTGCTTTAAATTTTAAAAGATCTGGATGAACAGTTAGTAAATGTTTCTACGAGTACTTAAAAGCAATGCTTAAATGTCAAAAACAATTTTGAAAACACTTCAGCCAGTGATGAAGGATTTAATGAACCCAACATGAAAATGGTTTAAGGTACCTATATTATTGTATGAATACCAATCATTAACTAATATACTTGTGTAAATTGGCTTACAAATTCTTTTAATGTTATAACGTTGAATTGTTTGAGAGCATTAATTTCACGTTTTAGAGGCTGGTAAATCAAAATATACAAATAGAAAAAAAATAAAATTGCAACAAATGTGCTTGAAGTTTGTTCATAAGATATGCAATTCATTTATGTCTTATCGAGATAGGAAGGTTCAACTTATGATATATGCGTGTCAAAAGATGCCATAACTGTTGATATATACCTTTAATTTAATAGTATTTTGAATATTTGACATATTTTTTGTATTAAAATATTTTTATTTATATATATTATTTGATTATTTTATTATTACATATTATGTATTTAATAAATATAATAATATTTTTAGAATAATAAGTTTAATTAGTTTGATACTATTTTTAAATGTTCTTAGTCAAACATTATTGTGAATAAGATAACAATAACGTATAGAGATTAATATATGTAGTAACTGATAATAATTTGTATATATTATTATATAAGATATCAAGTTAACACATAAGTACAAGTTAGTGAATTAATATACTAGATTGACCTATCATAAGAATGCTATGTAGATTATTAATATACTAGATCGACCTATCATAAGAATGCTATGTAGATTATTATATAAGTGTATAAATAATTTTCATAGTGACATATGTGATTCTTAAATTTGAGATTACTATGATTTTTAATATAGAAAATGATATATTTTGATATTTTTAAATGTTATTTGTAACAAGATAAATTATAAAGAAAATAATCAAGTATGTCATAATTCATATAGAGGGATGTATGTGATCAAAATAGAATTTGTCCCTCCTATATAATGAGAGTGATATCTTGAACTTTTTGATTAAGTAAGATTTTAAAAAAATATATGGTCATGCTCAAATAAGTTAATATGCGATATTAAGTTAATTTGATAAAATTGATTTACTTAGAATATCAAAAAAAAATATAAATGAACTATACGAGAATGACATATTCTATGTCTCATATTCAATTAAAATATTTATGATAAAAGATTAAATTATATGATAATATTGGTCACGGATAAAATGATGTCAAACTATTGACATTCTTGTCATTTTAGTAGTCATTATGTGTTATTAAATACTATTTATTATTTATGACACTAAAATTTTTAGTGTTACTACTAATGTTACGAGAATTTATTAGGTCACATATTAAGATCGAGAATAATGTGTGTGTGTGTGTGTGTGTGTGTGTGTAATCCTAAATGAGTTTAGCATTTTTTGAGCTATTTTAGTATTAATTTTAATTAAACTCATTATGTAAAATTGAATTAAATTTATTAGTTCTTACTTTATTAAATAACTTAAATTTTATAAAAAAATTTAACTAAATAGTTTAAATCAAAATTAAAAATCCAAAATAACAATATATAAATATGTTTGATATAAATTATGGCACGACTTTAAAAAATTCAATTCAAATTTCAATTGGTCCAGTTACGAAAGTACAGGTAAAAAAGTTCAAAGATGCACTTAACGAACTAATTCAAAAAATTTGAATTCAAGTAAATTCGTGCAGACCCATTGAGTTTGATCCACATATCCACCAAAGATAGATTTGCATAATTTAAGTTCTAGAAAAATTAGGTCAAATTTAAATTTGATTGTAGCAAATAAAATTGGCATGTTAAGGAGTATTTAAACTCATTTGTAAGGCTATTTAATTAGTCATTTTTTTTAATTTGAACATGTAGAGCCATTTAATTGGCTAATTATCTTCTTTTCTGTTTTAGGCAAGGAAAATGTATTCTTTTTTTGGCCTTAATTAAGATGGCCTGTAATTAAGAAAATTTAAAACTTGCCTTATAATAATTTAGTCTATAAATAAACACATTTGAATAAAAAGAAATTAAAATTCATTAGTCAGAAAAATTGAGAGTTTTTTTCTTTTTAGTTCTTTGAAGAACTATTCGAAATTATCAAAAATTATTCTTGTGGCGTCATCAGTGACTTATCAAACGGACTTATATCACCGTTTATGGTGTTTATATTATACCAATGTTCTTGTTTTTTATAAACAACGAATCAATATTTCATTCAAATCTGATCGTAAAACGATTTTGAATTCTTTGTTGAATTTGGGTCTCGTTATTTTTGGCGAGGTTCGTATCATATGTGATATTTACGTATTTTTTAAAGAGTGTGCTTAGGATTTTTTTTGTATCTTTACTTTTGAGAAGAAAAAAATGCACAAAATATTATGTACTCAAATTATAGGAGTTAGCACCCTAATTAAATTTTTTATATTGTAGATACTATAGAGACATAGAAGAGTTTGATCTATGCTTGTGATTTGACAAAAATCGTATAATTAGAGGTATGTACGTATTTATGATATTAATATGTATACATATAATAACACTAAAGTTTATCACATGAATTTTGAAAAATAAATCGTTTTTTTCGTATAATTTCGCTACGTATGTATGTATTAGTTTGCTTATAAGAACTAAAAGAAATGGTTTAAAAATTCCTTATGACAATACAAATAACCAATGTTATTTTTATATGATTATATAATTTATATTGTAACTAATACGAGCCTCGCTAAAAATAACGATACCCGAATTCAATAAGTAACCCAAAATTGTTTTACGATCAGATTTGAATAGAACCTCGACCTGTTGTTTATAAAGAAACAAAAACATTGGTATAATATAAACACCACAAACGGTGATGGAAGTCCATTCGATAAGTCACTGATAAACGCCACAAGAATAATTCTTGATAAGTTCGAATAATTCTTCGAAGAACTAAAGAGAAAATAACTCTCAATTTTTCTGACTAATAAATTCTGATTGCTTCTTATTCAAAGGTACTTTTTTATAGGCAAAATTGTATCTTATACTTACTTAAGATATAAACGAAAGGTAACTAATTAAATAGATTTATAAATGAACTCAAACACTCCAAGGAAAGTTGACTAATTAAATAGACTTATAAATGAACTCAAACACTTCTAAATATTCCTATTTTACTTGCTAAAAATCAAGTTTAGATTTGACCAGACTTTTCTAGAGTTTGAATCATGCATATCTTTTTTTGCTGGATATTTGGACTAAGCTCAATAGGTCTCCACAAATTTACTTGGGTCCAAAATTCTTGAATTAGCCCGTTAAGTGCATCTTTGAACTTCTTTATTTGTACTCTCGTTACTGAACCAATCGGAATTTGAATTGAATTCTTTGAAGTTGTGTCATGATTTGTATCATTCCGCTCCTCTTGAACAAGATTTGTTCTCAAGTCATCACGCTTTAAGACTTGAAAAGGGCTATCTCCTTTTGGAAGTAATTTGAAACGCTTTTGCGTCGGAAATCTCTCTTTTCTCATATGTAACCAAACCCAATCTCCCGGTTCAAAAACCAGCTTGCGACGCCCCTTATTACCTTGTTTTGCATACTGCTCCGTTCTTCGCTCAATGTTGAGTCTTGTTTTCTCATGAATCTGCCTAACAAATTCAGTTTTTTTTTGCTATCTAAATTAACTCGCTCAATCATGGGTTAAGGAGATAAATCCAATCGAGTTAATGGATTAAATCCGTACACAATTTCAAATGGAGAAAATTTAGTAGCAGAATGAATAGTATGATTATAAACAAATTCAACATGTGGTAAATAATCTTCTCAAATTTTAATGTTCTTACTAATAACAACACTTAACAAAGTAGACAAAGTTTTATTTACCACTTCCGTTTGACCATCAATTTGTGGATGACAAGTAGTAGAAAATAATAACTTAATACCTAATTTACACCACAAAATCTTCCAAAAGTAACTTAACAACTTAACATCTCTATCGAAAACAATTGTTCTAGGTATATCATGTAATCTCACAATCTCCTTAAAAAACAAATCAGCAACATGTAAAGCATCATCCATTTTGTGACATGGAATAAAGTGTGTTATTTTAAAAAATCTATCCACAACCACAAAAATTGAATCTCTACCACGTTTACTCCTAGGCAATTCTAACACAAAGTCCATAAAAATATCAATTCAATGCTCATTAAAAATGGCCAATGGTGTGTATAAACCATGGGGTTGCTTTCGGGATTTTGCCTACCTGCATATGACATATCTATCGCAAGTTCTCTCAACATCTCTTTTCATGTGTGGCCAAAAGAAGTGTTCTTGTAAAACAGCTAATATTTTAACTATCTCAAAGTGTCCCATCAATCCTCCTCCATGTGATTCTCTAACTAATAAATCACGCACGAAATATTTTGGTATACATAACTTATTTTCTCGAAATAAAAAACTCTCATGTCTAAAGTACTTACCATTGGGGGTCTTCTCACAAGTTATATACTCTTCACTAAAGTCAGGGTCTAAAGGATAAAACTCTTTAATATGTTCAAAATCAAGCAATTTAGCATCAAGAGTAGAGAGTAATGCATACTTGCAAGAGAGTGCATCTGCAACCACATTCTTCTTACCTTGCTTATATCGAATGACGTATGGAAACGTCTCAATGAACTCCACCTAACGAGTATGTCTTTTGTTCAGCTTGTGTTGTTTTTTCAAGTGCCTTAATGATTCGTGATCAATGTGAATCACAAACTCCTTGGGCCAAAAGTAGTGCTGCCATGTTTTCAAAACTCGAACCAATGCGTACAATTTCTTATCATAAGTCGGGTACTTTAAAGCTGCTCTACTTAGCTTTTCACTGAAATACGCAATCGATCGTCTTTCTTGCATAAGCACAGCTCCAATACCTATACCAGAAGCATTACATTCTATCTGAAATATTTTGTTAAAGTTAGGTAAAATTAATAAGGGTACGTTTGTCAATTTTTGCTTGATGAGCTGAAACGCCTTTTCTTGCTCTTCTCCCCACTTGAAACCAACATTTTTCTTTATTACCTCAGTGAGCGGTACGGCTAAGGTATTAAAGTATTTCACAAACTTTCAGTAGAAACTAGCGAGTCCATGAAAACATCGTACGTTACCTATGATCGTAGGACTCGGCCATTCTTGAATTGCACGAATTTTCTCTTCATCAACTTGTATTCCTTGTGCACTCACAATGAAACGAGAAACACAAGCTTATCAGTGCAAAAAGTGCATTTCTTTAAGTTAGCAAATAATTTCTCTTTTCAAAGTACATCTAAAACTGATTTTAAATGCACAATATGATCATCCAAGTTTTTACTGTAAATGAGAATATCATCAAAATAAACGATAACAAATCTGCCTATGAATGCACGCAATACATGGTTCATTAATCGCATAAATGTGCTCGGTTAACCTGAAAGGCATTACTAACCATTCATACAAACTGTATTTTGTTTTAAAGACAGTTTTTCATTCATCACCCTCTTTCATGCGTATTTGATGATACCTACTCTTCAAATCAATTTTTGAAAATATACAAGCTCCATGCAATTCATCTAATATGTCGTCTAAGCGAGGAATGGGATGTCGATACTCTACCGTAATGTTGTTGATCGTTCGGCAGTCAACGCACATTCTCCAAGTGCCATCTTTCTTAGGTACAAGTAAAACTGGAACGGCACATGGACTCATGCTTTCCCTCACGTAATTTTTCGCCATCAACTCACTTACTTGTCTTTTAAGCTCTTTTGTCTTTTCAGGATTACTTCTATAAACTGGTCGGTTTGGAATTGTCGCACCAGGTACAAAATCAATTTGATGTTCAATCCCTCGAATAGGAGGTAATCCTTGCGGCGTTTCTTCGGGAAAGATATCTTCATATTCCTGCAAAAGAGAAACCATAGAGTTAGGCAAAGTAAGATTAATCTCATTAGTATTTAAAAATGGCTTTTTGTACAAAATTACAATCATTGGCTAATTTAAAAACTTCGCTCTTTTTATTTCACTTTTTTTTGTATAAAAATTTATTTTTCTTTCTATTTTGTTTTCAATGACTGAATCTGCACTCTTTTTTTCTCTTTCAATTTTTTCTCTCGAATTGTCACTCGTTTTCTTTTTATTTCTCTCTTTCTTTTGATCACACTCCTTTTGTAACTACATTTGATCCTCATACACTTGTTGCGGTGTTAAAGGTACAAAAGTGATTGGTCGTTGATTAAGTACAAAAGAGTACTTGTTCGAAAAGTCATCATGCTTCACACGCCTATCAAACTACCATGGACGCCCTGGCAACAAATGTCTAGCTTGCATCGGTACTACATCACACAACACTTCATCTTCATATTTACTAATCTGAAATGCAACTATTACCTGCTTATTTGCCCTAATCTCTCTACTATTATTTAACCACTGCAACTTGTACTGTTTAGGGTGCTTCAATGTGGGCAGTCCTAATTTTTCCACCATTATTGTGCTTGCAACATTAGTTCAACTACCATTATCAATAATCATACTACACACCTTGTCTTTGACGTAGCACCTAGTATGAAAGAGGTTTTCTTGCTGCACTTCGTTGACTTCTTTTGCCTGCAAGCTCAACACTTTCCTAGTTACTAATGTTAATGCATCAGGGGCTAAATACTCCTCCTCGGTGATGTTCTCCAATGACGGCATGTTATTGGTGTCAAAATCTTGATCGTCAGTCACAATATCACCGTTATCTTGCATCACCATAACTCGCTTGTTTGGACATTGACTTGCTATGTGTCCCCTACCTTGACATTTAAATCATTTAATGTCACGGTTTCTAGAGTAGAAGTGTCAATTTTACCTTAAGAAACATGGTTGGTGTTCTCGAACTTGGACTCAAACTTGTGCTTGGGTGTTGCGGATGTTTGCAGCTTGTCTTCTTTTTTTGTGAAATTTGGTTTTCAAAAGAATGTACTCGAATTTTGATTTAGATGTGTGCTGCCTCTCCTCTTGAGTTGGCGCTCAATTTTGATGGCCATGTGAACCAAATCTTCTAATTCCACATAATGTTGCAATTCTACTACATTTGCAATTTCTTGATTCAAACCACCTAAAAACCTAGCTATAGTAGCTTCTCGATCTTCCTCGCTCGGATCATAGTTATTTCCATTTCTTTATAATAATCCTCCACGCTCTGGTTGCCTTGTATAAAGTTTTACAATTTTTGATACAACTCCCTGTAATAATAGCTTGGAACAAACCGTTTTCTTATCACAATTTTCATCTCCTCCCATATTTCTATTGGACGTTCTCTATTTCTTCTCCTACTTAAAACCAATTGATTCCACTAAACAAAACATAATCAGAAAATTCAATGGCTGCAAGTTTTACCTTCTTCATCTCAAAGTAGTTATGATAATCAAAAACTAGCTCCATCTTCTTTTCCCACTCAAGATAAGTCTCGGGATTATTCTTGCCTTGAAATGAAGGCACCTTCATCTTAATACTGCCCAAATTATTATCTTCCTAATTCCAATCTTTTCTAACATGTTCAACCCTCTTATTGCTGCCTACCGAGTGTCTAACTTCCTTCTCAAAACTGCCGTTGTTATATTCCTCAAAATCTTCTACTGTACACCATTGTTGAACGCTTTCCCTCTGATTCCTCCGATTGGCATTTTCTAATCTATCCAACCATTCACTAATTTGCTCTAATTCCAGCTTCATCATCCGTCTCATCTCTCCCACCAAAGTTTCTATGTATAGTTTTAAATTCATCCCTGTTTGTGCTTCCTTGTGGTCGTGTTGTGACATGATTTCTGCAAGAGATAAATTATAAAAAAAAAGGACCTCACAATTTTCTCCCTTACGTGTTTACACTCAAGAATATGAATCACTCTGCACTCGTGTTTTACTCAAAAATTTGGGCTTTTATCCCTCTAATGCTCTCACCACTCTTACATTTTTTCACTCAATAATTCTCTTTCGATTCTTTTCAAACTAACAAACAATAACCAAAAATTTCTTACCAACAATTCTTCAGGACTTACTACGGCAAAATAAAGGTTGAAAATAAGATCGTGTCACGGATTTTAAAGGTTTTAATTTCGCACAAAGTATTTCAATTTTATACCCACTGATTTGAAAATTAAGAATCACAAGAAATATATTAGAATTTGATACACAAATATTAAGGTGTTAATGATAAAGTGAAATATGAAATTTTCATTTTTTTTCACTTTTTTTTTCTTTCTTCTTTTATATATATATATATATATATATATATATATATATATATCAAGAATTGTGAAAAAAATAACAAAAAGATAGACAAACTTGACACTAGAATAATCTTTGCTTGGATACCAAATGATACGAACCTCCCTAAAAATAACGATAACTGAACTCAATAAGAAACCCAAAATCGTTCTATGATTAGATTTGAATGGAACCTTGACCTATTGTTTATAAAAAAACAAGAATCTCGGTATAATGTAGACGTCACAAACGGTGATGGAAGTCCGTTCGATAAGTCACTAATGAACGCCATAAGAATAATTCTTGATAAGTTTGAATAGTTCTTCAAAGAACCAAAGAGAAAATAACTCTCAATTTTTCTGATTAATGAATTCTGATTACTTCTTATTCAAATATGCCTTTTTTTAGGCAAAATCGTATCTTGTACTTACCTAAAACAGAAAGAAAATGTAACTAATTAAATCGACTTATAAATGAATTCAAACACTCCAAGGACAGCTGACTAATTAAATAGATTTATAAATGAATTCAAACACTCCTAAATATTCATATTTTACTTGCTAAAAATCAAGTTTAGATTTGACCAGACTTTTCTAAAGTTTGAATCATGCATATTCATCTTTGCTGGATATGTGGACTAAGCTCAATGAGTCTTCACGAATTTATTTAGGTCTAAATTTCTTGAATTAACCCATTAAGTGGATCTTTAAATTTTTTTACTTGTACTTTCGTAACTGGACCAATCGAAACTTGAATTGAATTCTTTGAAGTTGTGCTATAATTTGTATCAGTAACCTTTTTTGATATTTTATTTATGTTAATAGGTTATTATTACTTGGTTGATTGTGGTTACTTTAATGGAATTATGGTCACTTTAATGGAATTATGGTCACCATTTAATTGACAATCTTACGATTTGAGTGACTTTAAGGATGGATACCAACAAACTATTGTTTAATATGAAACACTCAAGTACTTGTAATGTGATTCGGTGATGCTTTGGATTATTAAAAAAGAGATGGGCTATACAAAGGAGTCTTGTTTTCTATGACATAAAAGCACAAAAGCGTATAATATCTGTTTGTTGTATGCTACATGACTTTATAAGAACAAAATGTCTTTTGATGATAAAGAAGTGGAACTAAATAATGAATCAAATCCAGGTATTGATTATAACTCAAAGGTAATTGATATAATTGAGGTCTCGGATGAATGGACAACTTGGAGAAACAATTTGGCCTAAGAGTGTGGAACACATGGCAAGCACGCAGATAATGAATGACATTTGTTTCATTTTTTTACTGACAATTGTTATTGTATTTTATTGACATTATTATTATATTGTTGTTTCATATTTGCATATTGTATTGTTCATTGACATTAAAATTATGTTGTTCATTGATATTTGATATTGTATTGTTCTTTAATATTTAAAAATTATATTGTTTATTGAGATTTGATACAAAAAGGAGGTACGTCAAGTTGACAATATTGAAGTTAATTTAAAAAATAACTTGATCAACCAGTCTTTTATGTAAGAGTTTGTTAATAGTATGTCATATATTCCACAATCAAATGATGTTTCTTAATAATTAGATACTAGTTTAATTAGTTCAACAAAAAAGTCTAGGAAAAGAAAAAAAATTTGATAGTATGTGTTCAAATGTTAGATCAATGGTTGAGTCGGTGGCAGTATTAGTTCTTAAGCTAGATGGTTTGATTAATGTGCTATCTACTGTTGATAAAGAATAGCTAATTTACAAGGTAAGTTGCATGAAAAAATGATAAAAATTGAAGGTTTAAATGAGGATTAAATATATGATGTCATGGAGCACTTGGCCACAAAACATGATATTTTACATGTGCTCTTTACGATTCTTAATCAACACAAGAAGGGATATGTTCTTAAATGCTCCATCATAAGAGGTAATTCGGTATTATTTAACTTTGCTATTTTGTTGGTCGATATAGTTCGATATAATTAATAATGTTGTTAGTAAATTACTATACACAATGGATACCATGTTTTGAGATGTGATTTATTATTTTTAATTATGAATTTACTCTATATTTTAAATGGTAATTTTTGAAACTAAAAATTAGTTTATGGATTTTTTTTTGAATTTCTATTTTTACTTTTATCCTGATAGTTTGAGAGCTTGTCATCTGTCTTTCCTGTACACTAATTTTTTAGTTTTAATTAATTTGTTGAATTTGTTATATATGTTCCATTGAATAATTCAATAAATACTAGTTTCATATGAGATAGAATTATTGACGATTGATGTAGATTCCCTTAACATATGGCCTAGCTAATGGTAATCCCTTTAATTTCCATTGCCATTTCTTATATATTTATCAATTAGTTCAATTTCATGTGGTTACTAGCAATCAAATATAAAGTAAAGCACACTTTGAATATGATATTTATTCAAGTAAACATAAATCTAGGATTACTGGTTTATAAATTATAATACAAGATTATATATTAATCATATGTCTATAATTCAACTATACCTGTCAAGAAAAAATGATAATAGTAAAGCACACTTTGAAAACAGAAAGTTTAGCGCTGCAGCCTAGTATTGTAGAGCCAAGTTAGGAAGTTGGACATCGCATCTCCAGGCCCCAGCATCCAGGCTTTTGCCTTGGCTTCTAAATTTTTTAAGTTTTTGAAGGCACAATGCCAGGCTTTTGCCTTTGCTTCTAAATTTTCCAAGTTTCGAGTGCCTTACACATGCACGCATAATCATTTTTCAATGCAAGCTTCTTCTTCCATGCAAGATTCTTATTTCACGCTAAATTTTCCATGCAATTAGCACGTGCATGTATAATTCAATTTTATGCAAAATTCTTCTTCCATGTCCACTTATTCATGCATACATAATTCTATTTAAACAAATTCCAACACCTTTTCCTTTCTCTTGAATGTGCATTTTTATGCCATTAACATTCACCATATTGGGTTTCATCTACTCTATTAACTTATATTTATTAATATTTTTTTTGTATGAAACCATTAACATTCACAAGTTCTTTTCTTTCCTTTCAATAAAATTATATAAACTTACAAAAAAATAATAATTAGTATTATTTTTATTAATATTTTTATAATTATTATTAATTATTAATAAAAAATAATTTCTTGAATACTAATAATCACAATTATTATAATTAAATAATAATAATAATAATAATAATTAAGATACTTCAATAATTTAAAATAATTTTTTCTATTTCAATTTTAATTTTAACACAAAGTAAACACATTAATAAGAATTCAGCTCATTTTAATTTTGATTTCTGTAATTAAAGTAAACAATTTATTTTGATTTTTATTTCTCGTTTCATTCCAGTCTATTTCGATTTGAAGTTATTTCAATTATAACCCATTTTGATTATGAGAAATTTCAAAAAAGAAAAAAAAAAAGAAAAGGGAAACAACATAACCAATTTCAATAGCAATAAAAATAAAAAAGGAAAAAAAACCAATTAATCAATTTTTTCCATTAACATCAAAATCTACAAGGAATTAGTTTAAAACATCCAACGGTTGAAACAAATTTCAAAAAAGGAAAGAAACAACAATATCCCAAACTTTGTTCAAACAATTTCTCCTCATAAAACTATAGTTGTGGGTTTATTTATACACAGATTTCAGAACAAATGGGGAGACAAATATGGATAGTTACAGTTGCACTATTTGAACAGCCAAAAAACAAAAAGACAAACATACGAATGGTGACATATATAAGATCCAGCTTGTCTCATTAACCTTCCTTTACGGCACTTTGCACCATTAACATCCGCGAAGCGCAGCCTAACCATAAATATTGCTAAATTACATATTCCGCATTAAGCTCTTAACAATCGAATCAACATAAGGGAAACGCAAGTAAGAAAATGGAGAAAAAAATAATTGACATAACAAATAACTAAGAATAAATGAAAAGTGCTTTTAATGCTAAAACATGCATAATGACATTGTGTACCTATAATTACTTCGAATATCCAGATGTGCAACATTTATGCCCTCGGACCTTAGAGAGAGAGAGAGAGAGAGAACTAACCTTCATTACAATGTCCAAGTAAGTGAAAATCTGTAGTTCCTGACGTAGCCATTTCTATGCTTCATGTAGATGTCTGCCAAGTGTAATACATTTCTGGTTTTGTTCTTTTTAATCTAATCATGTAAACAAGATTGAATTTTGTCAGAATTAAGTGAAACTCCTTCTTGGGTTATACATAGACTGTATATTAAAACATCATTACCCTTGCCTCTAGCTCCACTACTTCCTGTGAAGATACTTGCTTAGTGCAAAAGTGGCACTTGCATTCTTCTTCAAGCAAGCAGTCATTTGGTACCTCAGTTCAGCTATTTCTTATGCTAGGTCCTCTGCTTCTTCCTAGTAATTATAGCATAGATATGTTAATCTTGACCAGTTTAGATTAAATATAGTCTTAGAACTCAGAAGATACAAGGATATTTGAAATTCATTTATTTATTTCATTTTGCAGAACATTTTATAATTGCTTGAATGGCAATAATTCATACCTTAAGGTGCTTGATAAGAACTTCATATTCGCATATTTAATGAGACATATTCTTTATCTTCTTTGTCAAACTTGCACTTGGTGCCACTACTAATGCTAGTTATAAAAAGACTACAGCAAAGACTTTTTCGCAAGAGCTTCAGACAAATTATTACAATATCACAGCGAAGTAAAATGTGAATTTTAGCGGCTGTTTAGTAGATAACAAGAGATAAATATGCAACTATTACCATTCTTTAATACGAGGAAGCAAAAATTAGTAGGGTAGTTTGCCCTAAACCCAACCTAATGCCATTATGATATATTTAAGGAATATAAATTATCATACATGATATGCAGGTAATTTTATTGAAACAAAATAACTTTAACTTAACTCATCTCTTTTGAAATACTAAGATTTCTCTCTAATTAATTTACAAAAGACTCAACATCAAGCAATGCTCTTTTCTCCTTTCTATCCATTCTTCAATCTTCCAATAAAATACGGTAGCATTTATATTAGATGTATCTAACTTCTCCTTTAGCTCTTTATTTTCTTTACTTAAGCATTTAATTTTTCTTGGGATCATGAATTTGAACCTTAAGCTCTTTAATTAATGAACTCAACGTAGCTTTTCTATTGAGGACCTTGTTAGAAATCCAACAAGAAGCCCTAATCGCTTCCAACTTGCTCCTTAAACTTCATAGTCGTCTTTGATAAATTAAGCACACATTAGTACATAAGATGATTTGGGGATTAGGGATTCAATTAAAGATTAGGGTTTATCTTAGATTAAAATCAAGAAATTTTAAGATTTTGGATAAAATTGAAAATGATACAACCAAACTCACAAAATTGAGTTGAATGAATCTCTAGAATAAAATCCCAAAATTAATCTCAACCTAACCCAAACAAATCAAAATAAAATTACTTTCAAAATCCAAAATAAGTTATGAAAATACTTAATCTTGCCTTTTGCAAGTTTTTCTTCAATCTCTCAATCCTCCTTTATTTGATTTACAATTGTCTCTTTTATCTTCCTATTATTGTAAACCTTAAGCACTCTAATTTTAAATATATGACAAAAATACCATTAATGCAATAAATAAAAATACATTTAATAAAAAATCATAAAGTACTGCCTAGTTGGCAACGCCCAGCCCTTGACTTTTTTTTGGCTCTCTTAATTCCTTCCTTACTTTCCTCGGCAATCTCTTAGATCTTATCCTAATGCTCTCATTATTCCCCTTTCTTCAAGAATGCCTTTGTCCTCAAGGTTGAAATTTAAAAATCTCTCTACCATGTTGTCATAGTCTTCCCAAGAAATTTCCTTCTTAGGAACCCTACTTCGTTGTACCATTATGTGCCAAATCTTTTTCTTTCCATGGCTCTTTTCCTCTAACTTTTATATTAAAGAGCTTCTTTTGGCTTCAACAGTGTTCTTCTTTTTACATTGAATGATGGAAGCTCTTCTGTAATTAGGTTAGGATTTCCTACCCTCTTTTTTAACACGGCTATATGAAACATTGAATGTAGCATGAAAGATAGTGGTAATTTCAATTTATAAGCTACCTCTCTTATATGCTTCAACACTTTAAAAGGCCTGTAATATTTTTAAGATAACTTCACATTAAACTTTTTCTTCAAAGATTTTTGCCTATATGGTTAAAGCTTAAAGTACACATATTCTCTTCTTCAAAAACCACATCTTTTCTTCCTTGGTTATAATATTTCTTCATCCTTCCTTGAGCCTTTTCAAGCTCTTTCTTTGCCTTGGCAATAGTCTCCTCCTTAGCCAACAACTTTCTTTTGACCTTTTTATTCCTAACTTTGCCTTTATCATAAGTGCTTAACACTAGCGGTGGTTTTTATACACTACTTTAAAAGGATTCATGCTAATAGAAGCATGATGTGAGGTGTTATACTAATATTCAACCCAAGGAATAAACTCCTTCTACTGAGTTTGCTCTTCATAGAAATAACACAATAAGTGTTATTTAAGTATTTGATTTACTAGTTTTGTTTGCCCATCGGTCTATGGGTAATAAGAAGAGCTTGCCTTCAATTTACTACCTTGTAAAGAGAGAAGCTCTTGCTAAAAGAGCACATGAATAGCTTACCTTTGTCCATTACAATGCTATTAGGAAACTTATGTAACTTGACCACATTGTCCATAAAGGTCTCAGCTATACTACTTGTTATGAAAAGATGCTTAAATGGAATAAAATGAACACTTTTACTTAGTCGATCCACCATATCTAAAATTACCTCAAAACCTTGACTATTAAGTAATCCTTTCCCAAAATCCACAGTTAAATACCTATAAATCCTTTCTGATATTGGTAATGGTTGTAGTAACCTTATAAGTGCCCTTTGATCATACTTTACCTTCTAACAGGCATTACATTTAGCTACCATAGCCTTTACTTCATTTTTAAGCCTTTCTTAATAAAAAAAGTGCTTAACTCAAACATATGTCCTCAACCATCCTGAATGCCCCACTTCCTTGCTATTATGAAAATGAGTAAGGATTTCCTTTTTTAAGCCAGGTACTCTGAGTATATACACATAACTCTTATAGTATAGCAAACCACTTCTTAATTTGTACACATTGACATCATTTTCTTGATTCTTCAGCTTTCTATAAATTTTTTAAGTTGTAGCATCAAGCTTCATAGCCTCGTTTAGTTTGCCTCAAATTTTTCATTCTAAATAAGGCATTATATATCTTCAGCCTTTTTACAAATTGCCTCTCTTAGTTTGGCCCACTAAGAGCCATCAAGCCCAGCTCATCCTTATTATACATGGTCCATATCATCCAGCTATTATCATTTCTAAATAAAGCATTTGCTACCTTATATTCTTTTCCTAGTTGATAGACTATGTTTACTTTAATAAATGTCTCAAAGCCTAATGATCAATGACTACATGAACTTTTAGATTAACAAATAAAGTCTCCACACCTTTACTGCATATACCACAACTAACACCTCTCTTGCATATGTGCTTTAAGCTTTTTCCATAGGGCCCAAGGCTTTGGAGATGATTGCTAAAGGCCTTTTTCTCCTGCACCAACATTACCCTAGTACCATCCTCACTTACATTTGTAAACGAACCAATATATATATATATATGTAGAGAAAATACATAAAATATATGATTTACTTTCCAAAATTCTTGTAATAAATTCTAATGTTATTATATGTATAAGGTTTAATGTAGTAAATACACAATACCTCTAATTAGATGATTTTGCCAACTATGAACACATATTAATTGCCTCTGTATCTCTATGGCATCCATATAATCGAAAATTTAACTTAGAGTGCTAGCTCCTATGATTTGAGTATGTGATATTTTGTGTGTTTTTCTCTTTTCAAGAGCAAAGATACAATATGCAAAAGTAAATCTAGGCATGCCACTAAGACGTAAATATCACATATTTATATTGTTATTTTAGGTTTTTAATTTAAACTTAACCTATTTAGTTGAACTTTTTTATAAAACCCAATTTATCCAGTAAAGGAAGCACGAACAAATTTAGCCCATTTTGGATTATATATATATATATATATATATATATATATATATTATTTTCGATCTTAATGTGCGACCTAATAGGTTCTCATAATGTTAATAATAACACTAAAATTTAATTTTAGTATTACAAATAATGAGCGGTATCTAGCAATACATCATGATTACTTAAGCGACAAGAATATTGGTGGTATGATATCATCTTATCCATGATCAATGTTATCATGTAATTTAATTATTTTATCTTAAATATTTTAATTGAATACAAAATATAAAATATATCATTTTTGTATGGTTTAATTTTATATTTTTTTGATATTTTGAGTAGATTTATTCTATCAAATAAAATTAATATCATATATTGACTTATTTAGACATGAACATGCATTTTTCAAAATCTTACTCAATTAAAAAATTTAAAATATTACTTCCATTATATAGGAGGGACAAATTCTATTTTAATCATACATATCGCTCTATACGAGCTATGACATATTTGATTATTTTCTTTCTAATCTATCTTATTACAGATGATGTTTGAAAATATTAAAATGTATTATTCTCTATGTTAGGAATTTTAATGATCTTAAGTCCAATGATCATAGACACTATTGTCACTATAAGATTTATTTAGAACTCTTATATAATAATTTATATAGTATTCTTATAATAAGTCAGTTCAGTCCATTGTACATATGTGTTGATTTGATATTTCATATTATAACACACATATATTGTTATAGATCACTATACATACTAGTTTTTATACATAATTGTTACTTTATTCATAATAATATTTGACTAGGGATATTTAAGAATAGTGTACAACTAATTAAATTTACTATTCTAAAGGCATTATTACATTTATTAAATATATAGATATAAAATAATAAAATAATTAAATAATATATATATATATATATTAAAATGTCATGATAAAAATATGCTAAATATTCAAAATTATGATTAGATTTAAGGTATATACTAATAGCATTTGTGTAGACCTCAAATAGTTTCTCAAAATTAAGCAATGCCAACAGTGGAATATAAGTTATAGCCTTTTTAAATCATCAAAGGCTTTCCTCACTTCATCCGTCCACTTATCTTTCTTGAGCATGGTGGTCAACAACCTAACAATTAGCCCATAATTTTTAAAGAATCTCTGTAGTAACCAGTTAGGCCCAATAAACCCCTCAAAGCTGAAACAACCTTGGGCAATGGGCATTCCACCGTAACCTCAATCTTTCTTGCATCCACCTTCATTTCATTCTCTTATTTAATATACGTAAAGTGTAAATAAATCAATACATATACATAGCAAAAAATACATAAAATATATAGTTTCCTTTCTAAAATCCATGCGATAAATCTTACTGTTATCATATGTATATAATTCAATGCAATAAATACGTACATAACTCTAGTTAGATGATTTTGTTAAACCACGAATATAGTTTATTTCCTCTGTGTCTCTATGATATCCATACGATTGAAAATTTAATTCAGAGTATTAGCTCTTATAATTCAAGTGTGTGATGTTTCATGCGTTCTTCATTTCTCAAAAGTAAAGACGCAAAATAAACTCTAAACATACCTCTAAAATGTAAATATCATATATTTATATTACCATTTTAAATCTTTAATTTAAATTTAACCTATTTAATTTGTTTTTCTTATGAACCCAATTTATTTAGTAAAGTAAGCACTAATAAAAATTAGTATAATATTTATATAATGTGTTTAGTAAAAAATAATACCCAAATAGCTCAACAAATTCTACACCCATTTATTATTCTTCATATATATAAATATGTATTATTCTTGATCTTAATGTGCGATCCAATAGATTCTCGTAACATTGATAATAACACTAAAATCTAATTTTAATATTATAAGTAATGATAATATCTAGCAACACATCATGACTACTCAAGTAACGGAAATGTTAGTAGTGTTCTCATAATGGGTCAGTTTAGTATATTAGTTCATTAACTTATACATATGTGTTGATTTGATATCTCATATTATAATACATATATGTAGTTATCAATTACTACATATATTAATCTTTATCCATTATTATTATCTTATTCACAATAATACTTGATTAAAGATATTTAAAAATAGTATAAATAAAAACAATTTTATGATATAATACTTGACTAACTCTAGTTGTACTAGATACTTTTCCATGGACTTAGAATAAATAAGGATATCATCAAAGAATACCAACACAAATAAGGTTTGAAAATTGAGTTCATGGTTGATTGAAAAGTAGATAGTGTATTACACAACCCAAAGGGCATTACTAAGTACTCTTAGTATCTAGAATGTGTCCTAAAAGCTATTTTATTTACATCTTCCTCTCTCATGCAGATTTGGTGATAACTCGCTCTTAAATCTAATTTAGTAAAAACATTAACCCTGAACAACTTATCTAACATCTCATTTGCTATCAGAATAGAAACTGGTCTTTTATTATAGCTTCATTCAAAGCTCTATAATCAATATAAAATCTTCAAGTCTCATATGTTTTTCTAACTAGTAATACTAGTAATAAGAACAAGCTTATACTAGGCTTAATCAACTCGCTCTTCAACATCTCTTCTACTTGTCACTCAATCTCTCTTTTTTAAAAGTAAGCATACTGGCAAGATGGCACACTTACTATTTTAAACTCGTCTTTTAGAGTAATTCAATTGTCAAAGTGCTTAGAAGGTGGTAGGCTAGTAGGCATTTTAAGAACATGCCTATAGGCCTCCATAATGCCTCTAATCAAATTTGGCAACTTTTATAATTATGCTTCTAGCTCTTCTTCAACCTTTTTCAACTCTTCTTCTCAGTTTTTGTTTGCCTTCACCATTGCAAAAAATTGAGTACCTTTTTGTTTGCCTCACATGAATTTATTTCCTTCGATAATAAAGTTGTCCAAGTCCTTTTCTTGCCTCTTAATTTGAACTTTATCTTCATAACATTGAAATTCATTATCACATTTCTAATACTCTCCATTCACGCATTACGAAGTACCATATTTAGCCCAACTAAGGTTTGAACATGCAAGTCGGCTATAATCCAAACCTTTGGCACATTCATCTTCGTATTTTACGCTATATTTTTACACTTAAGCTTATCTCTATTAACTATTTTCACTTAAAATGGCTCTACTATTACCCCTTTTACCCTTAACTTTCTTAAAAATGCAGGCATTAATAAAATTATGCATTAACTTAAAATTTACAAATAAAGTCACCTTATATTAACCTATCTAAGCCATGAGCCTTATACTTTCCCTTCAAATGCCATTCTTCATTCTTACTTATCACTTAACTTTATCTCATTGTCACCTTCTTCATATTTATTTTTCCTTGTATTTGAAGCATAAGCCTTTTTTTTATCCTCTTTTGCATATTTTCTCTCGAAAACTTCTTAAACTTTTTTGACACCTCTTTGGTGCCTCACTTAACCATTTATTTTTCCTTTTTAAAAGTCTTGATTTGCAAAGTTTTAAAGAATTTTCTCTTGGTATTCTCCTTAACCAACCTCTTTTTGATGTAATATCTCTCATCCAATAGGAATCACTTATGATACTCATATAATAATTTACTTAGCACTTTTTGATGGGTCGGTCTAATATATTAGTTCACTAACTTGTACTTATATATTGACTTGATATTTTATATCATCACATACATGTATTATTATCAGCCACTATCTATAGTAGTCTCTATATATTATTGTTACTTTATTTGCAACAATGCTTAACTAGAGACATTTAAAAATAATATCCAATTAATTAAACTTACTATTTTAAAAATATTATTACATTGGTTAAATACATAAATATATAAGAATGAAATAATCAAATGATATATATAAATAATAAAATATCATAATATAAATATGTCAAAAATCTAAAATAGTATTAGATTTTGAGCATATACCGACAATCTTTCACTTGTACTATATCCAATCTCCTATATATCTAATACTTAAAGATTTAGTGTGATGATCATGTCTCTGCTTTATTAGAGGTTTTGTCAATGAGTTAGTAATATTAGTGTACTCTACATATCTTCACATCTCTTCTTTCGATAATTTCTTGAATGATATAAAAGCATCGAAGTATATGTTTGGATCGTTAGTAAGATATGGCTTCTTTTGCTTATGCAATAGCCCTATTGTTATCATAATAGAGCTCTATTAGGTCAGAAATGCTTGGAACAAGTTCTAGTTCAGTAATCAACTTTTTAATCTAAACAGCCTTCTTAACTGCATCAAAGGCATTTATATCATGACATTTTGATTTACATATATATATATATATCATTTAATTATCTCATTATTATATATTGTGTATTTAATAAATATAATAATACCCTTTGAATAACAAGTATTATTACGAATAGGGTAACAATAATGCATTGAAACTAGTATGTGTGGTGACTAATAATAATATATGTGTATTATGATATGAGATATCAGTCAACATATGGGTACAAGTTAGTGAACTAATGTACTAGACTGATCCATTATAAAAATGTTATGTGAATCATTATATGAGTGCTATAAGCAATTCTCATAGTGACAATGGTGTAATAAGATAGGTTATAAAGAAAATAATTAAATATGTTATAATTCGTGTAGAGGGATGAGTATAATCAAAATAAAATTTATCCCTTCTATATAATAGGATGATATCTTAAATTTTTTGATTGGGTGAGATTTTGAAAAATACATGACCATACTTAAAAAAGTTAATATATCGATTTTATTTGATAGAATAAGTTTACTCAAGATATCAAAAAAATATATAATTGAACCATATGTGAATGACACATTTTATGTCTCGTGTTCGATGAAGACATTAGGGCAAAGAGATTGAGTTATACGATAACATTGGTCACAAATAAGATGACGATTAAATATATTATTGCATTATACTTATTTTGTATGTTATGTTGTGGATTATTATTATGGCATTAAATAACATAAACACATTACCATTATAATCAGTCTTTGAGAAGGACAAGTTAAATGGGGTCAACTTCCTTAATTAGTATAGGAACTTGAGAATAGTCCTCAAGTAAAAAAAGAAAATTTTATGTCCTAAAATAACTCATACTTAAGTCACTTATTGCTAATACCTCAAAAACTGAGAAGGATGTTTAAAAAAAGCATCAAGATGATATTTTAGATGTCAATTGCCTCATGTTAGCTACAATGATACTAGATTTTCAAAAATAACATGAGAAAATATAAGTATTTGATGTGATTGAGCACCTCAAGAAACTCTATCAAGAGCAAGTAAGTCAAGAGAGGTATGATATCTTTAAAATCTTATTTCAATGTAGAATGTCAGAAGAAACTCTAGTTATTGCTCATGTGCTTAAGATGATTAGGTATATTAAGAACCTAGAAAGATTGGGTATTCCTTTAGGCCAAGAGTAGGCCACTAATGTTATTTTGTAATCATTGTTAGATAGCTATATTCAATTTGTCATTAATTACAATATGAACAAAATTGACAAGAGTCTTCCTGAATCGCTAAGCATGTTACGAATTACTAAAACAAACATAAAGAAGTCCAAGTTTGTATTAATGGTACAAAAAGGCAAAAGAAATTTAAATATAAAGGGTAAGAACAAAAAGGACAATAAGAATAAAAATAAGTGCAAACTCAATGCATCTACACTGAAATTGAAAGGTAAAGTACCTAAGGAGGGAACATGCTTCCATTATGGTTAGACTAGATATTGGAAGAGAAATTACAAAATATAATTGGAGAATTTAAAAAAGAAGAAAAGTGAAACTTCTACTTCAGGTATTTTTGTTATAAAAATTAATTTGTCTACTTCTATATCACAGATATTAGATACTAGATGTGATCCTCACATTTATCTTAATATACAAAATCTTAAAAGAAGTAGAACATTGGTAAAGGAAGAAGTAGACTTACGCGTAAGAAATTGAGCAAGAGTTGTTGGATTAGCAGTAGGAATATATGTTTTATTTTTGCCCATTGGGCTTGTTTTAGAATTAGAAGATTATTATTATGTACTTTTATTAACTAAAAATATTATTTCAATTTCTTGTTTGAACAAGATTAGTTATTTATTTATAATAAAAGATAAATGTTATTGGATTTATTTAAATAAAATATTTTATAGTAGTGCACATTTGATTAAAGGATTTTATATTCTAAATTTTGATATGCCTATTTATAACATTAATAATAAAAGAATTAAATTAAATAATTAAAATCCTACTTATCTCTGGCATTGTCACTTGAGTCATATAAATGATATTTGCATTTTCAAGCTTCATAAATATAGATTCTTGAACTCATTTGATTTTAAATTTTATGAGGTATGTGAATTTTATTTATTATGCAAGATGACTAAGGCCCCATTTACTAGACATAGTGAAAAGGCAAATGAATCGTTAGATCTTATACATGGCGATGCATGTGGGTCTTTCAATACATAAGCTAAAAGGACGATATCAATATTTCATTACGTTTATTGATGATTTCAATGGACGCTATGTTTATCTTATGAAACATAAGTCAAAATCTTTTGAAAGGTTCATGGAATTCAAGAATAAAATATAAAAATAACTTAATAAAAGTATTAAAATGCTTCGATTAGATCAAAGTGGTGGATATTTAAAACTAAGAATTTTATGATCATTTCAAAGAATATGGAATAGTTTCGCAATTTACTTCCATTGCTACACCACAGTGGAATGGTATATCTGAGAGAAGAAATCAAACCTTATTAGATATGGTTCGTTCTATAATGAGTCATACATAACTTCATATTTTCTTTAAGGGACATACTCTTGAAACAGCTGCAATCATACTGGACCATGTTTCATCTAAATTAGTTCAAAAGACACCATATAAAATATAAACTAGTAAGCATCCCAGTTTGTCTTTTATAAAGGTTTGGGATTGTAAAGTTTATATGAGACGTCAAAACTCTGAAAAACTTGGACCAAAATCTAACAAATAATTTCTTTGTAGAGTATTCTAAAAAAATTAGAGGATACTATTTCTATAATCCTATTGAGCATGAAGTGTTTATTGTTCGGACTAGCATTTTTTTAAAGAAAGAATTTATTCTAAAAAAGACCACTAGAAAGAAAATAGAACTCAAAGAAATTCGAGATCCATAAGAAATAACTGAAACACAGATAGAACTTGAGCAGAGTTCACAAGTGGTTGGAGAACAAGAATCTGCTATTGAAATACAAGTCTTGTGTAGGTTTAGTAAAACACGTTGTGAGCTAGAAAGATATAAATTTCTCATAACTCAGTATGGCGATATATTGTTCATGGATCAAAATGAACTTATGACTTATCAAGAAGCAATGGTGATGTAAATTCAGCACAAGACAAGTTAACTATGAATTTGCTCCAACATAAATCAAGCTTTAATTCAGCTCCACAAGGTAATTTGCT
>CP135567.1:3437753-3476209 GCA_032401905.1 Swietenia macrophylla | reverse complement strand
CCGTTGTGAACAGTAACGGTCAAAAATTTGAAAAACTAGCTGTTACAAACTCATGTATATAAACACATCTTTGTAAATGAAGAAGGAGAGAAATCAATTCTTTCTTTTGCACTTACAACTTCATCATTCTTTTATCAATATTTTTTACAAGTAGCTCTTAAAAGTAATATTATTATATTTTTCCATTAGCTAACTAACCAAAACAAAGAAATGATTAAAATAATCTTGTTGTATAAATTTTATATGTTAATAGTATCTTTCACATACCTTATTAGAGATTTAAAAAAGTAATAAAGAGTACACTTGAAAACTATTTTTTAGTTGAAGTAAAGTTTTTAGTTGCTACAGCTTATGCTTTTCAAGCTATTTGGTTAAGAAAAATTCTTAGAAAGTTGTACTTCAAGCAATATGAAGTTATCCAAAAATCTTATTTTATATGGAACAAGCAAGCATAAAGATATGAAGTTTTACTTTTAAGGAACTCCAAAAGGAAAGAGTCATTGATCTCATCTATGGTAGTAGTGAAGATCAAGTTGTTGAAAATTTTACCAAGTCTCTTATGTTAAGATATGTCCTACAAGCCATTTGTATTATCAATTTTAAAGATATTTTGTCTTGTACATATATTTATTTATTAATGAAAAAAAGAATTATTTATTCATAAATATAAGCTATTTTCTTTATTTTGTCATGCATGTGAATAAAGTATATTTATGAATTATTCGAATAATTCATTTAATCATTAAATTAAATTATTAAAGTTGTTCTCTATAGAAATGATATTGAATAAATAATGATACCATATAATAGGCATATTGAATATCTTCGATGAATATTATGAGATATATTAGTACAGGTAACGTGAAAATCACATTATTAGGACATTAGTATAGATTAGATGGTTAGAAAATTATTTTTTTCTGTATATAACCACACAATGATAAATCAGATGATAATATATGTAATCAATAATTTATCGTATAATTGTACTAATATGCAATGTTATCATTTGATTTGAGACATTATGGTTGAATTTGCTATAAATGCACATGATTTATATAATGTATAAGTATAAAACTAATAATGTATTATTTGATAAAACTAGTTGCATTATGTATTGTTTATATTTGAAAATGAATGATGATCAAAACAGGGTCTATTGGCTTAATATTATTGGAGATATGCCCTAGAACCAATAGTGTCATTAGGTTTAGAGATATCGATCCCTTTTGTAATTAGTTGTAAAAATATTTACAATTAATAAAATAGTAATTATTTCATTTTGTAGTTATTCAGTTATTGTTTTTAATTTCATACAAAATAAGATCCGTGATGCATTATATGTTGAGATTTTATCTAAAAAGAGTTGTAGATATGAGTACAAAGTTTATAATTTAAATACATTCAAATTTGTTCTCAGTTGAGGCAATGCCACTAGGGATAATGATATTTTATGATTAGCATGTTCAGTTGTTACTAATGATTAGTAAATAATGCTAATAATTAGGCGATAGTCTCATGTGACATGAGTATAAACATGGGCAATACATTAGAGAACGTATTGCTAAACATGACCAAACGTAATGAAATGTATGGATAATTATCCACAATCAATGATTCATTACACAAGAAAGAGAATGTTCTTGCCATGATGTCATCTAGTAAGATATCTTATAAGAAAAATAGAAAGAAGACCTTTGGGTATAGATTCAAAAAAGGTGTCTCAAAGAAAAAGGGAAAGGTCAAGCCTGGTAAGAAAAGTTAGGCCAAAAATAAGTATCATAACTGCAAAAGCCTGAACATTAGAAGAGGAATTGTCCTCTTTATTTGGAGAGCTTGATATTAAGTTGAAGCACACAGATCAACTTAGATCGAAGCATGTAGCTCAGCAAACCAAGGCTATGGCTCAAGTCATACATTCAGCCTAAGTTGTTAGACTAAAGTCGGCCCAGATTGCTAGACCAAAGTCAGCCCAAGTTGTTAGACTAAAGTCGGCCCAGATTGCTAGATCAAAGTCAGCCCAAGTTGTTCGACCAAAGTCAAAGCATGAAATCTCCATTCATTATGCACATGACATCCTTCCTAAAGTGCTTGATAACATTCTTTTCTTAAAAATGCAACACTAAAATTTTTTCTTATTAGAAAAGGAAAGTGAATATTCCAAATAAAAGAATAATCCAAGGCAATTATGGTATTATCCAAATGTGATTAGTACTTGTCTATGATATGGCAAGTATCTGTTGTCACTTATTTTTTTTATATTTAATATAGCCAACTAACTGTTGGTTGCTTTAGTATATATTATAAATAAATTTAAGTTAATAATATATTTTTTCATTCTCTCCTCTATTCTGCTTCATCTCTTTTCTCTCAATTACAAACAACTTACAATGGCTATTGTTAAGTAGTTTATATATTAAATCCCCATAGAAATCAAATGGTATCAAAGCAAGGTGTTTAACCCATCGTTTCTTCACTATTTTTGAGCTAATCGTGTTTGAGCCACGCCCCTCTATTCAGTCATATCCATAATGGCACTAGAGGACTCTTCCTCAAACACCATTAATCCAACCTCACAACCAGTCCCAAAAATGGTGGAACATGATGGAAATACCACCATCAAACTCACTACCATTCTTCTTAATAATCGAAACTTCCCTATCTAGGTCAAAGCTGCTACTAATGCTTTGTGTGGCCATGGAAGATATGGTTATGTCATGGGCAGCATCAAAAGACCATCCTTAGATGATGAAGACTATGAAGCATGGTTTCAAGTCAACAAGATGGTGCTCACTTGGATCCTCAATTCTATTGAACAAAATCAGTTGGGAGTTTTCTCTAATGCAGAAACCACTAAGGAATTGTGGAACTCCATCAAGATCATATTTGGACAGTAAAAGAATTTAATAAAAGTTTATGAACTCAAATCCTATATAAATAAACTCAATCAAGGTGAGTCACGTGCAATAGAGTACCTTGAAAATTCAAAGAGGCATGGGAAGTGCTTCAGTCCTACAGGCCACAAACAAGTGACATGCATATAATCCTTTCAAGGGCCAATGAAGACAAAGTTTTTGCTTACCTTGAAGGCCTCAACTCATCCTTCAAGGAAATTCGTAACCAAATACTTAGGCACCAAATCATACCTCCATTTGATGAAGTGTGTGCAATGATCAACAAAGAAGAAACATCACTTCGAGTTTTTGACACAAACTTTTAAAAGACCGAAACTAATGCTCTAACCGTTTAAAAACTAATAAATAAGGATTCCATGTTGTCTTAAAACAAGAAAAATGTGAACAACAACTCTCGGCCTAGATGTGATCATTATTACAAAGTCGGTCATGTGAAAAACAAATGTTAGATTCTTCATCCACAACTGAAGCCTTCTCGGGATAAAGGGAAAGCACCTCACCAAAGTGCACAGCAAGCCTATTCAGGACATGGAAAGGCTGACAGCAATCTACCTACATTCACCATTGAGGAACTTGCAAGAATGATTCAAGGCCAACTCAAGGTCAAGCCCCAAACCGAAAGTGCATCACATGCGAATTGTTCATTCAAAGATGGTATGATCTCTAACTTTGGCTCTAGTACTTGTGATGAATCTTGGATTATTGACTCAGGGGCTAGTTATCATATATTTAAAAATATAAATATAACCTCTAAAATAATTCCTGTGACTAGAAAACATAAAGTTAGAATTGCTAATGGTAACTGCATTACTATTGATAGTATGACAGATCTAGAACTATTCTCTAGAAAGACTAATGGCTTATACATGCCTAATTTTGCGTCCAATCTTCTATCCGAAAGTAAAATCATCAAAAAGTTTAATTGTCTTGTTATATTTGGCCCTAACAAAGTGGTTTTTCAAAATATTATAATCGGCAAGAGGATTAGTGAAAACTTTACTCAGAATGGTCTCTATATGCTTACGGATGAAAGCAAAGCATTAGTTGCTAATAAAGAGCATAGTACTTATAGGTTATGGCATGCAAGATTAGGTCATCCTTCGAATAAGATTTTTAATTGTTTATTTTCAAATATGAACTTTGATAATAACTACAAATGTGAGGGTTGCATTTTAGGCAAACAAATTAAATTTCCTTTTAATAATTTTGATTATATGGGTGAACATTTATTTGATTTAATTCATTCTGATGTATGGACCTCACCTATATTTTCACCTGATAATTATAAGTATTTCATTACTTTCATTGATCACAAGTCACGGTTCACATGGATATATATCTTAAAGCACAAATCTGATGTATTTCTATGTTTAAAAGATTTTTGTTTTATGTTGCTAATCAATTTGGTATGAAAATAAAAGTTCTCAGAACCAATAATGGAGAAGAATACATGGATCGTTTATTCAAAAATTTCTTGATAAACAATGGGATTATCCATCAAACCACTTGTCCATATACCCTATTGATTTTTATGGGAATTTAATATATAAACTACTTAACAATGGCAATTGTAAGTTGTTTGGAACGGAGAGAAAAGAGATAAAACAGAATAAAGGAGAGAATGAAAATTGTATTATGAACTTGAATTTGTTTACAATATATACTAAAGCAACCAACAGCTAGTTGGCTATATTAAGTATAAAGAATAAGTAACAACAGATACTTGCCATATCATGAATAAGTATTAATCACATTTGGATAATACCATAATTGCTTTGGATTATTCCTTTTTTTGTAATATTCACTTTCCTTTTCTAATAAGGAAAGATTTTAATGTTGAATTTTTAAGAAAGGAATGCTATCAAGCACTTTAGAAAGGATGTCATATGCATAATGAATGGAGATTTCATGCTCTGACTTTGGTCTAACAATCTGGGCCTTGGTTTGCTGATGATCTACATGCTTCGATCCAAATCGATCTTTGTGCTTCAACTCAATACTCCCCCTCAAGTTAGGCTTGAAGAGATTTTTCAAGTTCAACTTATTGATTGCTTTATTGATTTGCTGTTTGGTTGGGGCTTTTGTAAAAATATCTCCCAATTGGTCTTCACTTCGAACAAATGGAGTGCAGATGACTTTGCCTTGAATCTTCTCTCTTATGAAATAACAATCCATTTCTATGTGTTTGGTTCTGTCATGAAAAACAGGATTGGAGGCAATGTGAATAGCAGCTTTATTGTCACAAAACAGTTTCATTGGAGTTTCGATCTTAAATCCCATGTCTTCTACTAAGGCTTTTAACCAAATTAGCTCACTAGTTGTTGAAGACATAGCTCGATACTCAGCTTCAGCACTTGATTTAGCTACCACACTTTGTTTCTTGCTTGTCCAAGTTACCACATTTCCACCCATAAAGGTGCAAAAACCTGTAGTGGACTTTCGATCTAAGATATCTCTAACCCAATCTGCATCATTATAAGCTATGATCTCATGATGTCCATGCCTCTTCATATGTAATCCTTGGCCTGGGGTCCCTTTTAGGTAGCAAAGAATTCGGTTGACCATGTGCATGTGTTTGATCATTGGTTGCTGCATGAATTGGCTTACTTGATTCACAGCAAAGGATATGTCAGGTCTAGTGATGGTTAAATAAATAAGCTTACCCACAATTTTTTGATATTGTTTGATATCTTCAAAGGGCTAGTCTTCCTTCTTGTCTTCTTTGTTGTCTTGTTCTTTCTTCTTGTAGTTATTTTCAATTGGTGTTGATGCTTGCCTTGCTTCCAATTTACCTGTTTCACCAAGAAGATCAAGTGTGTATTTCCTTTGACATAGAGAGAGTCTCTGATACAAATCATGGCACAACTTCAAAGAATTCAATTCAAGTTCCAATTGGCCCAGTTACGAGAGCCCAAGTAAAGAAGTTCAAAGAAGCACTTAACGGGCTAATTCAAGAAGTTTGGACCCAAGTAAATTCGTGGAGACCCATTGGGCTTGGTCCACATATCCAACAAAGATGGATATGCATGATTCAAACTCTAGAAAAGTCTGACTAAATCTAAACTTGATCTTTTAGCAAGTAAAATAGGAATATTTAGGAGTGTTTGAGTTCATTTAGAAGTCTATCTAATTAGTCAGCTTTCCTTGGAGTGTTTGAGTTCATTTATAAGTCTATTTAATTAGTTAGCTTTCCTTTTTATCTTAGGTAAGTACAAGTTACGAATTTTTGCCTATAAAAAGACATCTTTGAATAAGAAGAGATCAGAATTCATTAGTTAAAATTTGAGAGTTATTTTCTCTTTGGTTCTTTGAAGAACTATTCGAACTTATCAAGAATTATTCTTGTGGCGTTCATCAGTGACTTATCGAACGGACTTCCATCACCGTTTGTGGCGTCTACATTATACCGAGGTTCTTGTTTCTTTATAAACAACGGGTCGAGGTTCCATTCAAATCTGATCGTAGAACGATCTCGGGTTCCTTGTTGAGTTCGGGTCTCGTTATTCTTAGCGAGGTTCGTATCAGTCTCTCTTTAGAATGTGTAAACTCTATGCCAAGAAAATACTTTAAGTATCCCAAGTCTTTAATGTCAAAAGTAAACATAAAAAAGGTTTTAATACATCTAATACCATGAAGTTCACTTCCAGTAATGATAATGTCATCCACATATATAAGTAAAATGGTAATGCCATGATCAGTATGCCTAGTGAATAGAGACGAGTCAGCTTCACTCTTGGTGAAGTGTTGACTCTTCAATGCATTGTGCAACTTAGAGCACCAAACTCTTGGAGATTGTTTTAGATCATAGATGGCCTTCTTAAGTCTACATACATGGGATTCTAGGATACTTTTGCCATACCCTTGAGGAATTTTCATGTAGACCTCTTCTTTGAATTTTCCTTGAAAAAAGGTATTCTTGACATCTATTTGATACAATGGCCATTCATAGTTAACAGCCAAAAAAATTAGCACCCTAATGATATTCATTTTAGCCACGGGTACAAAAGTTTCGGTATAGTCTATTCCATATGTTTAGGTAAAGCTTTGGGCTACTAGTCTAGCCTTATGCTTGTCAATTGACCCATTACTTTTTAGTTTAGTCTTATATACCTATTTGTACCTTATAGGCTTCTTTCCTTGGGGAAGAGGAACAATTTCCCAAGTCTTATTCCTAGTTAATGCATCTAACTCCTCATGCATGGCTTTCCTCCAAATGGAAGAGGATTCGGCCTCGTAATAGTTTATGGGCACTTGAAGCCCGTCAATGGTATTGAAAAAAGTCTTGTATTGATCTTTTATATGATCAAGGGTCTAAACATGATGTATGGAATGATTGGTGGCATGGTTTCCATGGTAAAAGACCCTGTTGTGCATCCAACTAGAGGCTGGTTTCTTGATTCTAGTAGACCTTCTAAGAGGAGGTTGATTTGGGATATCATGATGGTCATTTTCCCTTGAGTCCATTTCTGCTGTGTCATGAAGAGTGTCATGGGATGTATTATAAGATGCATCATGCGAACTGTCATGTAAGGTGTCATCTTTCAATGTGGTAGATTCATGCTCATCATGTGATATATTTTGTTCATGCTCATTATAAAGAGGTGTATCTTAATTATTGATATGATCTGGTTCATTGTATGTGACTTTTAAATAATCATGATGCCCATGAATGGATTTGGTTTTGCTCAGGGTTTCTATAATGGGCCTAGGAATAACATCATGAGTGGTCTCCCCTTTAATACCATCATTATTGTTTGCAAAGAAAAGTTCATCTTCTAAGAATGTTACATTTATGAAGATGATCAGTTTATTAGTATTAGGTTCAAAACACTTATACCCTTTTTGTGTTATGGAGTACCCAACAAAAATGCATTTCTAGTTTTTATAGCTGAGTTTGTCTCTTAAGTTACTAGGAACATGAACATAGCAAGTGCATCCGAAAATTTTAAGATATGCAATTTTAAGTTTTTGGTTAAAAACTACTTCATGGGGTGATTTACCATTGAATACGTTTGAAGGCATTCGGTTGATCAAGTATGTTGCTGTAAGGATAGAATCACTCCAAAACTATTTGGGCACATTTTAATAAAAAAGCATTGATCTTTCTACTTCAAGGATATGGCGATTTTTCTTTTCAACCACTCCATTTTGCTCTGAGATATACGGACAAGTGGTTTGATGGATAATCCCATTGTTTATCACGAAGTCTTTGAATGAATGATCCATGTATTCTCCTCCATTACCAAATTGATTAGTAACATAAAATATGAATCTTTTAAAACATGGAAATGCATCAGATTTGTGCTTTAAGAGATATATCCATGTGAACCGTAACTTGTGACCAATGAAAGTAATAAAATACTTATAATTATCATGTGAAAATATAGGTGAGTTCCATACATTAGAACAAATTAAATCAAATAAATGTTCACTCACATAATCAGAATTATTAAAAGGAAATTTAGTTCGCTTGCCTAAAATGCATGCCTCACATTTGTAGTTATTATCAAAGTTCGTTCTTGGAAATAAACAATTTAAAATTTTATTCAAAAGATGGCCTAATCTAGCATGCCATAACCCATGAGTACTATGCTCTTTATTAGCAACTAATGCTTGGCTTTCATCCTTAAGCATATAAAGACCATTTTGAGTAAAGCCTTCACCAATCCTCTTACCAGTTATAATATCCTGAAAAACCATTTTGTTAGGGCCAAAAATAACAAGACAATTAAACTCTTTGGTGATTTTACTTACAGATAGAAGATTAGACGCAAAATTAGGCATGTATAAACCATTAGTCTTTCTAGAGAATAGTTCTAAATCTGTCATGCTATCAATAGTAATGCAATCACCATTAGCAATTCTAACTTTATGTTTTCTAGTCATAAGAACCATTTTAGAGGCTATATTTATGTTTTAAACATATGATCACTAGCCCCTGAGTCAATAATTCAAGATTCATCACAAGTATTAGAGCCAAAGCTAGAAATCATACCATCTTCAAATGAACAATTTGCATGTGATGCAGTTTCAGTTTAGGGTTTGACCTTGAGTTGGCCTTGAATCATTCTTACAAGTTCCTCAATGGTGAATGTAGGCAGATTGCTTTCAGCCTTTCCATGTCCCGAATAGGCTTGCTGTGTAATTGGGTTAGGTGTTCTCCCTTTATCCCGAGAAGGCTTCAATTGTGGATGAAGAATCCAACATTTGTCTTTCACATGATCGACTTTGTGACAATGATCACATCTAGGCCAAGAGTTGTTGTTCACATTCTTCTTATTTTGAGACAACATCGCATTCTTATTTATTGGTTCTTGAATGGTCAGTGCATTACTTTCGGTCTTTTGAATGTTTGTGTCAAGAACCCGAAGAGATGTTTCTTCTTTGTTGATCATTGCACACACTTCATCAAATGGAGGTATGATTTGGTGCCTAGGTATTTGGTTACGGATTTGCTTGAAGGATGAGTTGAGACCTTCAAGGTAAGCAAAAACCTTGTCTTCATTTGGCCTTGAAACAATTATATGCATGTCAGTTGTTTCTGGCCTGTAGGACTGAAGTTCTTCCCATGCCTCCTTGAATTTTCCCAGGTACTCTATCGCACTTGACTCGCCTTGATTGAGTTTATTTATATAGGATTTGAGTTCATAGACTCTCATTAAATTCTTTTGCTGTCCAAATATGATCTTGATGGAGTCCCACAATTTCTTAGCAGTTTCGGCATTAGAGAAAACTCCCAGCAGATTCGGCTCAATAGAATTGAGGATCCAAGTGAGTATCATCTTGTCGACTTGGAACCATGCTTCATAGTCTTTATCATTCAAGGATGGTCTTTTGATGCTGCTCGTGACATAACCATATCTTCCACAACCACACAAAGCATTAGTAGCAGCTTTGACCCAGATAGGGAAGTTTCAGTTATTAAGAAGAATGGCAGTGAGTTTGATGGTGGTATTTCCATCATATTCCACCATTTTTCGAACTAGTTGTGAGGTTGGATTAATGGTGTTTGAGGAAGAGTCCTCTAGTGCCATTATGGATATGACTGAATAGATGGAAGTGACTCAAACATGATCAGCTCAAGAATAGTGAAGGAATGATAGGTTAAACACCTTATTATGATACCATGTTGATTTCTGTGGGAATTTAATACATAAACTACTTAACAATGGTAATTGTAAGTTGTTTGGAATAGAGAGAAAAGAGATGAAGCAGAATAGATGAGAGAATGAAAATTGTATTATTAACTTGAATTTGTTTACAAAATATGCTAAAGCAACCAACAGCTAGTTGATTATATTAAGTATAAAGAAAAAGTAACAACAGATACTTGCCATATCATGAACAAGTATTAATCACATTTGGATAATACCATAATTGTTTTGGATTATTCCTTTGTTAGTAATATTCACTTTCCTTTTCTAATAAGGAAAGATTTTAAAGTTGAATTTTTCAGAAATGAATGCTATCAAGCATTTTAGGAAGGATGTCATATACATAATGAATGGAGCTTTCATGCTCTGACTTTGGTCTAACAATTTGGGCCTTGGTTTGCTGATGATCTACATGCTTCGATCCAAATCGATCTTTGTGCTTCAACTCAATATACCCCAGAGCAAAATGGAGTGGCTGAAAGGAAAAATCGCCACATCCTTGAAGTAGGAAGATCAATGCTCTTCCATCATAATGTGCCTAAAGAGTTTTGGAGTTATGCCATCCTCACGGCAACACACTTGATCAATCGAATGCCTTCAAACGTGCTCAAGGGTAAATCACCCCATGAGGTAATCTTTAATCAAAAACCTAAAATTACATATCTTAAAGTTTTTGGAAGCACTTGCTATGTTCATGTTTCTAGTAACTTAAGAGACAAACTCAGCTATAAAAACCAGAAATGCATTTTTGTTGGGTACTCCACAATACAAAAAAGGTATAAGTGTTTTGAACCTAATATTAATAAACTGATCATCTCTAGAAATGTAACATTCTTAGAAGATGAACATTTATTTGCAAACAATAACGATGATATTAAGGGTAAGGGGGAGACCACTCATGATGTTATTCCTAGGCCCATTGTAGAAACCCTGTGCAAAATTGAATCCATTTATGGGCATCATGACTATTTAAAAGTCATACACAATGAACCAGATCATATCAATAATGAAGATACACCTCTTTATAATGAGCATGAACAAAATATATCACATGATGAGCATGAATCTACCACATTGCAAGATGACACCTCACATGACAATTCGCATGACGCATCCTATGACACTTTTCATGATACAGTAGAAATGGACTCAAGGGAAAATGACCATCATCACATTCCAAATCAACCTCCTCTTAGAAGATTTACTAGAATTAAGAAACCAACCTCTAGTTGGATGAACAATAGGGTCTTTTACCATGGTAACCATGCCACCAATCATTCCATACATCATGTTTACACCATTGATCATATAAAAGATCAATATAAGGCTTTTCTCAATACCATTAATGGGCTTTAAGAGCCCACAAACTACTACGAGGTCGAATCCTCTTCCATTTAGAGGAAAGCCATGCATGAGGAGTTAGATGCATTAACTAGGAATGAGACTTGGGAAATTGTTCCTCTTCCCTAAGGAAAAAAACATGTAGGGTACAAATGGGTGTATAAGACTAAACTAAAAAGTGATGGGTCAATTGACAAGCATAACGCTAGACTAGTAGTCCAAGGCTTTACCCAAACATATAGAATAGACTATACCGAAACCTTTGCACCTGTGGTTAAAATGAACACCATTAGGGTGCTAATTTCTTTAGATGTTAACTATGAATGGTCGTTGTATCAAATGGATGTCAAGAATGCCTTTCTTCAAGAAAAATTGAAAGAAGAGGTCTACATGAAAATTCCTCAAGGGTATGGCAAAAGTATCCCAGAATCTCATGTATATAGACTTAAGAAGGCCATCTATGGTCCAAAACAATCTCCAAGAGCTTGGTATTCTAAGTTGCACAGTGCATTGAAGAGTCAACACTTCACCAAGAGTGAAGCTGACTCATCTCTATTCACTAAGCATACTGATCATTGTATTACCATTTTACTTATATATGTGGATGACATTATCATTACTGGAGGTGATCTTCATGGCATTAGATGTATTAAAACCTTTCTTATGTCTACCTTTGACATTAAAGACTTGGGATACTTAAGATATTTCCTTGGCATAGAGTTTGCACATTCTAAAGAGGGACTCTCTCTATGTCAAAAGAAATACACACTTGATCTTCTTGGTGAAACAGGTAAATTGGGAGCAAGACAAGCATCAACACCAATTGAAAGTAACTACAAGAAGAAAAACCAAGACAGCAAAGAGGACAAGAAGGAAGACCAGCCCTTTGAAGATATCAAACAATATTAAAGAATTGTGGGTAAGCTTATTTATTTAACCATCACTAGACCTGACATATCCTTTGCTGTGAATCAAGTAAGTCAATTCATACAGCAACCAATGATCAAGCACATGAGATGACTCATCTTGGGCAAAAGTAGGCACATTCTTATCATGTGTTTGTCTAAAATAGTAAAGATCATTCTCATTTTGAGATGATTCCCCTTGAACTTTTAGCTGGTTATGAACATTTTTTCTAAGTTCAAGAATGGACCCCTTTGCGTCAATAACAGAAATAAGGGTGAAATTATCCACATCCTCCCCCTTACCATTGGATTCGAGTACATGTTTTTTGAAGTAAAGTTCATGTTCTAAAAATGTGACATTTCTAGATACAAACAACCTATTTGTCTTGGGGTCAAAACATCTATAACCCTTTTGGGATGTGGCATAACCTAGAAATATGGGTTTTTAACTTTGATAGCTAAGTTTGTCCCTATTGCTACAAGGAATATGGACATAACATATGCATCCAAAAATTTTATGATATGAAAGATTTGGTTTCTAATTAAACATTACCTCATTTGGAGTTTTGCCCTTTAGAACCTTTGTAGGTGTTCTATTTATCAAATGAACAGCCGTAAGGATGGCATTGCTCCAGAAATGTTTGGGAACAGCCCATAAATCAAAGTAAATTAATTCAAAAACATCATCACATTCATGTTCCGATAGTACAAAGGGAAGTCTAGTTTGCTTTCCTAAAGTACATGCCTCACTTAGAAATGTGACAATCATTTAGACTAGGAACTAGATAATTCAAAATATGATTAGAAGGATGTCCAAGCCGTGCATGCCATAGCTCATGTGAATTGATTTCTTTAGTGACCCTAAAAGCTTGTTTTGCGTCATTTAGCATATAAAGGCCATTTTGAGCACAACTTCACTAGTCTTCTTCCCGGTTATAATATTCTGAAAAATCACTTTGTTAAGACCAAAAATAGCAATACAATTTAAATCCTTGGTAAGTTTACTAACCGATAATAGATTGGAATCAAAATTAGGTATATAGAACCCTTTAGTCTATTTTGACAATAAATCCAAATCTGCCGAATACTTAATGGGTACATACTTTTCATTAGCAATTTTGACACTTTGTATTTTTTTTAAAGGATATAATCTAGATACTTTATTTATGTTTCTAAACATATGATTGCTAGCACCTGAGTCTATAATCCATGGTTCAAAATCATTACAAGAGTTAAAATGAGAGTCAAGAAGTGTACCATCCTTCCATTTGCCTTTGTGAGCGTGGTGCTGGGTTCCAAGTGCTTCTAAATTAATTTGGAGTTGGTTCCTTATCACCTTGGCAATATCGTCAAGACTAAATGAGTAAACACTTGAAATCTCAGTAATAGGAGCTGAATGTGCATTTGAAACACCATGAATACTTTGATTTGAAGTTTTGCCCTTTTTGAATCGTGAAGGCATGAGTTCTGGATGAAGGTGCCAACACCGATCTTTAGAGTGAAGCTTTGCCCTTTTTGACCATAGATTCTCTTGATAGAATCCCACAGCTCTTTAAAAGTCTCAGCATTGGAGAAAATACTAATCAAGTTTGGTTCTATAGAGTTAAGGATCCAAGTTAGAATCATTTTGTCTACTTGGAACCATTCTTCAAATCCATCATCATCCAAAGGTCTCTTAACCCTTCTTGTGACAAACCCGTATCTACCTTTATCACACAAAGTATTTATTACGGCCTTGACCCATATAGGGTAGTTGTGGTTGTTTGGTAGAATAGTAGTGAGTTTAAGAGAGGTGTTAGCATCTACTTTCATTATCTTGAAAGTGGTTCGGCTGGAGGTGTTGATGGTGGTTTGAGAAGGTGCCTCACTTGGTTTATAAGTGTCTAAGAAGGGCTCCTCACTTGCCATTTAGATTTGGCCAAAAAATAGGAGATACTTTTCAAGCACAACCGTGAAGAATCAAAGAAAAAAAAGAAGGAGAAGAAGTATAGGAGCTTACTGCTTTGATACCATGTTAACTTTGATGATCAAAGTATAAGAAGTGAGCTTGAGAATTTCAGCCAAAGAGAGAAATATGAAGAAGATGAGAGAATTGCCTTTTTTCCTTCTACCATAATCATTTACATATCTTGGGTTTATATATACAACATCCTAATGGCTAGGTACAAGCTTACTTTACTTTTCCAACAACTAGGTACAATATATAATAACATATGTTTAAAATGCAAAAAACTAATTGTTATTTTATCCTTTAGTGAGTAGAAAAACTAGTTGTTATTTTGTCCTTTAGTATTTAGACAACCGAAAGAGTTATTTGGGCTTTTCTTCATTACTTGGATCTTTACTATCAATTTTGTTCATCTCCAACAATGATGAAAGGGATATACGGATTCCTAATGCCGCACGGTCACGATGTTGGCATGATCTCGAGATTGGTCAATTGGCTTAACCGATTTTATTACAGCAAATCTTAAAACTTATAAAGAAGTGATATTAGATATTATTTTTGAAAGATTGCTTAAAGCCATGTATGCCAATCAAGTGTGGTCACTAATTGATTCACTGAAGGGAATTATTCCTATTGGTTATAAATGGATTTACAAAAGGAAAATTGGAAAAGATGAAAAAGTTAAGACTTATAAAGTAAAGCTCGTAGAAAATGGTTATACTCAGAAATAAGGTATTGACTATGAGAAAACTTTTTCATCAGTAACCATGTTAAAGTCTACTCAGATATTACTTGTTATTATAGCTCATTATGACTTGAGATATGGCAAATAGATGTAAAGATAGCCTTTCTCAATGGTTTTATTAAGGAGACCATATACATGCAACCACGTACAGGGTTTGTTCTTACAAATAGTCATAAAGTATATAAGCTATTAGATTCATACATAGATTAAAACAAGCTTCCAAAAGTTGGAACATACGATTCAATAATGCAGTCAGATCATTTGGCTTCTTTAAGAATATCGATGAACCTTATATCTACAAGAAGGAGACTAACAATGCCATCACATTCCTTGTATTGTATATAGATGATATATTTCTCATTGAGAATGATATAGGCATGTTAACTAAGACTCAATTGTGGTTATCTAATATGTTCTCCATGAAAGATATAGAAGAAGCAACCTATATTTTAGGTATTTGTGTCTATAAAGATAAAGTAAAATGAATAATAGGTCTTTTCCAACATCAGTACATAGAAAAAATACTGAAAAAGTTTGGTATGGATAACTCTAAGAAGGGTCCCCACAGTCATGGTGTTAATTTTTCAAAAGATATGGCCAAAAACTGAAGTTGAGCTAGGGCATATGAAAAGGATTCTTTATGCTTTGGCAATAAGTAGTCTTATGTATGTCATGCTATATACTAGACCTGATATAGCATATAGTGTAAATGTTACAAACAAATATTAGGTAAATCCTTGAGAATAGCATTGGACTACAGTTAAAAAAATCGTTAAATACTTAAGAAGGACTACAGTTAAAAAAAATTGTTAAATACTTAAGAAGGACTAAGGATTTGATATTAACCTATAGAGGTGATGTATTAAAACTTGAGGGTTATACTGATTCAGACTTTCAGTTAGATGTGAATGATAGAAAGTTTATCTCCTACTTGTTTTCATTTATAATAGAGGAGTTGTTAGTTAGAAAAGTTCCAAGAAAACTACAACAGCTCACTCCACCATAGAAACTAAATATATTACTACTTGTAAAACTATAGAAGAGGCTGTCTAGATTCGTAAGTTCGTGAGCGAACTCGAAGTGGCAAACCCACTGACTAAACTTATAAAACAACATATGTTATATCAGGTCTAATACATAGCATGACGTGCATAATAGAACTATAGCACAAGCTAAAGAACGTAGGTCTTACTAGAAGTCTAAATATATTCAATGAAAATATCACTTGATCAAAAAGTTTATTGTTAAAAAACAACTGATTGTGCAGAAGATTGTGTCAATAGATAATGTAGCAGACCCACTAATTAAGCCTATGACACGACAACAACTAAATTACCATATTAAAAAAATAGTATTGAATACCATAGTGATTGCCTCTAGTACAAGTACGAGTTTATTGAAAATATGCCTTAGAACCAATCATGTCATTATATTTAGGGATATTATTCCTTTGTATATATATTTTTTATGGTTAATTGTAAAAATATTTGTAATTAATAAAATAATAATTTTTTTATTTTGTAGTTGTTCAATTATTATTCTTTAATTACATACAAAATAAGATCATGTAATGTATTATGTGTCAAGTTGTAGATATAAGTATAGATTCTCTAATTTAAATACATCCAAATTTATTTTCAAATGAGATGATGTCATTAGGGATAGTGATATTGCATGACTAGTGTGTTCAATTGCTATCAATAACTAAGATATAATGCTAATAGTTTGCAACGAATCTCATATCGCAAGAGTATGAATGTAAACAATACATTAAAGAATGTGTTACTAAATGGGACCAAACATGACGAAGCATATAGGTGATTATCCACATTTAATAATTTGTCGCACAACTATACTAGTATAATATTAGTCTTTTAACCTGAGGTATTGTGGATGCCTTTTGCACTGAGACACATCATTTACTAATATATATCACACTCAGTTAGCCACATTTGGTGAAGGAAACTTGACAACAATGTGTTCTTATTGTATAAGAACATGTGATGATCAAAAATAGAATATGTTGGTTAAAATAATTGAGTTTGAGATCTTTGTAAAAAATATTGATGAAAGAATGAATAAGTTCCAAATGTAAAAGAAAGTATTGATGAAAGAATAAAGAAGTTTTTTCTTCTACATTTTTCATTTACAATGATGTGTTTATATACATGAGTTTATAACAGCTAGTTTTTCAAATTTTTTATTGTTATTGTTTACAACGGTTACTGTTCAACAGCTAGTTTATTTATCTTATTATGTCTAATTTTTTTAAATGCTTGTAATGGGCCTTATAGATTGTGTGAATAATTTTGGGCCTTCCAAATAGCTTTGTAGAAATAGTGATTGGTCAACCAAGATCCATATTAGTTGTTATGACTATCATTTTCAACACTCTCCCTTAAGTTGGGCTTGAACAAATTAATCAATTTCAACTTGCTAACGAACTTGTGGAGTTATTTAACACTTGGAAGTTTGGTGAACACGTTCGCCAATTGATCTTCACTGTTGACATAAGGCATTGAGATTGTCTTATTCAAATACTTTTCTCTTATAAAGTGACAATCTACCTCTATGTACTTGGTCCTCTCATGAAATACCGAATTATTTGCAATATGTATTGCCGACTTGTTATCACAATGTAATTTTATGGGTGCCTCCACATTAAAACCCAAATCTTTAACCAATGCCTTCAACCATCTCAATTCACTAGTGGTTGAAGCCATTGCTTTATATTCAGCTTCGACACTTGATTTAGCCATCACGGTTTGCTTTTTGCTCTTCTAATTCACCAAATTCCCACCAACAAAAGTGCAATGTCTAGTTGTAGACTTGCAGTCTTCAATGCTCCCTGCCCAATTAGCATCTGTGTAGGCGAGAATTTGATGATGTCCATGTTTTTTCATGAGTATTCCTTGTTGCTGAAGTTCCCTTAAAATATTTGAGTATTCGGTCCACCATTTCCATGTGATTAGTCATTGGACAAGTCATGAATTGGCTCACCTGATTCACAGCAAAAAAAATGTCAGGTCTAGTAATGGTTAAATAGATTAACTTAGCCACAATTCTTTGATATTGCTTGATGTCTTGAATTGGTTTGCCCTCTTTCTTTTTAGTTTGTCCTTCAATTGGTGTTAAAGCTATCTTCCCTCCAAACTTACATGTCTCTTTCAAAAGATCAAGTGTGTATTTCCTTTAGGATAGAAAAAACCCTTTATTAGAATGAGCAATTTCTATACCTAGGAAATACTGTAAGTGCCCAAGGTCTTTAATATTAAAAGTAAATTTTAAATAACTTTTAATACTTTTTATTCCCAAAGTAACACTCCCAATTATAATTATATCATCTACATAGATTATCACAACTGTAATACCATTATTAGAGTATTTTGTGAATAAGGAATGATCAACACTACTAATTTTAAAGTGTTGAGAAGTTAAAGCACCTTGCAACTTAGAGTACTAAGGCCTAGGTGATTGTTTTAAGCCATAAATGGCTTTTCTAAGTTTACACACATGTGTTCTTGGTACTTTGACATTGTATCCTTGTGGGATATCCATATAAACCTCTTCTTCTAATTCCTCTTGAAGAAAAGCATTTCGAACATCTATTTGATACATTTCCCATTCATAATTAGTGGCTAAGGACAAGATGACTCTAATTGTGTTCATTTTGGCTACTGGCCCAAATGTCTTAGTATAATCTAAACCATAGGTTTGAGTGAATCCTTTAACTACCAATCTAGTTTTATGTTTTTCAACAGAACCATCACTCTTCAACTTTGTTTTATACACCTCCTTACACCCAACTGTTTCCTTACCTTGAGGAAGAGGAACAATTTTCCATGTTTTATTCCTAACTAAGCTTCCAACTCTTCATCCATGGTATTTCTCCAAATAGAAGTGTCATTGGCCTCATTGTAGCAAGATGGCTCTTTTAAACTATCCAATTTAGTTAGAAAAACTCTATAATTCTCTTTAACATTATCTATGGTATAATGATTTTCTATAGGATGTACTGTTACCTTATTCCCATAAAATAATATCCTATTTTTTTTCCATTCGGATAGAGGTTTCCTAATTCTTTAAGATTTCCTAAGTGAAAAATTTTGATCAAGTGATGGAGAAGTGGACTCTCCCTCATTTTGATCAACCTATGAAGAACTAAATAGAATCTCATTTTCAGAAACTAATTGATCATTAGGCTGCTTATCTCTAGGTGTTTCCTCACTTTGACTTTCACTATCTATGTTTTATTCTTCATTTGATTCTAATGGTCTATATATATCATCATTTTGTGATGTTGAATCTTCATAGTTAGAATCTTCATTTTCACTTTCATTCAAACTTATTCTATTATTGATTTAATTATTATTTCTTAATGAACTCAACCGGTTATCCACGATAGATAAGGGAAGAAAATCCTCCTTGGTTTCCCCCTCATTTCTCACTTTTTCAAAGTAAGGATTACTTTCCAGAAAAGTAACATTTCTTGAGTGAAATTTCTCATTTTTACAAGGATTTAAACATTTATAACCTTTTTTTATTAATGCGATGCCCTAAAAATATGTACTTTACGCTTCTATGACTCAATTTATCTCTAACATAATGAGAGATGTGAACATAACAAGTACAGCCAAATACCTTAAAATAAGATAAATTGAGTTGTCGATTATACAAAATCTAAAAAAGAGATTTTCCATTTAATAACTTAGAAGGCATTCGGTTAATTAAATATATGGCAGTGAGAATGGCCCCATTCCAATATTCTTTAGAGACATTGTAATGAAACATCAATGACCTTCCTACATCTAAAATGTGCCGATTTTTTCGCTCAGCTACACCATTTTGTTCGGGTGTATAAGGATAAGTCGTTTGGTGAACTATTCCTAAAGTACTCAAGTAATTCTCAAAAACAGCACTTATGTATTCTCCCCCATTATCGCCCCTAAGAATTTTTATCTTTTTGCTAAGTTAATTTTCAATTAAGAATACAAATCCTTTAAAATATGATAAGATCTCTGATTTATTTTAATCAAGTCTATCTAAGTGTATCTAGACTTGTGGTCAATAAATATCACAAAATATTTGAAGTCATTATTAGATTCTAAAGGGGAAGTCCATAGATCAAAATATATGAGATCAAACATTTCATTATAACAAGTTTCCAAATGTATAAAAGGAAGTTTAGTTTGTTTTCCTATATTATAAGCTCTACATTGTTTAAAATCACTAAACTTCATAATCGGAATCATTTTACAGATAATGTTACTAGGAGGATGTCCTAATCTTGTATGCCAAAGTTTTTGAAGTCCACGGTCTTCCTCAACTCTAAGAGCTTGATTGGTGTTATCCAAAAAATATAGATCGTTTTATAGTCTTCCTTCACCAATCTTCTTCCTAGTTAATATGTTCTGAAATATCACTTTATTTGGTTCAAAGATGACATAACAATTTAAATCTTTTGTTATCTTACTAACCGACAATAAATTTGATGAAAAGTCTTTTTGTTTCCTTGGATAAAACTTTAATATCACCTAGTTCTTTAATAGGTATTTCACTACTATTGGCTATTGTCACATTTATAAAGTTTCCTTGGGTTTCTATTCTAAATAAGTTGTTTTTGTTTCTAAACATATAATTAGTAGCACTTGAATCAATAACCCAAGGGTCAAATTTAAAATGTGAGCTGGAAATCATACCTTGAGAGGAGCTTGAGAAATGATTTTGAAGAAGTTTTGCCAAATCCTCAAGCAGTTTTGAGTTGCCTGTTTTGATCACATTTTGAGCACCTTGTTGTTAATTGGCATGAGATATGGATTAAGGACCCAACATTTTTCTTTAGTATGACCTAGCATCTTGCAATGACCACACTTCCAACATTTGTCTTTTGGGTTGTGCATCCGTCCACATTTGTCGCACTTAGCCTTGCCTTTTGCTCCTTGAACCAACATACCTTCTTTCTTGCTGTCTACCAGACTACCTTTTTCAGCCTTGCTTGAATTCCCATTCAAAATTTTTCTTTTCATGTACTATTTATTCACCTTGTTTACGACATCATCATAATGAGGCAAAGGTTCAATTCTAAAGATGTAGTTCCTAAGAACATCGTAGTCAGAACCCAAACCCATCAAAAATGATATCATAAGATCCTCATTGGCTTTTTTTTTCACTTCTTTAATATTGGTGTTCGGCCTTAAAGATTGAAATTCATCCCATGCCTCCTTAATTTTGGTGTTGTACCCTATCGGATCACCTACACCAAGGCTGATATTGTTGATAAAATGCTTCAACTTAGATATTCTCATCAAGTTTCCTTGATGACCAAATTGTCCTTTTATAGACTTCTAAAGTGCTTTAGAAGTTTCAGTCTTCCAGAATGCACCCACCAAGGATGGTTCCATAGAATTCAAAATCTATGTATACACTAAGTTGTCATTATAACACCAATCTTCATATTTTTCACTTGATGTATTAGTGGGCTTTGTGATTCTTCCATTGACAAAGCCTAATGTTCGTTTTCCACTTAATACTCGTTCAGTGGGATTGAGCCAAATTGAAAAATTTTTTCCATTCAAGGGAAATGTGGTAAGTTTCAAGGTGATATTACCATCATTATCAACTTTCTTGAAGGAACTTTTGTTCTTAGTGTTGTATGACGAGCCCTCCTTTTCCATTTCTTAATTAGACTTTGAAGGGGAATGTCTTGATACACTAAAAACTAACAAGTAACAAAGGATAAAAGGTGGATTTATGATGAAACTTACTCTGATACCATGTAAAAAATATTGATGAAAGAATGAAGAAATTTCAAATGTAAAAGAAAGTATTGATGAAAGAATAAAGAAGTTTTTTCTTCTATATTTTTCATTTACAATGATGTATTTATATACATAAGCTTGTAACAGCTAATTTTTTAAATTTTTGACCATTACTGTTCACAACAGCTACTGTTCAACGGCTAGTTTATTTGTCTTCTTGTGTCTAGTTTCTTTAATTGCTTGTAATGTGCCTTGTAGATTATGTGAATAATCTTAAGCCTTCCAAATAGTTTTGTAGAAATAGTGATTGGTCAACCAAGATCCATATTAGTTACTATAACTATCATTTTCAACAATCTTAAGTGAGAATACCATACACAAAAATAAAATCTCTAGACAAAGTACTTAATATCCAAAAATGAGTTTTATGGATACACAAATCTCACATATGATTAAGTTCCCAACCCTATGATTGAAATAAGTTTGACAATTCTATGACCCATACTCCATTAGGAGTCGACAGCAGAGAAACTCTACTACACGCTAGTGCAATTATACAAGTTTATTTGAAAATTTATTTTTGGTCTTCTAAGGGTCATAATATCTTGTTAGAGGTCATTTTTTATCATTAAAATCTTTGAATACAATAAGTTGCATCAAAGTAATATGAAAGAACTCGTATTGGCTTATATCCAATTCACAATGAATTTAAGAGGTCACACACAATAACTAGTTAGATAACGATAAACAAATAAATATTATTAAATTAATTAATGATATTTAATATTAACGAATACTAAATTGCACCGATAAATTGATCGGAATGCAATTTTATTCTTTAAATATAAAGAATAAATTTTTTTATAGTAACTCACTAGCACCCTTTAGTCCAAAATATATTTCGGTAATATATTAGTACTGTAAATGTAATTTACAAATATATGACAGATTGATTGATATAATGTTTGATTTATATATTAATAAATAAATAAATTCATTTATTAGCATTTAATAAATATTATTATAAATCAAATTAATACTTGTTTGACTACATGTTGTTAAATGTTTGAATTTAATAAATTCTTACTTGAAAAATGGTAAAATTAAATCTTGTTAAGTGTCAAAATTTTCCTAATCATGCAAATTAAGGGTGAATTAAGACGCCTAATATTTATAAATTAAATATTTTAAAATATTTAATGGAGTACTTGTTTGATAAGTGGTATCATATAAAGTAGTTTAGTGGTAAAATATTGTTAATGTTTATCCTTAATAATGGAAATTAATGGTAAAGATTTTGACACCTAAGTTTTTTCTTTTATTATTAATATTTATTATTACTTAATTGTTAAGCAAATTGATAAAGTCAAAAACTTTAATAAATAAATTAAATTTCATGAATTTTGGAATTCACCAATGGAATTTTGCTAAGTTTACTTTCATTAATGTATATTGATACATATGTAAGTATAAATATGAAATTGAAAAAAAAATTAAAGAGAGAGAGAGAGAGAAAGGAAGCATTCGGCGACCATATTTGAGACGAAGAGAAAAACAAAATTTCCTCAGCATTTTCTAAGAGAAAAAGGAGGAAAAAAGAAGAAAAAAATAAGAAAGAGAGGAGAAAAATTATTTTCTCTAGTATTTTCTTAATTTTTGCTAGTTAGGAATAATTTTTTAATTGTAAAAAAATTGTTTAAAGTTTGTTGAAGTTTGTAATAATTCTATTACAAATCTAAATCAAGTCTTTCAACATTTTAATCAGAAAATCGTTAAAAACTAATGTGTGGATATGCTTAGAGGCAACCAGAGACTATTTATTAATCCGAATCAACAATAGAGGTATAATTCTTATATTCTTATGTTATATCTATTTAAGATTTGTATAATATCAATCAAAATTCATTGAAAATTTGTCCATGCAACTATGTGATGGTTGTAATTTTTAGTATGAAAAATTAAATTTCTAACAAATATATATAAAATTAAAGTTTCTGCTAACTCGATTCAGATTCATGTTTTTTAACAAATATTAATAAATGACTAAAAAAAAATATGTGATTAGAGTAATTAAATATTATACGAAAGAATTTGTGATAACGAGTTTAATGCATATTGATCGATGATTCTAATTAACATCGATATAGAATTTTAATAGACTATGGACCCTTACTCAATCACGATTGGACGACGAAAAAATTTTACTCACATAGTATATATAATTAAGATGAAGTTAGATAAAGTACTATTTCATTATGATTTAGGGATTGTGGTACATTTTTAGATATTAATCATAATTGTTGAATTTTTGAATAATTCAAAATCTCAAAAGTTCATAATAAACTCACAGTTATTCTATAGTGAATCTACATAGTCACATTAATAATTAAAAATAGTAAGATATATCTGAGAGAGAGAAAATATTATCTATAAAAAGACTAACTTTCAAGATAATATATAAGCCAAAATAAATATACATATATATAAGTATTATATATATTTATAAATTATTTAACGAGTTTAAAGAATTTTTTTAATTTTATATTATAATGTAATTTAATATAAATTACATGAGCTAATTAATAATAAAGGTTATCAAATGACCTAAATGTAAATATAAATTATTAGATAATTATACTTAAATTCTTAAAATTATACTTAATTATATTTACTTAATAATTAAGTGAATATTTTACATTTAAATACAAAGTACTAAAATTCATAAAATTTCAATTATTACATAATTATTATTTTGTCCATGGTACATGTTTATTCTTTAATTAAGACTACGGGTAATTTTGTAAAAATATAGATATATTTTAAATATATAAAGGGCGAACTTTACTAATTGTTTACAAGATGAAAAAAGCCAAAACCTAGCCCTCTCCCTTGTGTATTCAGCCACCCTTCTCTCTTGCCTTAGTTGGTTTAGATTGTTAGATCTTCATATTTTTAAATATTTTTCTTTATCATCTAATTAATTAAAGGAGGAAATAAATTCAAGTTATGGTGGTTTTATGCATATATGTGATATCTGTTATGTTGACTCACTAAATATTTTATAAAATACATGAATGGTTCTTGCTTGTTGTTTGTTGCATCTATTTTCATAAATCTTTCCTTAATCTCAAACTAGTTGTATTTTTGAAGCTTAGGAAACGCGTTGGTCATTGCACTTTTGAGAGTCCAATTTGAGGGAGGGTGCATTGTAGCCTACCTTCATTAAACTAATATTTGAAAATTTTCAGTTTAAGGGATGGTCTGTTGGAAATACTTGCTTGATATTTTTATTTACCGTTCTGGTTGATGTTGGACTAGTCTTTAGGTAGCCCTAGGCTTTAGGAGGTAGTGGAATTTGTTGGTCATTTCTAGGAAGTCTTCCAGTTTGTTATGGTGCCGCACGTTGGGCACTTTCTTAATATTTGATGGCTACACAGTCCTATTTTCATGCATTGGACCGTTGGTATTTGCTCTGTATAAAGAGCAATTGATCGAAAGAGTCTGGTGCAGAAAAGTAAGCAATAAAAATGTCAGTTCATTGTCTTTTTTATTTGTTTTCTTGCTGAGGTATATAACAATAGTAGTAGATGAATGTATGCATATATCATCCTCCATTAGAGTATGCATATTTAAAAGTAATTCATGTTAAAATTATATTATAACTACACGTGGCATGATCGCGATTCTAAATTGGAAGACCATAAGGTAATGGCGCTAAGCTTTGTTGGTAGTTAAAAAGTAGTTATTAATTTGTCCTAACAGAGAAAGCAAAGCGGCACCAAACTGCCAGGCCAACTATTTTATTAACAAAAGCAAGTGAATGTGACAGTGTGACGTGACGACTTTTTTTCCATACTGCTGGCCGCTTATTAATCTTATTGCCTTATAAATTAAAATTAATGCACAATATATTTTACATTATTATTTCTCTAGAGAGAATTGTCAATACGTGTTTTTATGTTTATATTGTTCAAACAGGTGAAATGGTTTAACAATTATAACTCGACAGTAAATTTGATTGTGTTAGGACTATTTTGGGTTGAGTTTTGTCGCGCTATCTACTATTAGGTTCGGAAAAAGATCTTCACTATTTGGCATATATGTTAACTTTAATCAACATGCAATAATTCTTATGATAATTTTAGCTTGTGAACTAACCAAACCCAAATCAACATAATCCAATCTCCATATAAGCTATAATTATGATATTAATTAATTATTTAATGCTAAACTTAAATTTTGTGTACCAATTATAAAGTTTTGAGAAAGAAAGATGAGTTGTCATGTTGTTAGATGGTCGATGACTAAACAACCACCTTTCATTCACATGCCCATGCCAATGCCAATGCCATCCTTGTTCATTATAAAATTTATTTATTTATTTTCTCTCTTCGTGCACCACTCCGATTTTGAACACCACTCATTTTTTCTTTGATGCCAAGATAAAATTATTACCCCAATACAGTTTCTTTGTAGAAAAAAATGTACTAATCAGGACAAACATGAAATTCATTCACTAGTTAAGAAGCTTGCATTTTTGCAGTAATGGGGATTTATTCTATGGCGAAACAAAATCAAAAGTAAGGGAACGAATAAAACTTACAAGAAGGTAGTTGTTGAAAGCTTAGTACTTTGAAGACTTGCATGCTTTAGCTATAAGCAGAAAACATGTTGGGAGTATTCTTGAATGTGTAAAAGAATGAATGAAATAATCAGCAGAAACTTGTCCGTACGCTCTTCATCTTTATTTGAAACCATGGCCAGGATCAAAAATGTGAACGGTTGGAGATTAAGCCGACAAGCGCTTCGTGCTTGTTGATGCTACTTATCCACCATGCCTTCAACCCCAGATGACCATTGTTGTCTTCTTCATCGGTAGCAGGCAGATTAAGGTCAATAAAGTTGCGAATTTCCGGTATCGGATTCTCAATTACAATGGTTGGAGTTGGATTAATGTTCCTAGCTTCAGTGCCACCAAGTAAATGAGATCTCTTGTGACCACCTAAAGCTTGGCCTGATGGGAAAACTTTCAGGCAAATCGGGCATTCATGGCTTTTCTTTACCACATAACTTTTCTCAGCTTTTTTATCACATTCAGCAGCTAACTGACCAATAGGATTCTCATTGTTAATGGATTTGAGTTGCTTACTGTCTAGATCTGCTGTTGGGTGGGAGAGTTGAGTTTCAATGCTATTTTCACTGTTATGACCAAATTTTGAAGCAAAACAGCCTTTGATCTTTTTATGGCTTGCTCTGTGACCACCAAGACCTTGGTAAGAGTGGAAGATCTTGTTACAAGCAGCACACTCAAATCTGCTTCTGTTGTGAGAACCCTTGTTGAATTCAGCACCAGAAGCATCGTATGTTGACTTTTTCAAGGAATCTGACGCCAATTCAGTATCAACTGAATCACGAATCTTTTTCTTGCTTGAAATATTCTTACAAGAAACCAATTGTGTTTGATCTAATTCAGTTTGATTCCCCAATTCAACCTCAGAATTCTCAGTTCTGAATTGATAATGTAACTGAGAGTAGTTAACTGTATCATTCTTGTCAAACAAATCAACAGAAACTTGAATTTTGTTCCCTTTAGATCCCTTTCTTGAAATGCCAGAAGCAGCAAATTCTGTCTTTCCCTGTTCAAACCGATAATTCACAGAATCAACAAAACCAGTTTCCAACTTCTTCTCCTTGAGCTTCTTCTTACAAACATAATTTTTATCCTCAATCTCAGATTCCAAAAGCACAGACATTTTATCAGAGGATTCGACAAGAGAGTTGAAGACACCTCTAGGACCTACATCCCTTGAAAGCATCATCAAACACATAGCAACCTCTTCTTCTTCTTGCTCAATCTCAAACTTAGAAGTAGAAGAGGAGCCATTATTATTAGCAACTGAAAAGGAAGAAGAATTTGCAGGGGCCATGTACCTTGTTCTTCTTTTCGATCTCCTTCTTCGATTACGAGTAGCAACTTCATCACCAGATTGGCTATCTGTGAGTGTGACCAGCTGCTTATTCTGGTTAGCAATTGTCCAAGAATCTTGATCCTTCACGCTAGTATTATTAGATGCTCTTTCTTTCTCAGAATTACACTTCATGCTGCTTCCAAACAATGGTTTCCAAGAAAGAAAACCTTTACCCCTCTCTTTGGAGAACTTTTCATAGAGTCGTGAAGTATCTTCACTTGAATCTGCAAGCTTTTTAGACTTCTTTGGGTTATCTCTGAGAACATAACCATCGATTTCAGTATCGGTTTTGGTGCTAATAAAACTGTTAGCTGCAGAAGAGAGCCTCTTCTTTGCAAGCTCATGGACATCTGCTGAATTGTTGTTGATAAAGATCATATGAGACCTCATATGACCACCTAAGGATCTGCCACAGGAAAAGCGCTTGCTGCAGAATCTGCATACATGTTTGAATTCTCGATCTTCTTCCATTGATGATAATGAATCACAGTTCAAAAGAAAAGAAGTAAATCAGAGAAAAGAGAAGCAAATGCTTCATCTTTTGAGAGTAGTAATATAACTAAGGTAGAAATGATGAAGAAACGTATGAAACCAGATCAGAAAATCAAGGAAGAAGGTGAATTTGTAGATCAATTCATGGGTCGCTGATCAGAAGATCGATCTGTGTTTCCTGAACAAGTGGCAAATCAAGTAGTGGTGGTAGCTGGGAGCTAGCTAGCTTATTGTGGCAGTTGAAAGTAGAAGAAAAAATCAAAGATGAAGAGAGTAAATAATTAACTTTGTAAGAAGTGTAGCCAATTAAATTGTGTTAAAAGAAGAGAGAAAGTGAGCTAACAAGCGTTTCTTTCTCTCTATTTTTAGTTTTAGGAGGAGATATCCATGCATGGAAGCAAGCATAGGAAAGATAAAAGAATTAAAGAAAATAAAAGAAAAAAAGGAGGTATGTTAGCAAGCACGTGTACTGATCTGAGAATCATACGCCACTTGAAATCCAAATCCAACGACTAAAAATTATGCACTTGAGCAATATCCCTAAACTGATTCTTCTTCTCTAACTATTCTTTCCTTTGTCTTGCTATACACATTACACACGCTTCCAACTCCCAACTCCAACTCAAAAGGCAAATAGGTTATTCTTTTAATTGGCTTCTCTCTTTTTCACTTTTTGTATGTATAAAAATATTTTACAAGAAGGTCGTGTGTGCGTGTGTGTGTGCACACACACACATATACGTATACATATACGTATACATATACATATACATATACATATATTATGAGTGAAATCTTGTTACCTAGTGAATGTATTAATTCATTTGAGAAATTTGACATCTGGGGTTGATCAGCTTCAGCTAGCAGACCAATATTCGGGCAGATTTGTGTTGCATGTGACATTGAATTCAGATCTTTGCTGATCTCCACACAAGTGGAAATTAGTATCCATTTCACTTAAAGGGTTGAATTCCCGTTAATGGAAGCAATCAATGTTTAAGAGGGTTTGGTGAATGAGCAAGAGCTAAACTGCTGCCAAAATAATCCCTCTAATTCTAAATCTAAAGGAATTAGTTCATTTGGAACATCTAATCAAATATGAAAGAGCATGGAAATTAAAGTTTGACGAAGAAGAGAGAGGCTGTAAGTTCTTATAAATAGTGGTGATCCACACGCCAAGGAAATTCCCAATCAAGCATAACAACAGAGCAGCGCAGAGAAGCCAATCCAATGCGTACAGTGAATATTGTTATAGTAGAATATAATATAAATGATACTCGCACATCTACCTAGGATGTTCATTACAAAGAAGATAGCCCGCTATAATAGCACCCTACAAAATGACATACAAACACACATCTTTCTACATATGCTTAATTAGCGAATGTATCTATACATATATATATATATTATTATAAAGCAAAGTACATACATATATGCAACTATGCAATGAGTTTATAAAAAGGAAAATAACTTCCATGTAAAACATGCAAGTTATCAACATTATATTACATATATGTATAGCTAGTGCCAATATTGTTCACAGAAATCAAGTGGCAGCTATTGAGATTTGAGATCTCTATTGTTATGCATTAATTAATTAACTAAAACAAGCTGTCCGGCTATGTGTTTGGGGAAGCTTTTGTCATTTATGATACCAAATTTTAAACTAAAGTAATTTGATTTTATCTCATGCACGTAATGTAAATTCATCAGTAATGGATGCAAGAATAATGACCGGCCTCTATCGGCTTATAAATCCATATCCTTATGTTAATGTCGTATATATTCTAATATAACCACATACAATACAATACAATTCATTATCATTTGTGATAATGATAATGATATAAATCCCTTATTTGATGCTCCCCAATTGCTGGCAGTTAAATTTACAAAAAAATATTGTTTAGCTGCAATTAACTACTTTCTTTTGCTGCTTTTTGATGGATTGGACCGATGTATTAGAAATTATCAGTGTTGAAATTAAACAACTTAATTTCTCCGATCAGCACAGGATCATGCCATGTGCATGTACATTAATTATGTTGATGTGTTTAGTTTCTGTATATGCTACCTTAATGCTGCTTCTGCTTCTTCCTGTAATGTGTGAGTCAACTATGCCTTCCTGTTTCTTTTCTATTAATTATTTCTTTAGAATAAAGAAAGTTGAGTTGGGTCGAGAGAAAAGAGGAGTGCAGTGTTGGTAACTCCGAAATCAAAAGTGATGCTGATAATTGACAAATAGACAGAACTTCAAAGCAAAGAATAATTGGCCATAATTCCTTCTTCCTTGTCTTCTGCAACTGCATATGCATTGCATACCGGCTCTTATACATATATGTTTATATAAAAAGATGCCCTTGCTTTTCCTCTGGCTTAAATTGTGCTTTCTGAAGTTGAATGCGTTGCATTTCTGCTCCGACTCCATGAACAAACCTGATCCTGGTCCTTATTTTTTACTACGTAATTCATTCATTTCAATCATTTTCCAACTTTTTATTTCCTTAATTTTCATTAATATTAAACTCCACTTCCAGCATAAAAGTCGTGGATTTCTTTCAATTATTGGTGGGAATAAAATTTTTTTGATTTGAATGCAAAACATTCAACCAGTGTTATCGTAATACAATATAAAATTTCAACTCATAAATAATATTGGTATTAAAAAATAAAAAATTCAATTTCAGACAAAAATAATATTAGATTATACTGATCATTTCTTATAATTAATTTTTACATAAATATTTTTTAATTTTGAGAAAAATGAGAGAGAGGAAGAGTCAAACAGTTTACAAATTTAATATTGAAACACTTGTAAATTAATTATCAAATTAAAAAGCAAAATATGATGATAAAAACGCATAATGAAATTTAAAGATATATGTATGTATATTTTGAGACATGTGGCTATCCTTACTCAAACACATGCAAATATACATAATTTGATGATTTGCCTTGAATTCCTTCCATTTTTGTTTATTGCATTGGTCAGCTAATTGGCCCACACCCCCCACACTACTGATTATTAAATTAACACATTAATTACTAGTACTTAAAATGATAATTACAAAATTTAGTTACATAATATAAGTAATTGAAATCACATCCAAATAAGTAGGAATTTGAAATCATTTTTAAGTGACAGAACAAGATAGATGCAGGCCAAGACCAAAAAGACCATGTGTGTGCATATGTGTGTGTGTTGTCAGTGTCCTCATTAAAAATCAATCCACATACTGATAATGTTGATTATCAGCTATATCTTTATTAGCATCTCTACTCCTCGCACGAGCCCGAAATACACCGACCATGTTCATCTAAGTCCATTCTATAGAAGAGGTTAGAATTTTCACCTTGCAATTTTTAGTAGCATTTCATTCATAAACAATACAAGATGTGAAGTTCTTTATCTAATTAATTTCTACGATCTTTGATCTACATTCTCATGTTCTCATACTTCAACTAAAAAAGGAAAAAAAAATTTGTTTGGCATTATTCCAAGTCGATCATTCAATTCAAACTTCTTGACAAACATCTTTATTACTCCCTTGGTTTCAAAAAAGAATTAAAAAAAAATTGGCTTTGTTTGGCCTGCTAAGTTCGTGATTGTAGTGGCACAACATAGAGCGTACATCCCCGCTTGTCAACAATGAGTGTTGTTGCACCAAGTTTAGTCTTAAATTTTGTTCAAAAACAAACAAAAAGAATAATAAGTGATATTAATAAAATTGCCCAACAAAATACTTTTTAAGAGCTATTTTAGCTACAATTTTATGTTAATCAATATCATTGTTTCACACTAGTGCATTTAAATTGTTGAGGTAAAAGAATAAAGAGTTTGACATGCTTATCCCCATGACTATAAAAGCTCAAGTCATTGTATCACAATCTAATTTGCAGGCATGAAGATCTGGAAATGGAAATTAGAAAAACACAAATAAGTTTATGCATCACTTAGTATGTATAAAAGTAGTGAAATATTCATGGTTTCACCAAATAGTTTAAAACAAATTCTTTTACCGTTCCTGTTATATATATCTTTGTTTTGTTCTTAAATTTTTTTGAATAAATATTTATCGTATATACGGCAAATGTGAGCTTAAAGTACCTAAATTTATATAGTAATCCAATTGCCTGAATTATGAATTATAAATTATTATTATTATTATTATAATAACTAAAACAAAGTTCAATAAAAATATATTTTTTTTTATAGACCAATTTTGCTTAATAAAATAGAACGTGATCTGCTGGAACATACTTTTATTTTGAAAAATTCTGTTGGAGATGAAATGTATATATAGGTATATAGAAATGAAAGATAAATTGAATTATTCATTTGATTCTAACAAAAACAAATATATATGTATATATATATCAAACAATATAACAAGAAAATAATGAATGATTTGTGCTTAGTATTGTAAAAATCATAAATTTATAGAGATGACAAACATACTAATATTTGGAGCTCGAATTAGAAATATTAGTTGGAAAAAAATATTTCTTCTATATTAAAACACTATAAGACAAATGTTGCGGAGAGTGTGGTCTTAAATTTTCAGTGTGTTTTTTGGTGTTTGTACATTGGATGATGAAGAAGCTAAAATTTTTTTTTGAAGAGATGAGTAAGGAGATTGAGGCTGTTGTGTAATTTGTCTTGGCTGCGAGGAATTAAAGTTGCTCAACTGCTGAAGAGTGAAATTACAGTCTTCATCACCTGTTGAATTGTCAGTATGAGTACCAACAAACTAGTTGGTCCTTGCATAAAAAAGGCAAGGGTTGAAATAAATGTTTCATTGCTTTTTTGTGGTATAAGTGAAACAAATTTAGGATCTGCCAAAAAATGGAAAGATGCTTCATTGAAGATAATAAGTTTTAGAGATGTAGATCCTTTTAGAAAGATGGGGCACAAGAAGCATTTGTGAAAATGATTATACCATATGAAGACATACTTTGAAATGTGAAATTGAAACTTCTGTCTATTATAAGGTTTAAAGAATGGATAGCATATACAATTAAAAGCCTTGGATAAATTCATATCTTCTATAGTGTCAAGCAAACCTTTACTTCTTGTCATTCTGTTAATTAGAAACACAGAAGTGTACAAACCTTCCACTAAAATTTGAGAGGAATTTTTGACCAAGCTAGAAGTGTGAGAAAATTTCTATCAAGTGCCTATGTTTTCTCTCCACCTTCCTAATTTGATGATGAATCTGTAGACAAGAGTATCTCAGGTTTATGGTTATTCAACAAAAAATTTTCTAAGGTCTGAATTCACCTCCCATGTCATTTTGTAAAGGCTTCTTTATCTTTTAATAAAATGATTTTTGAACAAGGCATTTGAATTGTTCAAAAAGTAAAAAAGCCAATTGATTTGTACCACAAAAATATATCCAAGTAAATCTTGTTAAATCATCAACAAAGGCCATGTAAAACCTATAGCCATTGATTGATAGTATTGGGTACAGTCCCTCGCAAACCCGTGTGAATCAATTTGAGAGGTTTTTTAAACTTTGTTTCAGTTATTTTAAAAGAAAATTTGTGCATTTTGCCATATTTACATGCAAAAAAGAAGGAAAAATATCTTGCTGACGTGCATTTGATGAAAAGAGAAAATTAGTAAAAGATTGATTAAAAACTTAAACTTGAGTTCTCTATGCTTTTATATCGCAAGTCTAAAACCTTTTTTAAGTTTCGGATCCTATAAAGACCCTGCATGACTTGGCTCCAGCTCAACAAATTTTGATTGGAAATTAAAAGGCCTAAGAACAAAATCTAAGCTAACTTAAATTGGAAGCTAGTATTTCAGAATTGGATACTTCCGTAGTTGATAAAGTCTCCTCTTAACCACTTCTTGTAGCAGAACCTTATCGTCTTTATATCATTGACAATACAAGACTTCATATCAAACTCAACAACCACATTTAATCACTAAGAAATCTTAATCACTTTTTTGGTAATCTTAGGCATATAAATAACTATATTCAGGTGAATTTATTGTTTGGTGTACGGTGTGCATAGTTTTGTGCAACCAACATGTGAGAAGTTTAGTTTAGACTATTAACTACAACAAGCTTCTCACTTCCTTTTACTCTTTATTTATGCGCAGATTGCTTAGAGAATTTGTGACATGATACATCAACCCAGATCAATTCAGGTGTTCCAACATAAGCTGCCCTTGTTTCTTATTTCCCTTGTGACACATATTCATTATCAAATCGATGCCGACAATCAGCTGCTCATGCCCTATTTCAACACATATCTGACGGGTAGATTCGAGAATTCCTCTTCTTCCTTGTTAATTTTATAGCTTAGTTGTAAAAATTCAAACAAGCATCTCTCGTCAACTGTAAGATCGAGAGAGGCAAAGCAAAACAAGAGAAATAATCTCACAAGAATTTTAAATAGGTAATGGGCAAGACAGAATAGTTGAGAGAACTGATGCACTGTTTATTGATCAACCTAACCGCTTGTATATATAGCAAAGAGGAAAAATATCCTACAAATTCAGCAACTGAAAAAATCACGTTAATCAAATCACCTAAAATAAATGACGATTAATAAACTAAACATAAAACTAGGACAACTACTTGACTTGTTCACAGAAGTGAAAAAATTAGAGAAAATAACAAAAAAGCATGTGACTTACACATTTCTGCACTGTCTATAACACGCTCCCTTAATTCAGAAATTTACAACACCAATCATTTGCCTAAAGTACTCAAATTCTGCTAGATGGAGCGATTTTGCAAACATGTTAGCTGGCTACTCATTTGTACTACAATAAGCCATTTGGATGCTTCATTTTGACACCAATTCTCTGATAAAGTGATGCCTTGTTTCAATACATATTGTACAGCTATTATAAACGGGATTCTTGCCTGGTCATAGCAATGGTCGACTGATCATCACAGTAAGTCATTGTTGTCCTTTGCTTTTGCTTCATATCCCCCAAGATTCGTCGCAACCATTCTGCCTGGCAAGTTGCAAATGTTTCAGCCATGTATTCGACGTCAGATGACGATAAGGCTGTAGATGCTTGCTACAAGTTCCAAGATATGGCATTTGATCCCAAACTGAAAACATACCCTAAGGTGCTCTTGCGATCATCAACACAACCTGCCCAGTCACTACAAGAAAATCCACACAAATTTATTATCAATGGTATAAAGAAGGCCATAAAAGTTCCTTTCAAGTATCTCAACACTCTTTTTGCTGTCCTAGAGTGCATCCTTCAGCTGAAACCCTTACTTTGTTACAACCATTCTCAAGTAACTTCCACGAATCTTGGGAGATAAAAAGATCTTTATTTTTATGCTGCATACTTCATAGTCACTCGCTTTGAATAGTGACATGAGGGTTGTGTTGAATTCATACCAGAAGAGCTGCTTACCATTTTCTAGACCTCCTTTGCTCTGATACCAGATGTTAGTTTTATGACTTGGTTGCACAAATTCATACAATCTTCTCTTATTGATTGTAAGATCAAGAGATGCAAAGCAAAACAAGAGAAATAATCTCACAAGAATTTTGAATAGGCAATGGGCAAAGCAAAATAGTTGAGAGAACTGATGCACTTTTTGTTGATCAACCTAACAGCTTATGTACACAACAAACAAGAACTAAATCCCACAAATTTAGCAACTAAACAAATGACGTTAACCAAATCTCCTAAAATAAATGACAGTTACTAACTTAAAATAAAAGTAGGATAACCAGTTGACTTATTCACACGAGTAGAAAAATCAGAGAAAATAAAACAAAAAACATATAACTTACACATTTTTGCATTTTCTTTAACATTCCTCCTCCGTTTCTAAAGAAAAGGGGAAGTTTATCATCCTTCAATTCACCTCCATATGGAAAAGAACCAATAAGCATGGCATGGGCTTCGTCACTTATATTCTGGCATACATGACACATGAGCACCTTTATTGTATATTTCTTGTAAGAGTACCAATTTTTTTTTTCCTTTTTTGGACCAAGCTCTCTAACGCTCTCTTGGCATGTGTTCAGGCTCTCCAACACAATCTAAACACATGTATAAGGGTAGGTACTCGAAGAGGAGATACGAATATATTAGCTTATGTTAGAAGGAGATACATGAGTCTTTTTTTTTATTTTGTTTTTCAATAAAAATAATAGGGCCATCTTCTCCTCTCATTCTCTTTCCTATCCAGAGGGCTTAAACCCTAAGGAGAACTTTTATAATTGATGGTCTGACCTAGGCATTAGTGTACACACTGATCCCACTGGCACATAGAGCTTATGTGTTTCATGTTTTGCAAGTTATATTCTCTTTATACCTAACATGGTGGCATTAAGCTCGAGCAACCATGCCTAAGGACAACAAAACCACCTCAGACAAGCTGACTTTACCAAAAATTACCTCACGTTGTCACTTGATTTCCCACTCAATCAAATCTTAATCGATTATGTTTAATCTGAGCTAAACACAAAAATAGGCACAAACAGTCAGCATCATCTGAGAGAATATTAAAAAAAAAAAATCAATTCAAAGCTTTACTGTATAGTTAGGTACGCCTCAATATTTGAAGTTCTAAGAACATTGATGCCATAGCACAAGGCCAAGAAATTAAAATGAAGAAGAATTTTGATGAGTCCTTAAAAAAGATAATCTCGTTGCCACAGAGTAATTTCAAGGGTTCATTAAAGAGATCTGTAGTGTTATGGTCCATCTAATCTATCTGGATGACCCTAGCAAGGTCGATGGAAGAGAACAAAGAAATCATGCACTATGAGAAACAAGTTCAGAAGCCCTCACACTAGAAATGACAACACGGTTAAGATGATAATTTTACCTGCGAACTTGTTAGTACTAGATTATTATAGAACAAATTTTATATGACTGTTAGCAGATTTAGGAAAAATTTAGTAAAAAAATTAAAATTCATAGCGAATTTGAGATGAATACAGAGGTAGATATCTGCACGTATCCTGTAACAATAAATATTTGTGGACATTTAATTTTTTTTTTTTTTTGTAAGCACACAAAAAAATGTCATTTTTATGTTTAAAAAAAAATCATAACAATGCCATTTTGATATTACATACCCTAAATGGCTTCTTCCCTAAACGTGATTCGTGAGGAAATGTCTCTAGGATCCCCTCTTGTTACCGACTCGCCGTTACTAACCTCGCCGCCTCTGCCCATCACCGCTGTCCATCGCCTCTGTCCATCACGGACCGTCATTTGTTTAATCCAAAAAGGTACAAATTACCCTTCGATCTATCTCTTCTCTTCTTACAATTGCAATTACACTTAGTATCAAACATTGACAATAACAAAAGCTTTTTTCTCTTTTATTTCTGAAATTGTTGGTGTAGTTTTACGATAGTATGTGATTTCATATGTTGAGATTGGGCTTTTTAAACAATTAATTATTTTTTAGCGTTTATTTGGAGCTTTTAGTTAGCAAAAGAAGTAGGACGTGATGATTTTTTAAATTGCAGCATTTTATTATTCTTTTCATGGCAAAAAGGGATTTTTTTTTTTTTTTTTGGGTGATTTGAAGAATGGTTTATTTATCTCATTGGTTGAGATCCTCAAAGCTTGACCACGTTTTCCAATTGAGATCCTGAAGACGGAGTTATATATATATCTTTTACTTGAATTCAATGTTTGGATGTCATGAAAGTTGAAAGAAAAAAAATGAAAATTAAATGCAAATTTGAAAGTCTTGTAAAATATTCTTGTTAGGACATTGATACTAGTTTGAAAAGCTTAAACTAAAGCTCAGCTGTGTAGAAATTGTTTAATCTCAACTTCAATTTGGAATAATTAGAAACTTAGTTTTTGTATTTGTTCAATTTTCTTTCATTTTCTAGGCAATGAAACAGAGTTATGTAACACTATGTTTGGCAGTGTTCTTTACAATATTAATCGTCTCTCTTTTCGATGAATATACTGAATTTCGTCCTTTTTTCCTGAAAAAGGTTGGAATTTTTTGATAATTGGGAAAAGCTTAATGTGAATTTCAAGTTAGAATATTCTAGCTTTAAATGATAAATACGATATATCGTGCGATGTTAGAGAATTGTGACTTCTGATGATTATCCATTCTTGATATTGCTACATTGACTCCATTTTTTTCCATCATATTTTAGGTGTCTATGGTAAAATGAGTTTTCTTGTCAAACAAATTTAGTTTTCGACATAGAGATGGATTGTGAAGTTCCTGCAAATGAACATGATTAGTTAG
>CP135567.1:3420701-3437253 GCA_032401905.1 Swietenia macrophylla | reverse complement strand
TTTCCATTCAAGGGAAATGTGGTAAGTTTCAAGGTGGTATTACCATCGTTGTCAACTCCCTTGAAGGAACTTTTGTTCTTGGTGTTGTATGACGAGCCCTCCTTTTCCATTTCTTAATTTGGCTTTAAAGGGAAATGTCTTGATACACTAAGAACCAACAAGAAACAAAGATAGAAGGTGGATTTAGGATGAAACTTGCTCTGATACCATGTAAAAAATATTAATAAAAGAATGATGAAGTTGTAAGTGCAAAAGAAAGTATTGATTTCTCTACTTTTTCATTTACAAAGATGTGTTTATATACATGAGTTTGTAACAGCTAGTTTTTCAAATTTTTTGACCGTTACTGTTCATAATGGTTACTGTTTAACAGCTAGTTTATTTGTCTTGTTGTGTCTAGTTGCTTGTAATGGGCCTTGTAGATTGTGTGAATAATCTTGGGCCTTCTAATGGGCTATGACTATTATTTTCAACAGATAAGGCCTAGCGTAATGAGATGTTAATTATGTACTTGGCAGTTTCCGAGACTATACCAATTTTATGTTAATCAAAGAACAAGATGATTCGTAGAGACTTATATTTTATGCCAGCAGAGCATTAATTAATGCTAGTGTGAGATATCCACTCAAAAACTTCAAACATATTTACAAGCACATACATCAATAATACTTACGGATTCACATTTAAAGGTTGATGAAGTTGCCTTTTAAGCTTAACGAACATGATATTGTTTACATATTTCCTTCTATTATTAAAACTCAAGTCATTATCGACTTTATTGCTAAAATGACCAATGGCCAAGGAAAATGTGATGGTTTGAAAAAGCAAGACAAGAAAGCTGAAAGTTGAATAACAGAAGGTATCACCCTGGATCTTATTTATAAATAGGTCTTTGAACTTGTAAAGCAACGAAGCTATGGTTCCAGTGGCAAGTCCTGATGAAACAGAGACTAATTTTGCATTGAAGTTTATTTTGCAGCTTTCATCAACGAAAAAAAGAATACGATTGCTTAATTCTCCAAATTTCCTCTACTGTTTTAGTGTTCCATGGTCATCTTCAATCCAACTAGAAACAATAGGAGGCATTCATATCTGGATTGAAGATGATCATGGAAGGCTAAAACACTAGAAAAAAATTGGAGGACAAAGCAGTTCTGATTTATCTCAATGATTGGTCAAGTTTTATGAAGTTGTCATACTTCTAAGAAGGTTTAAAAGGGTCTAAAAGGTAAGCTACATAACATATCTATTCATTTTTCTTTAATCCAGCAATTGGCCAATGTTTTAGCATCATCCTTTGTAATGATCAAGGCTAGTAAGCCATCGGTGCACACAGTTGTTCATGTACCAGTGGAAGATTCTGCAGCTATCACAGCCCCTGCTTCCTTGGGCAAAACTCGGAGTTGAGCAGTTACTCGCGATGTTGCCAAGATGTTAGTATCTTTGGTTAACATAGTCAAGAGTACTCTTATGACAGTTTATAATCTTTGACACTGACTTCAAATCCAACACTTACTTTAATCTCTTTTTGTGAGATATAAGTCCCTCCCTACAACTCATGAATTAAGAATTATCGCAAGGACATAAAATAAGAGCTAATAAAATCCCTAGACAGAAATCTTTTGCAAGATTTTTTTTTCAATTAATATTATCAAATAATCAAAACAGTACATTAATTTTTTAGACCATCGTATTTGATTTAGCAAATATGTCATTATTGTATACTCTTTCGTATGTATGGCACAATCCAATCCTTGTTTTCTAATTTTCAAATCTCTTATTTTTTTTCAATCGAAATATCAAAATACTCAAAAATTAACTGTTGACAATAAAATATGTTGTAAATGTAAATCCTACATGTACAAAGAAAATATGTGATATTCATCCATAAAAGAAAGGGGGTATAAATATCTATAAAAACAAAAAAACAAAAAAAGTAGGCTAGGCATAATTTAATATGCTAAAATAAGAGAAGAGGATCAATGAGATAGAAATAATAAATCAAGAAATGGAGTTAAGGATCAAATCTTATAGATAATATGACTAGTATTTTATGTAATGATATTAATGATATTAATGATATTAAATAAAAGACTTTCTTAAAACTTTTATTCATCCATTTTAGATTTTAAAAATTGATTGGTTGTATTAAGATATGTTATAGAAACTATTCATGTTGTTGATATCAGGGATATTTTACCTTGTATATATTTATAATTTATTATTATTGAAAGAAAGTATTCTTTATTCACTTATATATATGAGTTTTTTTTTTTGTTATCCATTTAATTAAAGTATGTTTATGAATTATTCAAATAATTAATTTAATTATTAAATAATATTATTAAAACTATTTTCTATATAGGTGATACTAAATAAACAATAATATCATATAGTAGGTATAATAAATATCTTCGGTGAATATTATGAGATAATATTAGTACGGGTAACAATAAGAGTTACGTTATTAAGACATAAGTATGGCTTAATAGTTGGAAAATTATTTTTGAACATGACCATATTATGATGAATCACATAGTAATGCATGTAATTAATATTTTATTATATTATTGTACTAGTATATAATATATTCTTTTGACTTAGAGACATTTAAATTTAATGTGATGCACATAATTTATATAGTATGTAAGTGTGAGACTAATCATATCTTATACGTTAAAGTTAGTTTGGTCATGTGTTGTTTGCATTAGAAATAAATGATAGTTAAGATGAAATCTATTAACTCAATATATAGGATTAGAATATCTATTGATTTCATCCGAATTTGAGTTTTTAAATGAACATTAATAAATTTCTAAAATAAATCTCTGACCAAAGTGAATTAAAAGTCAAACGAAAGAGTTTGTGATGTTGAGTTTAAGATATATTGATTGATGATTCACAATTATATCAAGTTTAGAGTTTTTGGCATTCCATGGCCTCTTACTTGATTAAGACTAAACAATGAAAGGATAATTTAGAATGAGTCGATGAAGTATATTTATATTATGTTTAAAAATTATGGTATATTGTTAGATATTAATCATAAGTGTTGGGCTTTCGAAGAATTTGAAATAAGTTTATAGTTAATTCACAATGAACCTATATAATCAAACCAACAATCTTAAGCATTGAGAAATATTAAGGAGAAAGAAAATATTATCCATAGAAAACTAACATCTTTAGGGATAATGAAGGGCCAAATAATATGTGTATGTGTACACGCGTGTATAATTCTTTAAGGAGATAAAGAATTGATTTTTATGTGTGTGTATGTGTGTGTGTGTGTATGTATATATATATTTCATACAATTTAATATAAATTACATGACATATTGATAATATGAATTATCAAAAGACTTAAAAGTTAATTTAAAATTAATTTTACCTTTTTACCTTTAGATGGAATTTGTTTAATGATTATGTAATTAATATTTTACATTTGCTTAATGATTAAGTAACATGCGTTGTGGACAAATGTTGTATTTGTTTATTAAATGATTTTTATATGATATACATACACACACACACACATACATATACATACATACCTACGTACTGTTGATCTTTACGTGAATTTAAACGTAAACTACTTAACAATGGCAATTGTAAGTTGTTTGTAATGGAGAGAAAAGAGATGAAGTAGAATAGAGGAGAGAATGAAAAAATATATTATTAACTTGAATTTGTTTACAATATATATTAAAGCAACTAATAGCTAGTTGGCTATATTAAGTATAAAAAAATAAGTGACAACAGATACTTGCCATATCATAAACAAGTATTAATCACATTTGAATAATATCATAATTACCTTAGATTATTCTTTTATTTGTAATATTCACTTTTTTTTCTAATAAGAAAAGATTTTAATGTTGAATTCTTAATAAAGAAAAATGTTATCAAGCACTTTAGGAAGGATATCATGTGCATAATGAATAGAGATTTCATGCTCTGACTTTAGTCAAATAACTTGGGCTGACTTTGGTTTAGCAATCTGGGCTAACTTGAGTCTAACAACTTGGGCCGAATGTATGGCTTGATGATATAAATCATGGCACAACTTCAAAAAATTCAATTCAAGTTTCAATTAGTTTAATTACGAGAGCCCAAGTAAAGAAGTTCAAAGATGCACTTAATGGGCTAATTCAAGAAGTTTAGACCCAAGTAAATTTGTGGAGACCAAGCCCAATGGGTTTCGATTTTTTAGCAAGTAAAATAGGAATATTTAGGAGTATTTGACTTCATTTATAAGTCTATCTAATTAGTCAGCTTTCCTTGGAGTATTTGAGTTCATTTATAAGTCTATTTAATTAGTTAGCTTTCCTTTCTGTCTTAGGTAAATATAAGCTATGATTTTTGCCCATAAAAAGGCACCTTTTGAATAAGAAACAATGATAATCCATTAGTTAAAAATTGAGAGTTATTTTCTCTTTGGTTCTTTGAAGAACTACTCGAACTTATCAAGAATTATTCTTGTGGCGTTCATCAGTAACTTATCGAACGGACTTCCATCACCATTTGTGGCGTCTACATTATACTGAGGTTCTTGTTTCTTTATAAACAATGGGTCGAGATTCCATTCAAATCTGATCGTAGAACGATCTCGGGTTCCTTGTTGAGTTCGGGTCTCGTTATTTTTAGCGAGGTTCGTATCACTTGAGCCATAGCCTTGGTTTGTTGAGCTACATGCTTCGATCCAAGTTGATCTGTGTGCTTCAACTCAATACTCCCCCTCAAGTTGGCCTTGAAGAGATTCTTCAAGTTTAACTTGCTGATTGCTTTATTGATTTGCTATTTGGTTGGAGCCTTTGTAAAGATATCTCCCAATTGGTTTCACTTCGAACAAATGGAGTACATATGACTTTGCCTTGAATATTCTCTCTCATGAAATGACAATCCATTTCTATATGTTTGGTTCTTTCATGGAAAACAGGATTGAAGGTAATATAAATAGCAGCTTTATTGTCACAAAACAGTTTCATTGGAGTTTCGATCTTGAATCACATGTCTTCTACTAAGGCTTTTAACCAAATTAGCTCACTAGTTGTTGAAGTCATAGCTCGATACTCAGCTTCAGCACTTGATTTAGCTACCATACTTTGTTTCTTGCTTCTCCAAGTTACCACATTTCCACCCACAAAGGTGCAAAAACCTGTAGTGAACTTTCAATCTAAGATATCTCCAGCCCAATCTGCATCACTATAAGCTATGATCTCATGATGTCTATGCCTCTTCATATGTAATCTTTGGCCTGGGGTCCCTTTTAGGTAGCAAAGAATTCGGTTGACCATGTGCATGTGTTTGATCATTGGTTGCTGCATGAATTGGCTTACCTGATTCACAGCAAAAGATATGTCAGGTCTAGTGATGGTTAAATAAATAAGCTTACCCACAATTCTTTGATATTGTTTGATATCTTTAAAGGGCTGGTCTTCCTTCTTATCTTCTTTGTTGTCTTGTTCTTTCTTCTTGTAGTTACTTTCAATTGGTGTTGATGCTTGCCTTGCTCCCAATTTACCTGTTTCACCAAGAAGATCAAGTGTGTATTTCCTATGACATAGAGAGAGTCCCTCTTTAGAATGTGCAAACTCTATACCAAGGAAATATCTTAAGTATCCCAAGTTTTTAATGCCAAAGGTAAACATAAGAAAGGTTTTAATACATCTAATACCATGAAGATCACTTCCAGTAATGATAATGTCATCCACATATATAAGTAAAATGGTAATGCCATGGTCAGTATGCTTAGTGAATAGAGATGAGTCAGCTTCACTCTTGGTGAAGTGTTGACTCTTCAATGCATTGTGCAACTATAGCCCATTAGAAGGCCCAAGATTATTCACATAATCTACAAGGCTCATTACAAGTAACTAGACACAACAAGACAAATAAACTAGTCGTTGAACAGTAGCCATTGTAAACAGTAACGGTCAAAAAATTTGACAAACTAGCTGTTACAAACTCATGTATATAAACAAATCATTGTAAATGAAAAAGTGAGAAAAATCAATACTTTCTTTTGCACTTGAAACTTCATCATTCTTTTATCAAAATTTTTTACACAACGCACGTCTAAATCAAAGTTCGAGTACATTCTTTTGGAAATCAAATTTCACAAAGAAAGAAGACAAACTGCAAACATCCGCAACACCCAAGCACAAGTTTGAGCTCAAGTCTGAGAACACCAGCCACGTTTCTCAAGGTGATACAAATCATGGCACAACTTCAAAGAATTCAATTCAAGTTCTAATTGGCCTAGTTACGAGAGCCCAAGTAAAGAAGTTTAAAGAAGCACTTAACGGGCTAATTCAAGAATTTTGGACCAAAGTAAATTCGTGGAGACCCATTGAGCTTGGTCCACATATCCAGCAAAGATGGATATGCATGATTCAAACTCTAGAAAAGTCTGACTAAATCTAAACTTAATCTTTTAGCAAGTAAAATAGGAACATTTAGGAGTGTTTGAGTTCATTTAGAAGTCTATCTAATTAGTCAGCTTTTCTTGGAGTGTTTGAGTTCATTTATAAGTCTATTTAATTAGTTAGCTTTCCTTTCCGTCTTAGCTAAGTACAAGTTACGATTTTTGCCTATAAAAAGGCACCCTTTGAATAAAAAGAAATAAGAATTCATTAGTTAAAATTTGAGAGTTATTTTCTCTTTCGTTCTTTGAAGAACTATTCGAATTTATCAAGAATTATTCTTGTGACGTTCATCAGTGACTTATCGAACGGACTTCCATCACCGTTTGTGGCGTCTACATTATACCGAGGTTCTTGTTTCTCTATAAACAACAGGTCGAGATTTCATTCAAATCTGATCGTAGAACGATCTCAGGTTCCTTGTTGAGTTCGGGTCCTGTTATTCTTAGCGAGGTTCGTATCATTTGGTATCAGAGCAAAAGTTATTCTAGCGTCAGGTTTGCCTATCCCTTTTGTTATTCTTTTCGCAATTCTTGATATAAAAAAAAGAAAGAAAAAGAAAAAAAAAAGAGAAGAAAAAAAAAACAGCGAGAAAGAAAAAAAAAAGTGAAAAAAAAAAACGAAAATTTCATATTTCAGTTTGTCATCAACACCCTAAAATTTGTGTACCAAATTCTAATATATATTCCTTGTGATTCTAAATTTCCAAATCAGTGGGTATAAAATTGAAATACATTGTGCGAAATTAAAACCTTTAGAATCCATGACGCGACCTTATTTTCAGCCTTTATTTTGCCGTAGTAAGTTCTGAAGAATTGTTGCAAGAAAATTTTGGTTATTGTTTGTTAGTTTCAAAAGAACCGAAAGAGAATTATTGAGTGGAAAAAGACAAGAGTGGTGAGAGCATTAGAGGGATAAAAGCTGCAAATTTTTTGAGTGAAACACGAGTGCAGAGTAATTCATATTCTTGAGTGTAAACACGTAAGGGAGAGAATTGTGAGGTTCTTTTTTTTTATAACTTATCTCCTGTAGAAAGCATGTCACAACACGACCACGAGGAAGCACAAACAGGGACGAATTCAAAGCTATGCATGGAGGCTTTGGTGGGAGAGATGAGACGGATGATGAAGTTGGAACTAGAGCAAATAAGTGAACGGTTGGATAGATTAGAAAATGCCAATCAGAGGAATAGGAGGAAAAGCGCTCAACAACAGCGTACAGTAGAAGATTTTGAGGAATATAATGACGGCAGTTTTGAGGAAGAAGATAGACACTCGGTAGGCAGCAATAGAAGGGTTGAACGTGTTAGAAAAGATTGGAATCGGGAGGATAATAATTTGGGCAGTATTAAGATGAAGGTGCCTTCATTTCAAGGCAAGAATGATCCCGAGGCTTATCTTGAGTGGGAAAATAAGATGGAGCTAGTTTTTGATTGCTACAACTACTCCGAGATGAAGAAGGTAAACTTGCAGCCATTGAATTTTCTGATTATGCTATTGTTTGGTGGGATCAATTGATTTTAAGTAGGAGAATGGGATTAATTGGTTTTAAGTAGGAGAAGAAATAGAGCACGTCCAATAGAAACATGGGAGGAGATGAAAACTGTGATGAGAAAACGGTTTGTTCCAAGCTATTATTACAGGGAGTTGTATCAAAAATTGCAAAGTCTTACGCAAAGCAACCGGAGCATGGAGGATTATTATAAAGAAATGGAAATAACTATGATCCGAGCGAATATAGAGGAGGATCGAGAAGCTACTATGGCTAGGTTTTTTGGTGGTTTGAATCGAGAAATTGCAAATGCGGTGGAATTGCAACATTATGTGGAATTAGAGGATTTGGTTCACATGGCCATCAAAATTGAGCGCCAACTCAAGAGGAGGGGCAGCGCACGTCTAAATCAAAGTTCTAGTGCATTCTTTTGGAAACCAAATTCCACAAAGAAAGAAGACAAGCTGCAAACATCCGCAACACCTAAGTACAAGTTTGAGTCCAAGTCCGAGAACACCAGCCACGTTTCTCAAGGTAAAATTGACACTTCTACCTCTATAAATCGTGACATTAAATGTTTTAAAATTGACACATAGCAAGTCAATGTCCAAACACGCGAGTTATGATGATGCAAGATAATGGTGACATTGTGACTGACGATGAAGATTCTGTCACCAATGACATGCCTCCATTGGAGAACATCACCGAGGAGGAGTATTTAGCTCCTAATACATTGACATTAGTAACTAGGAGAGCGTTGAGCTTGCAAGCAAAAGAAGTTGAAAAAGTGCAGCGAGAGAACCTCTTTCATACTAGGTGCCACGCCAAGGACAAGGTGTGTAGTATGATTATTGATAGTGGTAGTTGTACCAATGTTGCAAGCACAATAATTGTGGAAAAATTAGGACTGCCCACGTTGAAGCACCGTAAACCTTACAAATTACAGTGGTTAAATGATAGTGAAGAGATGAGAGTAAATAAGCAGGTGATAGTTGCATTTCGGATTGGCAAATACGAAGATAAAGTGTTGTGTGATGTAGTACCGATGCAAGCTGGACATTTGTTGCTAGGGCGTCCATGGCAATTTGATAGGCGTGTAAAGCATGATGGCTTTTTGAACAAGTACTCTTTTGTACTTAATCAACGACCAATCAGTCTTGTACCTTTAACACCGCAACAAGTGTATGAGGATCAAATGTGGTTACGAAAGGAGTGTGATCAAAAGAAAGAGAGAGATGAAAAGAAAATGAGTGATAATTTGAGAGAAAAAATTGAAAAAGAAAAAAAGAGTGCAGATTCAGTCGTTGAAAACAAAATAGAGAGAAAAACAAATTTTTATGCAAAAGAGAGTGAAATAAAAAGAGCAAAGTTTTTAAATCAGCCAATGATTGTACTTTTGTACAAAGAGGCGTTTTTAAATACTAACGAGATTGATCCTGCTTTGCCTAGCTCTATGGTTTCTCTTTTGTAGGAATATGAGGATGTTTTTCCCGAAGAAACACCACAGGGATTACCTCCTATTCGAGGGATTGAACATCAAATTGATTTTGTACCTGGTGCAACAATTCCAAACCGACCAGCTTATAGGAGCAATCCTAAGGAGACATAAGAGCTTCAAAGGCAAGTAAGTGAGTTGATGGAGAAAGGTTACATGAGGGAGAGCATGAGTCCATGTGTCGTTCCAGTTTTACTTGTACCTAAGAAGGATGGCACTTGGAGAATGTGCGTTGACTGTCGAATGATCAACAACATTACGGTTGATAAAGAGAAAATTCGTGCAATTCAAGAATGGCCGAGTCCCACGAGTATGGGCAACATACGAAGTTTTCATGGATTCACTTGTTTCTACCGACGGTTTGTGAAAGATTTTAGTACTTTAGCCGCACCGCTCACTGAGATAATAAAGAAAAACGTTGGTTTCAAGTGGGGAGAAGAGCAAGAGAAGGCGTTTCAGCTCATTAAGCAAAAATTAACAAATGCACCCTTATTAACTTTACCTAACTTTAACAAAATATTTCAGATTGAATGTGATGCTTCTGGTGTAGGTATTGGAGCTGTGCTTATGCAAGAAGGATGACTGATTGCGTATTTTAGTGAAAAGCTAAGTGGAGCAGCTTTAAACTACCCGACTTATGATAAGGAATTATACGCATTGGTTCGAGCTTTGGAAACATGGTAGCACTACCTTTGGCCCAAAGAGTTTGTGATTCACACTGATCACGAATCATTGAGGCACTTGAAAGGACAACACAAACTGAATAAAAGACATGCTCGTTGGGCGGAGTTCATTGAGACGTTTCCATACGTCATCCGATATAAGCAAAGTAAGGAGAATGTGGTTGCAGATGCACTTTCTCGCAGGTACGCATTACTCTCTACTCTTGATTCTAAATTGCTTGGTTTTGAACAAATTAAAGAGTTCTATCCTTCAGACTCTGACTTTAGTGAAGAGTATATATCTTGTGAGAAGATCCGCAATGGTAAGTACTTTAGACATGAGGGTTTTTTATTTTGAGAAAATAAGTTGTGTATACCAAATTATTCCGTGCGTGATTTATTAGTTAGAGAATCACATAGTGGAGGATTGATAGGACACTTTGGGATAGCTAAAACATTAGCTATTTTACAAGAACACTTTTTTTGGCCACACATGAAAAAAGATGCTGAGAGAACTTGCGATAGATGTGTCACATGTAGGCAAGCAAAATCCCGAAAGCAACCGCATGATTTATACACACCATTGCCCATTCCTAATGAGCCTTGGATTGATATTTCTACAGACTTTGTGTTAGGATTGCTTAGGAGTAAACGTGGTAGAGATTCAATTTTTGTGGTTGTGGATTGATTTTCTAAAATGGCACACTTTATTCCATGTCACAAAATGGATGATGCTTCACATATTGCTGATTTGTTCTTTAAAGAGATTGTAAGATTACATGGTATGCCTAGAATAATTGTTTCCGATAAAGATGCTAAGTTCTTAAGTTACTTTTGGAAGACTTTGTGGTGTAAGTTAGGTACTAAGTTATTATTTTCTACTACTTGTCATCCACAAACTGATGGTCAAACCGAAGTAGTAAATAGAACTTTATCTACTAAGTTCCTGCTTTGCCTAACTCTATGGTTTCTCTGTTCAAAACCAAGCAATTTAGTATCAAGAGTAGAGAGTAATATGTACCTGCGAGAAAGTGCATCGGCAACCACATTCTCCTTACCTTGCTTATATCGGATGACGTATGGAAATGTCTCAGTGAACTCCACCTAACGAGCATGTTTTTTGTTCAGCTTGTGTTGCCAATTTAAGTGCCTCAATGATTCGTGATCAGTGTGAATCACAAGCTCCTTAGGCCAAAGGTAGTGCTGTCATGTTTCCAAAGCTCGAATCAATGCGTATAAATCTTTATCATAAGTTGGGTAGTTTAAAGTTGCTTTACTTAGCTTTTCACTGAAATACGCAATCGGTCGTCCTTCTTGCATAAGCACAACTCTAATACCTATGCTTGTGGGACTCGACCATTCTGGAATTGCACGAATTTTCTCTTCATTATGGGCAGTCCTAATTTTTCCACAATTATTGTGCTTGCAACATTGGTACAACTACCATTATCAATAATCATACTACACACCTTGTCCTTGACGCGGCACCTAGTATGAAAGAGGTTTTCTCACTGCACTTTTTCAACTTCTTTTGCTTGCAAGCTCAACGCTCTCCTAGTTACTAATGTCAATGTATTAGGAGCTAAATACTCCTCCTCGGTGATGTTCTCCAATGGCAGCATGTCATTGGTGACAGAATCTTCATCGTCAGTCGCAATGTCACCATTATCTTGCATCATCATAACTCGCGTGTTTGGACATTGACTTGCTATGTGTCAATTTTAAAATATTTAATGTCACGATTTATAGAGGTAGAAGTGTCAATTTTACCTTGAGAAACGTGGCTGGTGTTCTTGGACTTGGACTCAAACTTGTGCTTAGGTGTTGCAGATGTTTGCAGCTTGTCTTCTTTCTTTGTGGAATTCGGTTTCCAAAAGAATGCACTAGAACTTTGATTTAGACGTGCGCTGCCCCTCCTCTTGAGTTGGCGCTCAATTTTGATGGCCATGTGAACCAAATCCTCTAATTCCACATAATGTTGCAATTCCACCGCGTTTGCAATTTCTCGATTCAAACCACCCAAAAACCTAGCCATAGTAGCTTCTCGATCCTCGTCTATATTCGCTTGGATCATAGTTATTTTCATTTCTTTATAATAATCCTCCACGCTCCGGTTGCCTTGCGTAAGGCTTTGCAATTTTTGATACAACTCCTTGTAATAATAGCTTGGAACAAACCGTTTTCTCATGATAATTTTCATCTCCTCCCATGTTTCTATTGGACGTTCTCTATTTCTTCTCCTACTTAAAACCAATTGATTCCACCAAACAATAGCATAATCAGAAAATTTAATGGCTGCAAATTTTACCTTCTTCATCTCGGAGTAGTTGTGGCAATCAAAAACTAGCTCCATCTTCTTTTCCCACTCAAGATAAGCCTCGGGATCATTCTTGCCTTGAAATGAAAGCACCTTCATCTTAATGCTGCCTAAATTATTATCCTCTCGATTCCAATCTTTTCTAACACGTTCAACCCTCCTATTGCTGCCTATCAAGTGTCTATCTTCTTCCTCAAAACTGCCGTCGTTATATTCCTCAAAATCTTCTACTGTACGTTGTTGTTGAGCGCTTTCCCTCCGATTCCTCCCATTGGCATTTTCTAATCTATCCAACCGTTCACTTATTTGCTCTAGTTCCAGTTTCATCATCCGTCTCATCTCTCCCACCAAAGCCTCCATGTATAGCTTTGAATTCATCCATTTTTGTGCTTCCTCGTGGTCGTGTTGTGATATGCTTTCTACAGGAGATAAGTTATAAAAAAAAAAAGGACTTCACAATTCTCTCCCTTACGTGTTTACGCTCAAGAATATGAATCACTCTGCACTCATGTTTCACTCAAAAAAATTTGCGGCTTTTATCCCTCTAATGCTCTCACCACTCTTGCCTTTTTCCACTCAATAATTCTCTTTGGTTCTTTGAAACTAACAAACAATAACAAAAAATTTCTTGCAACAATTCTTCAGGACTTATTACGGCAAAATAAAGGCTGAAAATAAGGTCGCGTCACAGATTCTAGAGGTTTTAATTTCGTATAAAGTATTTCAATTTTATACCCACTGATTTGGAAATTGAGAATCACAAGGAATATATTAGAATTTGATACACAAATATTAGGGTGCTGATGACAAACTGAAATATAAAATTTTCATTTTTTTTTCATTTTTTTTCCGCTTTTTTTTTTCTTTCTCTCTTTTTTTTTTTCTTCTCTTTTTTTTTTCTTTTTTTTTCTTCTCTTTTTTTATATCAAGAATTACGAAAAGAATAACAAAAGGGATAAGCAAACCTGACGCGAGAATAACCCTTGCTCTGATACCAAATGATACGAACCTCGCTAAGAATAACGAGACCCGAACTCAACAAGGAACCCGAGATCGTTCTACGATCAGATTTGAATGGAACCTTGACCCGTTGTTTATAAAGAAACAAGAACCTCGGTATAATGTAGACGCCACAAACGGTGATGGAAGTCCGTTCGATAAGTCACTGATGAACGCCATAAGAATAATTCTTGATAAGTTCGAATAGTTCTTCAAAGAGCCAAAGAGAAGATAACTCTGAAATTTTGACTAATGAATTCTCATTGCTTCTTATTCAAAGAGTGCCTTTTTATAGGCAAAAATCGTAACTTGTACTTACCTAAGACAGAAAGGAAAGCTAACTAATTAAAAAGACTTCTAAATGAACTCAAACACTCCAAGGAAAGCTGACTAATTAGATAGACTTATAAATGAACTCAAACACTCCTAAATATTCTTATTTTACTTGCTAAAAGATTAAGTTTAAATTTAGTCAGACTTTTCTAGAGTTTGAATCATGCATATCCATCTTTGTTGGATATGTGGAACAAGCCCAATGGGTCTCCACGAATTTACTTGGGTCCAAATTTCTTGAATTAGCCCGTTAAGTGTTTCTTTGAACTTCTTTTCTTGGGCTCTCGTAACTGGGCCAATTGGAACTTGAATTGAATTCTTTAAAGTTGTGCCATGATTTGTATCACTTGATAAAATGTAGACGCCACAAACGGTGATGGAAATCCGTTCGATAAATCACTGATGAACGCCACAAAAATAATTCTTGATAAGTTAGAATAGTTCTTCAAAGAATCAAAGAGAAAATACCTCTCAATTTTTGACTAATGAATTCTCATTGGTTCTTATTCAAAGGGTGCCTTTTTATAGGCAAAAATCGTAACTTGTACTTACCTAAGACAGAAAGGAAAGCTAACTAATTAAATAGACTTCTAAATGAACTCAAACACTCCAAGGAAAGCTGACTAATTAGAAAGGCTTATAAATGAACTCAAACACTCCAAGGAAAGCTGACTAATTAGATAGACTTATAAATGAACTCAAACACTCCTAAATATTCCTATTTTACTTGCTAAAAGATCAAGTTTAGATTTAGTCAGACTTTTCTAGAGTTTGAATCATGCATATTCATCTTTGCTGGATATGTGGACCAAGCCCAATGGGTCTCCACGAATTTACTTGGGTCCAAACTACTTGAATTAGCCCGTTAAGTGCTTCTTTGAATTTCTTTACTTGGGCTCTCATAATTGAGCCAATTGGAACTTGAATTGAATTTTTTGAAGTTATGCCATGATTTGTATCACTAACTTACACCACAAAGTTTTCCAAAAGTAACTTAAGAACTTAGCATCTCTATTGAAAACAATTGTTTTAGGCATACCATGTAATCTCACAATCTCTTTAAAGAAGAAATCAGCAACACATGAAGTATCATCCATTTTGTGACATGGAATAAAGTGTGCCATTTTAGAAAATCTATCCACAACCACAAAAATTGAATCTCTACCTCGTTTACTCCTAGGCAATTGTAACACAAAGTCTATAGAAATATCAATCCAAGGCTCATTAGGAATAGGCAATGGTATGTATAAACTATGGAGTTGCTTTCGGGATTTTGCCTGCCTACATGTAACACATCTATCGCAAGTTCTCTCAACATCTCTTTTCATGTGTGGCCAAAAGAAGTGTTCTTGTAAAACAGCTAATGTTTTAGCTATCCCAAAGTGTCCTATCAATCCTCCACTATGTGATTCTCTAACTAATAAATCATGCACGGAATAATTCGGTATGCACAACTTATTTTCTCGAAATAAAAACCCTCATGTCTAAAGTACTTACCATTGGGGATCTTCTCACAAGCTATATACTCTTCACTAAAGTCAGGGTTTGAAGGATAGAACTCTTTAATATGTTCAAAACCAAGCAATTTAGTATCAAGAGTAAAGAGTAATACGTACCTGCAAGAGAGTGCATCTGCAACCACATTCTCCTTACCTTGCTTGTATCGGATGACGTATGGAAACGTCTCAATGAACTCCACCCAACGAGCATGTCTTTTGTTCAGCTTGTGTTGTCCTTTCAAGTACCTCAATGATTCGTGATCAGTGTGAATCACAAACTCCTTGGGCCAAAGGTAGTGCTGCCATGTTTCCAAAGCTCGAACTAATGCGTACAATTCCTTATCATAAGTCGGGTAGTTTAAAGCTGCTCCACTTAGCTTTTCACTAAAATACGCAATCGGTCATCCTTCTTGCATAAGCACAGCTCCAATACCTACACCAGAAGCATTACATTCAATCTGAAATATTTTATTAAAGTTAGGTAAAGCTAATAAGGGTGCATTTGTCAATTTTTGCTTGATGAGCTGAAACGCCTTCTCTTGCTCTTCTCCCCACTTGAAACCAACGTTTTTCTCTATTACCTCCATGAGCGGTGCGGCTAAAGTACTAAAGTCTTTCACAAACCGTTGGTAGAAACTAGCGAGTCCATGAAAACTTCGTATGTTGCCTATGCTCGTGGGACTCGACCATTCTTGAATTGCATGAATTTTCTCTTCATCAACCTGAATTCCTTGTGCACTCACAATAAAACCAAGAAACACAAGCTTATCGGTGCAAAAGGTGCATTTTTCTTTAAGTTAGCAAATAACTTCTCTTTTCTAAGTACATCTAAAACTGATTTTAAATGCACAATATGATCATCCAAGTTTTTGCTGTAAATGAGAATATCATCAAGATAAACAACTACAAATCTGCCTATGAATGCACACAATACATGGTTCATTAATTGCATAAATACGCTCGGTGCATTAGTTAAACCGAAAGGCATGACTAACCATTCATACAAACCGTATTTTGTTTTAAAGGCAGTTTTCCATTTATCACCCTCTTTCATGCGTATTTGATGATACCCACTCTTCAAATCAATTTTTGAAAATATATAAGCTCCATGCAATTCATCTAACATGTTGTCTAAGCGAGAAATGGGATGTCGATACTTTACCGTAATGTTGTTGATCGCTCGACAGTCAACGTACATTCTCCAAGTGCCATTCTTCTTAGGTACAAGTAAAACTGGAACGGCACATGTATTGAAAATAATAGTCATAGCCCATTAGAAGGCCTAAGTGATGTAAATTCAGCACAAGACAAGTTAACTATGAATTTGCTCCAAC
>CP135567.1:3395741-3420201 GCA_032401905.1 Swietenia macrophylla | reverse complement strand
TTTATTATATTAATATTATTAATATAATAAAATTATTTAATTAATAAGATAAAAATAATATATTTATTAAAAATAAATAAAAATTTTATAAATTTTTTAATTATATTAATAAATAATAAATTTTTTATTTATTATAATAATTTTACTCCCATCACCGATCCTCCCACCAAAGAGTTCCCAAAGCTCTCGCGAGCAGCAATCATGGACATTTTACTATTTGACAGGAAGTGGCAAAAGATTTAGATTTTGGTAGAGACAAACAATGCAAAAGAAAAGACAAGCACAACTCCTCTTCTTGTGTTGTCTTTTACAAGTGACTGTTTATGGTGTTCCTGAGTATCAATTTCAGATTCTTATTGACTGCCCATTTATTGTACCCGCCTTTTTAACGAACCGTTTTCCTTCATCTCCGTAGCCACATCACTTGCAACTCTTTATTTTGATCTTCTTCATGTGTTAATTGTTGCTCTCTCATTTACAATATACATAATAGACTTGTGATTTTCTCATAGATCCTTTATTACATCTGCAAAGGTTATTCAGGTTATTAGTTTTAAGGTAAATCAAATTTTGTTTTTATATCTGCTTATTTGCGGTGTTTTAGATCAAATTTCATAAAGTTTTGCTGACATGACATATGTGATTACTCCTGTGCCTTACATTTGATAGCAGAGAATTGGTACGCAGACTCCTCGTTTCAAATAACAATTGTTTCCCTCAGTTTTAGAACCTTTATTCAGTTTCTAATTTCTGTTTCAGGAGCCAGGTAACTACATTCTTTTTATTATTTATTTGTTCTGCTGTTTTTGTATGGTACTAAGCAGAATTTGGTAGAGGTACAAGGAGGAACAACGCCGGTTTAATCTGGAAAGCGTTTCTATATCTTTTGGAAAGTAGTGCTCAGTTTTTTTGGGATATTTCTTTCCAATTAATGATTAAATGTTCTGAAGTGATTGATACAGATAAGAACATAAGTTGTTTGATTAAGTATATGGGTCTGAATATCCACCCGATTATAATATTTAGCTGGTGATTTCTTTTTTTTATGTTTTTCCTTCGAATTTCAATGAAACTCACCTGAAATTCTGCTTCGTTGTCATGCTTTTATGATCATGCCTTTCTTTCAATATGTGGCTTATAAGAAGCCAGATAGAGAATGGCTTATGTGGTTTATAAGCTGGGATCAAGAAAGATAATGACCTTGATGGGTGTCAGTCTTTTGCTTCTTTTATTGGCCTATGTAATTAAAGAAATAAATGGGATTCATAACAGTGTGTTTGCTATCAATTTCTCTAAGCGTTATTTAACTTTCTGAAGTAATGATTTCGATTGAAAAACTTATCTATGCAAATACATATTGCCTTCCTTCACAAATATTTATTTGGTTGAATGCCGATTGCAGTAAGAGATCATGTTAATATGTGCATTTCCTTAAAATTGGATGCAACGCAGAAAATAATGTCTTTCATTTGATGGAAAGATGAAAGATATAGTATTTATATAGAAATGCAGCATTCTGTCCTTCAAAAGTTATTGAAACAGATGAAGCGTTTTCATATATTTATAAGTTTCGACCTGTTTTCTAATTTGATCTATTTTCAGTTGACAGCATGTGAGTCAAAAAGATTAGCAGATATTTGCTTGGACAACATGTTTTTGCTGAAGATTGTTCAAGCAGCAGAGCAAGTTTACTGACTGCTTTTTGCTTACCTTATGTGCATCTTGAATTTCGGTAGTTTTCTGCAATGCTGATGGTGGAATAATTTCTTATCTTGACCGAACACCGTTGTTATCTGTTGTCTGCATTTGTCCTGTGTAATTACATAGAGTTAAGCCTTATTTTATATCTGTCAAGTGCCTGTAAGTATACATTTGCATAAAAATATTATTTACATAAAAAAGAAAATCATTCAACCTTTGCTTGAGTGAGGCAATGTAGTTTCAACCATGTGGGGGAAATTCGCATCACAACAAAATTCAATTGCTACGGTGCACAAAACCGCTCGCTACATCATTATAACCTGCACAATGAACAGATAAGTGACTGATGTAACAGATAAAGCTACTAGTTGCATTGAATTGAAACTGAACCCATAACATTCAGTTTCACAGTAAGGAGTGACATGACAAGCTTTTTTGGTGGTTCATGTATCCATAATCTATCTTTTGTGCCTTTTGATCTTTTAGTCTGTAAATGCCTTTTTCTTTTTCCTTTTTGTATATGTGCCTGTGTATGTAGATTGAAGTCATGTTACAAGATGACAAACATCTGGGTTTATTCGCCTCTTGGGCTTTCAAATTCAGCGACAACTCTCAAGTTATGAGGACATTAAAGAGGGATACAAAGAGCAATATAGCAGTAGTGAAGAAGCAATCTCAAGTTAACAATTTCATTCATTGCTGATAGCAGCATAAGTTAGGCGTTTCTGTGCTGAAAAAGAAAGGAGTAAAGAAAGAAAGAGGCAATACAGTAAAAAGACCCGGATGGACTCTCACACAGCAGAGCAAGTTGCATTCATTCAAGAGCACAGTTATCAGTTTTGTCGAGGACATTTTCATGGACAAGGAAATGCCTTCAATGAAGAAGAACAATTGCTTGGTAGAAAATTGTGAGTTGGACCTCAAAAATATCCCTTGCATGCTTAATTCTGATGTTGGCAATGACAGCGAATCAATCAACAGAACTATGGAGGCAATGTTGTCTATGTCAGACAAGTCGAAAGTTGGAATAGAAAATGAGTCTGGTAAGGATGTGACAATGGAAGATGAAGACAATATTCTATCTCAAAAACAGTTCATTCCAGAGGTAAGAAACCACTTATTCCCAATTCACACTCACATGCTTATGAGAACTATAGGAGCCATGTCATGTTTCTAAACAATTGAAAAGTACTTTTATGACGAAAATTTATAGGTTGGAAGTAGAGAAGCTGATGACCATATTCATACAAGTGATGTATCTTCTGAAAGTGAGGGGGAGAGTGGAAACATCATTCATCATTCTGATTCCTCTACAACGACCGTAAACAGCAAGGAAGAATTTCAGCAAAAAGCAGATTTTGAAACCGAAAACGATGAGATTGAGATTTTGCAGAGCCTAACAGTAACAGGCTTAAATAAAAACTTTGTTCACTAACATGATCAAGGACTCGAAGAATCCAATTTTTTCTCATACGGAGCTCTTTTATGCTCAGAGCAAATACCATATTCAGGAAGCGTCTCTCTTCGTTCAGCAGTACTGCCAGTTCACTTTCTTTTGCATTCCCCTTGTAATAATTTACTTATTTGTCATTTCATTGTCTAACTTGTTCGGCTATTGAATTTGTATTAGTTGGCTCATATATTTGTCTTACTTGATATTTGAACAGATTAGCTTACAATGGAATGGCAGCCCGGTAAGAATGGCGAAAGCTGACAGAAGACAATTGAGGAAGCAACAAAATTGGAACACAAGATGAATGTGAGAAGCAGTTGGCAATTCTAACTTACAGGCTACCGCCCTGATCTTTTTCGGAGAGTTTAACATTTCTTCTCAAAGTTAAAGAAGACTATCTATATGGTTGAAGCCTTAAATAAACCCAATCCCTTTCAATAAATTCCACCTCTCGATGATGTCAGTCATACACTCGCCTCATCCTTGCTTGAGTCTTCACAAGATTCACATGAAGTTATTTAAGAATCTTATCACGATTCAACAATTCTTGCTCCACGATCGCCACCTTTGTAGTTCCTAGAAGATAAGTCAATAACAAGGGTGGGCATTTACCATAAACCACTTCAAAAAGAGTCTTTTTTGTTGTTGAACGCTAACTTGTGTTGCAGCACTATTCTGCCCATGCCAACTACCTGACCCAATTTTTAGGCTCATGGCTAGTAAAACACCGTAGATACAGCTCTAAAGTTTAGATAACCACCTTACTTTGGCTATCTGTTTGAGGATGGTAAGCAAAACTATAATTGAAATCAGTTCCATTTAAGTGAACAACTTTGATCATAAAGTACTTGTAAAAGTTAGATCTCTGTAACACACAATGGATTTTAGCATGCTATGCATCTTAAAATATGTTCAAAGAAAAACTGAGCAATTTTAGCTACTGTACATGAAACATAGGGATAAAATGGGAGTAATTAGAATATCTATCTACTATGACTATTATAGTTGATTTTCGTTTAAATGAAGGCAACCCATCAATAAAATCCGTTGAAATGTCTTCTCATACCTAATTTGGAATTGGTAGGGATTGTAATAGTCCCGTCCCGCAAGTGCAAGGTTTTCAGTTTTATGGCACTGACATATGTTACATTTTCTGATGAACTCCTTGATTTTTTCTTGCATTTCTCTCCAAAAAAAATTAGCTCTAATTCGATGAGCTATCTGGATATAGCCTTCATAGGAGCAATTATTTCATTTATCAAAGGAGAATCACAGGTAAGATTTTTTTTTTTTTTTTGAAGAATAAAACACTATCATAATAATTCTATGGACCCAAGGCTTCAGCATTTTTAACGGACCCCACCAATATGACTAAAATTGGATTTCTTTTTGTTTCTTCGTTTATTGCATCTAACCAATTTGGAATTGGTTGAGAAAAGGCTATCAACTCACCATGCTCATCATGTACCCTATATAGTGCATCGGCTACAATATTCTCCTTGCCCTTTTTGTACTCGATGACAAAATCAAACCCCATGAGCTTGTAGAGACACTTTTGTTGAACATCAATAGTGATACGTTAGGACCATAAATATTTAAGACTCCTCCAATCGATTATCACAATGAATTTCCTCTCCAATAAATATGGCCTCCACTTTTGCACTGTCATTACTAATGCCAACATCTCTTTCTCATATGTTGAGTATAAGTGTTTCTCTTGCAAAGCATGATTAAATAAAAAAAATTAGGTCGTTCTTGCATTAAAACAGCCCCCACTCTAGAACCAGATGCATCGCACTCCATAATAAATTTTTTTGAAAAATCAAGAAGTGCCAATACAGATGCCTTTGTTATTGCCTCCTTCAAAAGCTCAAATGCTTCTTCTGCCATATTTGTCAAAGTAAACGCATTTTTCTTTAACATTTGATTGTGTGATCTTGCAATTTTTCCATAGTCTTGAATGAACTTGCGGTAGTATCCGGTTAATCCAAGGACTCACGCATAGCTTTCAACATATTCTGCTTAGGCCATTTTAGCATATCGGACACCTTCTCAGGATCTATGGCTACCCCTTGTTCATTGATGACATGGTTTAGATTCTGAATTTTTTTGACCAAAAGCACGCTTCTCCTTTTTGACAAATAATTGGTGGCTTTGGAGATTTGATAAAACAATTTTCAACTGTTCTAAATGATCCTTCCAACTCTTCCTACAAATTAATATATCATCAAAAAATACAAGAACAAACTTCCTAAAATAATATTTGAAAACATCATTTATCAATGCTTGGAAAGTTGCAAATGTATTAGTAAGCCTAAACGACATTACTAAAAATTCATAATGCCCATAATGGGTTCTAAATGCAGTTTTTAGAATGTCCTCATGATGCATCTTAATTTGATGATATCTAGATCGCAAATCAAGCTTGCTAAAAAAGTTTACACCATATAATTTGTCTAATAACTCATCAATAATGGGAATTGAAAACTTGTCTTTGATCGTAATTTTGTTAAGAGAATGGTAGTCGATGCACATGTGCCAGGAACCATCTTTTTTCTTCACCAAAATTACCGAAGAAGAGTAAGGACTGTTACTTGGCTGAATAATTCCATATGAAAGTATCTCAAAAACTACTCGTTCAATTTTAGTTTTCTGCCAATACGGATAATGGTAAGATTTCACACTTACTGGACCACTTCCCTGAATTAGTGGGATTTTGTGATCATGAGCTCGCTAAGGTGGCAATCCCTTAGATTCATTAAAGACCCCTTTAATTTCAGCCAAAAGTTGTTGAGCATTAAAGTTGGTTGGTAAATTTTGGTCAAGTGATATTGGGTCCCGCATGGCAAAGAAGTGAATTGATGTTCCTTGTTGGCTTTTCCTTGATTCACGGCCACGCTCTACACCTTCAATTATTTTGCATTTTGGAATAAACCAGCCCTGCAAGTTCACTTCCTTGGCGTAAATGTAAAACTTCATCTGTAATTTTGAAAAATCCCAAATAATAAAGCCAAGTGTGCATAGCCATTATATCCCCAAAACCACATCATAACCATCTAATGGCAACAAATAAAAGTTTACCAAAATTAAAACTCCTTGTAAATTTAATTTAACACCAACCCACTTACCGGAACTAGATAATTTTTCACCAAATGCCACTGTTACCTCAAATCTACCACCCATTGCTGGTTTAAGCCTTACCTTTTTTGCCAATGATTCACTCAAAATTATGAGTACTTTCTGAGTCCATCAATATCGTAGTCATTATCCAACCAATGCTCCCTCATATTCTCATGGTTTCTGATGCACACATGCCCAAAATTACATGAAAAGAAATCTCTGGCACTTCTCCATTTTCTTTGTCTTATCCAATTTCTTTAATTTCCATAATGGCTTCTTTATCTTCTCTATCTTCTAAATAAGATTTAATTACAAAAGGCTTTTTGCAGCGATATCCAGGGCTGAATTTTTCATTACAATTATAACATAACCCTTTCTCACGTCTCTCTTTCAACTCCGTTGGTGACATTTTTTTAACAAGAAGAAATGGTCTATTAACATCTATATCTCTCCTAGAAGAAATATTCGTTTTTTCTAGAGAAGTTGCATTTCGTTGAGACATATTTCTAACTTCATATAATCGAGCTGGACTAATGGCACCGAACAATGAAGTTGGCTTTCCTGCTAAAACTTCAGTCTTGATGCTATCCTTTAAGCCACTAACAAAACAACTAATTTGACGTCCTTACGGTAAATGACCAGCTTTTCTGAGTAGCTTCTCAAACTGAGTGAGCTCACTGAAGAAGTCATACAATTGAGCAGGTCCGTATTGAGAGTGTAAACCTCCTTTGAAAATATCCCATAGAACTGCAGTAGGCTCTTGTTTCAGTAACTAATACTATAATTAAGCATTCACTTCAAGGTGGGATAAAGCCAATGCAACCTATTCTTCTTATGGAATCTCATGAAATTGAAAAAATTGCTCAATTCGGCATACCCAACTTATTGGATCTTGACTGCCATTGAAACAAGGGAAATCCAACTTCACGTGTTTGGAAGTATGAGATTGATGGAAACTGCTACTAGCCTGTGGTTGAACTTGAACGCCTTCATCCCTTTCTTGGATTAATTGAGAAAATAATGATGATGGTTCTACACGAATGCATAACTTTTCAAAAAATCCATTCATTTTCTCCAATATCTGTTGTTGTCCTAAGACAAGAGAAGTCACATCTTGCTCTAACTTATCCACTCGTTGCTCCATGCCTAGGCTCCGATTCCACTCTTTGCATTATCAAATTTTCTACATATTTTGAAGTAATTTAAAGATAAGAATTTAAGATTAAAAAATAAAGGACTAATTCGAGGAAATCCTTACACCTTCGATTGAGTGATAATGAGTTAAATTCAAAGCTAAAAAATATCTTTATTCCTCAATTGGTGGCTTATTTGTATATTCAATAGCATCAATCAAATGCAAAATAATAGGAAAAAAATCAACAACAGATTAGCTAGATAACTAATTATTAGGAAGACTTATTTGAAGTAACTAATTATCCAAACACTCGGTCAACTCAGTGCAGTTGATAAAAAAAAATAGAAAACATAGTACTATAATAGATAATTTCTCGTTTATTTATCTATAATATTGTTCTCAATTTTCTTTTATAAAAGAAATCCCTCTGCATTCTATGTGAAGTGAAGTTTGAACTGAAGAGCTCTTGTACCACTCAATATAATATTATTATCCTTTATTTTGGACTAGATTAGATCCTTTAGATATCTTTAAAATTGCATGTTAAAATAAAGTTCTAATAGAATATTTAGGTCAACTTAATTATAGAATACCATTTGACACAAATAAATACAATCGGGTTGGAAAAAACGGTATGAATATTACATGTGTAATACAAATATAATACAATTAATAATCGTTTGGGTTCAAATTTATTTTTTTTTAAAATACACAAATTTGTTTATGATATAACTATTATTTAAATAGTTATGTTATATTAATTTATTTACGATTTAATACATTTGTTTTATATTTTAAAAAATATATAATTATATTTTTTATAATTTAAAAAAAATTTAATAATATTTATAATAAAATTGATCGATATTATAAATATTTTACAAATAAACATAAATCAAGATTTGTTCTAATATGATTCTTATCATTGTGTTCGTCGTTAGAATACAAATCATACCTTTTGAAAAAATCGACAAGCACCGATCGAAGATATGATAATTTTATATTGAAAGCAGAGAATACTTGTGCCCCTCAAGTATCCAACATAGTTATATCTTTGATTCATGTAAAATACTAAACATTTAGCCTTCCATAATTAGCAACACTAATGAACAATTATGATGCCAATTGTTTCTTAAGAAACCTACCTCACAATTGCTTACTTGCTTAGCCCAGGTCCCCACAATTCACACACTCACCCACCGTAAATCTGAAACGATATGCCGACCAACGCACTCATGTCCATGTCAATGCAAAGTTGTGGGAGCAAGTTTCTGTAGGAGCAAGTTTTTGGGTACTTATTATCGTTATTAACCTATTTCCTTCTTCTGGGTAATCATGGATATTAGTACAAAATCTTTATCAATCATTTTTTGGAAACAATTATGATTATGAATGAATATCCCACATCAATCTCACCAAATCTTTTGGTCACCGTGGATAGCATTACTGTGACTCCGATAAGTTGTTTATTATGTGGTTGTCAAGTTAATGTCTGTTGAGACACCGCAAAGAGGCGCCACAATCTGTCAAAACCATAATGGGTGCCCAATTACACACATTTAAATCACTGGCCTCAACACGCCTAGGACCACCCACCATGTGCCCAACTTTGATACAGTAATCTTTAGTCCCAATCGATGCCACTGTATTTGCTCACCAATGCAAAGGCAATATTGGAACACATTGGTCCAGTGCCAATGAATTCTAATTAATCCTCTGCTGTATTTAGGCAATATAATGTGAAAAACCAATCGACCTCTTTGTGCACTGAGAATTCATCGGCTATCACGAAATTTCGGGCCTATTTCCAAGATAGAAACCAAAAAAAATGCAATACATTGTTTCTTGTGTAATTTGGGCCGGCCAGATTTTTCTTCCTTTTCACACCAAACTTCCAGGTGAGCGCATTAACCACAGTGCTGGCTCCCGCTCTCTTCTTTGACTCCATTTGGAATGTTTGAATCGAACTCGAATTATTGATGTTAATATTTCAAATGAAGGTTACTTTCTGCAAACTATTATGACTATCACGAAGCCAAGATAGCAAAAGTAGTTGACCTGTACGCGACAGCCGTATCTTCACGTGCGACAAGAGGGGTATAATGCAATATATAAACTGGAGGGAAAAGTCGTCCTTCGAGGTTGACCCAAGACAGACTCGAGTCCACAATAGTTATCGCCTCTCTGTCAATAAACAACACTCTCCTGGTGGTCGAGGAGGACCACAAACCCCACGCCACAGTATTCCACTCTCAATTTCGATTATCACAGATCTATGGTCAAACAAACATTATCACAGATTGTTGAATGAATACTATTTTATAAGAGCGAAACAAATTGGAAATATTTTTCTTCCCTACGAGGATAAGTTGTAGACAACGAGGGATGGGTAACTGCACTATGATTACCGAAAAGATAGAATAGGTATGGGGAAGCCTGATGCAATCAATATGTTGTGAATTGCCAATAAGAAAATACAACACGAACACGCTTGCTTTGCCTACCAAGTTCCAGTAGCGTGACACAAATCAAATGCGCCGAGACAGACTACTTCCGCACAATCACCAGTTTTTCACGACCAGCCCACCTCAACCAATATGGGTCCCAGTTGTACCCACGCCATCGTTTCACATTTCCATGTCATAATCACCAAACCCGGTTCAGCACTCAAATTTTTTCTTCAGTGGAGCAGGACAAACCGACCTTTCTTTTAGGGTGGCCTGCCTATCACGCAAGCCCACGTTGCTCCCTACGCATCAAGAACCCTCGCCTCCATTATCATCGCCACGTGGAGTCATAATCACGCATGGGACTCGTCACTACCACGTGGGCCCTCCCCTCCCCTCCCCACCTACCGATTAGTACTCTAGCTGTCCGTACACTTCGCCTCTACAACGAATATCACCAGCACCACCACCGTGCAATTAACATCACCATTAACGTTGTATGCGATGACGTGGTCTAAGTTTAAATGATGATGATCTGGGTTTGACTGCTGTGTTAAGTCAGCAATTGGGCATTCTAAATAGAACAACAGAGATTAGCGGAAGAGCTACCAAACAAGAAAACACAAACAAACAAAGAAAACACCATGTACATTCTCTTGGTTAATTTAACTCCAGATCCATTGTTAGGTACAAACAAAACCACCCCCCCTCCAAACCCAAAAAAATTAAAAATTAGAGCCCCAAAACAAAAAAAAAGGCCAACGCGAGAGATAGTTTCACATGAACGCATCAAAGATCAAACCCCTATAACTCCCCAAAAAAAAAACCCAAGGAAAAAAGAAGGAAAATTATTATAACAATTTACACAGAAAAACAGCCATATTCGTACTATTCATGTAACCAGCCTCTCAATATTCTTTACCTTGATTTGTTTGATATTGTTTTGAGAGTTTTTCTTTTTCAACGAAAGGAAAAAACTATTTTTAGTTAAAGAAAAGGTGAGAGATTTACGGGAGAAAAAGACTAGGGTGATCTTGATCAACCCACTGAGTACTCTGACTCCAGTATGACACACGATCAACGGAGTTGGGAAGATCAAACAAGCCTTGATCACCACTTTCATGCCAATCAAACGATCCAAAGCCTCCATTGCTTGATCTATCCTGCAACGCGGATAACTCAACCTGCGCCGCATGATCAAGCAATCCGCTACTTATATCCTGCACCTTCAATTCATCACCATCCACAGAACTCACACTCGCCATCTTTTGTAGTTGTTCTTGTTGCTGCTGCCACTGGTCGTGACTCTGTTGAACATGCCCAAGGCTTTGTTGGGCATCATTCAACAGACTCCCGAACCCAAAAGGCAAAGCTTCACTCGAGGACGCAATCAGACTTGTAAAACTCCCAATCTCTGAAAATATCGCGCAATCAGATGATCCCTGCTCAAGCAAAGCATTTGTTGCAGGCTCAAAACCAGCTCGTTCATTATTATTACTGTTATTATTGCCACTACCATGCCCCAAAAACTTGCTATCATCATTCATGTTACTCAACACATTTGACACTGAACTTGTAGAATGCACTGACACTGCTTCAAAATTCGTATTATTCGTGACAGTAAGAGTACTAGAGCTTTCACTACTCGAATGAGAATTTGTCTTACGCTCTCGTTGGGCTGTTGTTTGCGTTTGTGCAGACGAATCGGCAGAAGCTTCTGGCTTGGAGTTACGCTTGGCCTTGCGACAGCCGCCTCCTACAGGCACGTTACGAAGAACTCCACCTTTCGTCCAGTACCGCCGACAGTTCTTGCAGAAGTGGCGGGGCTGAGAAAGATTATAATTGTTGTAATAACAGAATTTCGTGTTTAAAGAGTCACAGCGTGGACACTTCAAAGCCTGGTGGTTCTGGTGGGGGTGAGGGCGTAGCCTCCTGTCTCCACCGCCGCCGTATAACCTTCCACCGCCGATTGAATGACTGTCCTGCATTCCTACAGGTATTGTAGTTGGGTTCTTCCGAGATTTTTGATGAATTTAATTGTGAAGATTACAGAAAATTTGTTGTTTCACATAAGTTGATTTGAAAAGGAAAAAAATATTGCTCTTATTTTTCAGCAGAAATAGAATGCAACAACGGAACGGAAGTTGTGTGAGAGAAAACGATGAAATATGATCTGAAATTCTGACAAATATCCACTGCATATCTTCTAGTCACAAAATTTCTTCAATTACGAAATTAACCACATAACCATTCCAAATTCACAGAAAATATCCTTTACAATTCAAAGTTACTATACTAACCCTATCAAGGAAGCGATTGTTAACAATAAATGTTGGATCGAAAGGGAATTGGACGTTCTTCTGTTGGGGTTGACGAAGTTGAGGCCTGGACAAGTGACGACCTTACGGTAAGAGTGAAGAATCCGGACCGTCCAGGTGGACGGAAGAGAAGAAGAGAGAGTTGATGGCCACAAAATCAGGCTGTCTACTTGTCGGCCACCTGATTTATCTACTTTGCTATCTCGTTGTCAGTACAACTGGTCCAGGGATCGCCACGTTGCCTGGCCTAATTGGTGAGTTGTCAAAATGATTTTTTGATAACACTGGAGATTACTGTTCCATGTATCCCACCCAACTGGGGTTTGATCTCTTGTTCTGAGCTCATAATTTATTGATACTGTGTAGGTGTTCTTCCCCCGCTATGGTTTCATGCAAAGCATCCCATAAATCAAGCTAGACGATCTAATAAATTTCCCATGTGTTAGTTTTTTATTTTAATTATTATTTTTTTAATTTTCGGTTATTTAGTACAGAACATAGGGAACTAATGTCATCTTAGGATGGGATACTCTCAAAATAATAATGCGTAATGTCATGTTTTAATAATCATTTGCTAACAAAGATTGTCTTTGGTCTCTTCTTGTCCCTTTTATGTATCATCATTTTTTTTTTTTAAATTTACTCGCCAATTTGAAAAACATGTAATGTGTTTTTGGGCTCCTTTGGATAAAGGCGGAATGTGATTGTAGCTTTATTTCATATTAAAACATTATAATTTTAAAATTATATATTTTTGTCTAATAAAACTCATTAATGTAAATTATAAATGAAAAATAAATTTTTTCCAATCATTCGTATTTGTTATGTATTTTGTTTATTGTGGTTTCAAGACAATTCTTACAATAAAATTTGTGTCTAAGTGATTTTTTTTATGGCACAAAATATTAAAATATTTTAAAATAAGATATATTCTGTTAGCTTTTCGATATCCCATATAAATATTTAAATATAAATACTATAGACCAAGTTATTCTACTTTGTAGTTTTTTTTTATTTGGTATAGATATCTTTTTTTATTTGGTATAGATATCTTTTTTTATTTTAAAAATTATATAAATTAATTTCTTGATTCGAAGTTTTTGTACTAGTAGCAATACCTTACGAGCTTCTTTAATGTTAAGGGTTTCGTTAATTTAAAATTTTCAACTAAATTTAGACACAATTTTTTACCATTTAATTTATGTAATCTAAGGATTAAAATTAAAAGGTAAAAAAAATAACATTTAATACTTTCAGCTTAGAAATTTTTTTGCCATTAAATTGCATGGATCATTGGACAAAAATTTAAGTCTAAATTTAAGTCAAAAAAAAAACTTAAGTTAATATATGTATAGAAGGAAATTCACTAGGTTGTACAAATACAATGAAACTTGCAATGTTGTACAAACAGTAAAAGTCGTAACGTTATCAAATTATATATATTTATTTATTTATTTTAGTATAAATTTTTTTACAATATGTTGAAATTAGTAGTATTGAAAATCATATCTTATTTATATTATAAATATAGCTTTTATTATCGTTATCGTAATTATTTTGTGTAATATAGTAGAAACAAAGATCCATATCTATAAAAAAAAAAACATAAATGTCTTAAAATATTAGTTGAAAGAAATATTATAATCTCATTAATTCTAAGAATATTTATTTAATTTTTCTCATTAAATTTTTTTATTATATAATTTATTTATTTATTTTTCCGTTACAATTACTATAATAAGTTGTTCGTTATAATTAGTTTAAAAATTAAATACATTGTATTATTTATGTTTTTGTTCAAATTCAATGATCAAACTATTAGAATGGTGTGTATTAAGTATTTGTTAAATGTAATCGTAATTTGAAAAGTGTATGTATTTATTTTTTTCTGAAAAAAACACAAGAAGCGTGGCACATTGAGGTGCGTGACAAATGGTTGGATTTGGATGCAACCAACGTTACCCCCAATTAAATTAGTCAAAAATTATTAATGAAGGAGTTAGGCTGCCTTGCTTCTTCAACTTAACATTAGTTATTTGATTAATACAACCAAGTCAACATCTCATTATTAATTAATTAATTAATTAATTATTCTGGGTTTATACATGTTTATATTTTAATTGTAGGAAACCTGCCTGATTGATCAATTGCTTTGCTGACAAACGCCACTTCCATGTGTAAAACGATCACGTTTAACTCTGCCCTACCTTCGAGATTGATCCCTTTTTAGACACATGCCCGCGCGTGTATATATATATATATATATATATTGCAATATATTATTATACATGATATTATTAAATTTAAAAAATATAATATAATATTTAAAAGTCTGACATAAAGCTAGAAGTTCAATGCAATAATAAATAGAAAAATAATAATAATAATAATAATAATATGCATGCATTCACTGAGGACATTATGATGTCATAAAAAATAACGGTATGATGTCATTAAAAAATAAGAGAACATTACGATTGCAGGTAACATAGTATATCACCAACTCCCTCTCTCATTTATAACAAATTTCAACAACAAATTAAGGCATTAATTGATCTTAACTGTGTACGCTCACAAGTATATGTATGTATGTATGTATGTATGTATGTATATATATATATATAATATAATATAATATAATATTTGTGTGATTCTTGCCCTCCTTTTAAATTTTAGTTAATACAGTAATAAAAAGTTTGATAAAATATTTATTAATAAAAAATTTATATTTAATTGAGATAAATTTTTTTTTATTATCATTTTAAAAAATTTTATTTAGAGATCATAATGAGTCTCGCAATAAAAAATTATTGAAATTATGTTATATATATTTTTTAAGTATAAAATTTATTTAGATTGATTAGAGATCAATAGATTCAACAAATATTTTTATCAACAGTAATCAATCATGCAATTTGCAAGAAACCCGTCCTTAGTTTTATTATGAATTATTATTTTATTAAGTATCGTTATCAAAAATGTATATTTCGTCGTTGTTGTGTAACAAACAAGTGTGAACACGAGACAAATTTAATTTATTAAGTAAGAATTAGTTATTTAATTTTATTAAGATAAGAAATACAAATCTTTCAAAGTAAACTAATTTAAGAAGATTCTTGAGACAAAACAATTATTTTAAAAAATATATTTATAGTAATTATATAAATATATGCAGAGAGGGCCTGAGAGGGAGAGAGATTGTTATAGTGTTAAATTGTTAAATATTTTATTATTGTTTTGACAAATATTTTATTTTTGTTTTTATTTTTCGAAGTCTTCACTGGATTGTAGCTAAGTTGAATCTCCATGAACGTGTGCTTGTGTTAACTTAGAAGTTATACAAACTCGTATTTTGATTATAATAAATTATTAATTTAATCGATAAAATGAAAAATATAATGTATTAATAATACAATATATTTTTCTTTTTGTTAATATTGATGAATAAAGAAGTTTGTAGAAATAATGCTATCCTTTGGACAATCTTTGCAGGGTCCATGAAGCCCCACATACGGTGCGAATTTGCCGTCCATCGATCTATTAACTCTAAGTGATGTGATGATCAGCAGAATTCAAGAGGTGGACCCCAAATATCACCCGTCCATTGACTGTTGTTGGATGTAAATTGTCACTGTTCCAGTACCAGGACGATAGACGGATGGGCCAGCCTAGAGTTACGCACTATCCCAGTTACCTACGCTCCAAAACACGTAATCATTGTAACGTTCAAAATTCAATTTTATAAATTTTAAAAATATTTTTTTATCTATATATATATATATATATATATTTTTTTTTTTTCGTTCAATTCTATTACACTGTATACAAGTTAAGCAATATTTTCTATACTCGTCTTGCTCTGATTAAAGATTTAAAAAATTTTTATGAATTTATTCGTTATATATAAATGTATATTCGTTCTGTTTTATCTTAAAATTTAAAAAAATTTTATAAACGTATTCGTTATATATAAATACTTAATTAAAATATTAAAATTAAAATAAATTTGACTCTAATATTATTATTACAAAAATTTTTTTTAAAAAAATATTTATTAAAATATACCAAATTCATCTTTATAAAACACTAAAAATACCCCTTTCTATCCGGCGGTGAAATTCTGTTATACTGGCTGCTCTGCGTAGCAAAGCAAAAGCATTTGCTTGCTTATTGTCCCGTCGAGGACAATTTGAATATTAATATTGTCTGCCCAAAAAATAGGATTATCTATTTGTGTATCACTTTTAACTAGTTGTAAACTTTGGCTGTTTCAAATGATTTCTTGAAATATTTTTGACATTTAAGCAAATTAGATTAACTAATCTTTGTATAAAAATAGAAATATTAGATGAATTTTGTCCTTTTGAGTCCTGACTTTCCAAAACATGGTTAGCGAAATAATCTTTTATAATAATTTGAATATAGAAATTGTCTTTACTCAACCCAAATTTTCAAAATGTATTATCATAGTACAAAGATATGCTATTTCCAAATAAAAATGGATGAATTCAAAATTTCCAATTACATTTTCATATTAGTGAGAGATGCTATTTTAAAATTGAAAATTGGGTAGAATTTTAGACTATATTATTATAGTATTGATTTGACTTTTATTATTATTAATAAAAACTAACTAACAAATTAGGTACGATAATAATTATCTATAAATTAAATTTTTATAATTTAATATTAAAATAACGTTATGTAAGTAAACAAAATTATCAAAATACACTAATCTTGAAGAGTTTAGCGAAGAGAATATGCACCTGAAAATTTTAACTTAAAGGCTGGAGATTGAAGGAAGATGTGAAATGGAAGAAATATATGGCATGTACTGTACTGTATGAACGCTTGGAGGTTGGAAGCAAAATTAAAAGCAAAGAGTATACATTTTCCTTAATGGGTCACCGCAATGATAGAAATCAAGTATCATTTTTTTTTATTAGCGTCAAAACCGTAAGGTGCCCTAAATCAAGTAAAAATTGATAGTTTGACCGCTGAAGTGATTGATTGGTATTTTGCTTGAATGAACAAGTAATCCGATGGGAACAGCTTCACACGCACATGGGTGATGGGACGGTGGGGTGTACTCTCTAAATTAGGCCTTCTGGTATTTGTCCACGTCTCACTTGCGCATTTACACAAGCACGTTACACACACAACCGCAATCCACAGTCTATCTCTCTCTCTCAAATTTCAAAATTCAAGGTGCCAATAGATGGTACAACTTTGATTTTGTCAGATTTTCAATGACGATTTTGATCATAACACAAGGATTTTTGGATTGAAAATCGACCTAGAGTGCATAGGGTGAGTGATTTAACGTGGGAATTGTTTTTTTTTTTTCTGAAACTCTTATGCAGGCTTTCACAATCCTAAAGATTGAAGAAGATATGGGTGTGTGCCTTTCAAATGTGCTACCCTGTGCCACCAACTTTGTGCTAGGAGTCTCAAGGACCAGTCGGTTGGAGTGGAGACATCCTCTGTATTTGGGTCCTACCTCCACCAATCATATGCTTTTTGGGCCCCAGCTTATTTTCTATCCAATTGTCCCTTATTCTTCTCTGCTCCATGTATTTTTAAATTTTATTTTGTTGGAAAATTTTAACATTCCAACAGAAATTAAATAAAATATAACGCGTTACTGAGCGAAATGTTTGACGAATTGAATCAAATAATTGAAAATTTCAACTATCAAAATCCAAAATCAGCCAACCCAAGTAGATATTGACTTCAGAACATAAGAATGCTGCGAGACCAATGATTTACGAAAGCTGGCTAGCTCGATTGCAAATAACACCGCGAACTCTAAGAAGTTCTTCGAGAAGGGTCCACCACGGGCGCAATTGTAGACTAATTAATCGTCTGTCCAACTCATTAAAAGAAAAATATTAGTATTATTTATATGATCGATAAATAATTTAAATAAAATAATATTGAAAAAGACACCTGATAGTAAAATAAATATATATATATATATATATATATTTGGCTCCCTCAATTAGATTATTTTATAATTAATTGGGAATGTTGAGATATTGCGACGGGATCGGTTGGGTTGGCAAGAGCAGTGGTAGCGGCGGGTGGTTGGTCCCCAATCCCATCGTATTAATTCAAGCGTCAGAGTGCTTTGACAGATGGAATCGGACACTTTTCGAATTCAATTCTTGGGCCCACCTTTATCTTGTTCTCATCGTTAAAAAAAAAAAAAACAATGAGACATAAATAATTTTTTATTGTATTGTCTGAGCAACTTACCCAGACTGAGTCCTTTCATGAATGGTCAAGTGTGAAGTTTCAGTTTGACAAGAAAGCAATTTTTGTATTTTTATATTTATTTATTTATTATTTTTTTATATTTGTCTTTCGGAGAATTATGTATAATTCCCTTACATCCATTATTATTGACAGACCATAATTATATCCTAATCAATTTAACAATAATAGCGAAGAAAAATGCCGCCAAGTACCCTCAATATATTTCGAATCAACAAAAATATGTGAAGGACCCAATGACCACCCTACAAAACACATGATAGGGATTCAATGCTTTCCCCCTTGTGCTTGTTTGTATGCGTGAGCGAGCGAGCGAGAGAGAGAGCGAGAGAGAGAGAGAGAGAACATACAAATACAATACAAAATGTAGATGGCGATGCCGATATGATTCTAAAGAGGCATCATGTTCAGACGCATCTAATCTGTTTGTCGAGAAATTCTCGTCCCCACTATGCCTAAATGATAACAACAAACGCAAGTGATGTTTCGTCGTCTTCCTCTCTGCATTTGCACAGACGTTGATGTTAATGGAAGATAGAATCCCAAGATCCTTCGGTCACATCCATGTTGATATTATTGTAATTACATTACAAATACGTCCCAACAACTTCTTTCTAACACCCAAGTCTTGTCACTCTCATCCAACACTGATCCTAATTTCTATGCTTAAAAATTAACTAATTCAATTTTCAACACTACCCCACATGCTAATCATATTTCCGTTAATCATTCTGATTAATCTTGACGGGTAATCCCCCCACCTTAGAAAAAATTATGCTATTACCTAGATTTTGTACCATTACCCCGTAACATTTTTGTAGCTAAAAACTAGATCTTTCTCTGTAATAACATTAAAAAAATGTTTAATTATAGTAAAATATTCATGTGCTATGATCATGACATGTTTTTCAATAATTGGCAAATGATGGATATCAGTACATCACACAACATAATATTGTGCTGTGACCTTTATTTTTATTAAATAATATTGTAATTTTAAACTAACCCCATTAACAGATAAAGTGCTTACTTGATGAATGTCAAAAATTCCATAATTTTTGTGAACACACACCCACCCCCTCCCACCTTTATGCATTGCTTTGAATTACTGATACAAATGGGTACTTTTTTTTATTTCATTATTTAAAGTTTTCGTGGCATAAAATTGTTATATTAACAGTGTTTATTGTATAATAAAAGAGATGATAAAACAGAAAAGAAAAACAAACAATGTGGACGAATAAACAAATTGAACAATCAATGCATGCACATGCCGCATTGCCAAGGGGATGGAGAAAATCACAAGGACCATTCTCTAAAACTCGTAGCCAAAATAAAATTATATTTGATTAGAATAAATCATAGCCACGCAAATGCCTGATCCTTAATAAAGGATAATATTTAATTCAAAAGGGTGGGTAGGTCTACCATGTGCATGCTGCTTAACTCATGCAGCAACACCTAACACACACTGTTGAACCAATCTATTGATTGTCCCCTCCATTAATTTTAACGAAAACTTTGTCAATTAATTAAAACTCACAAGCTGCTACCTTCTGAAGCTTTAGTAGTAGTAGTATTACATGTACAAACTAATTCGTACAAATTAACGGTGATAACCACCCCGAAATATTATTTATATTTTCAAACGAAAATTTATTAAAATAAAAAATAAATTATATAACTTTAAATATTAGTTTGTATAAATTTATATTTTTAACATCTTAAATTTGAGTCGTACAGTAATATATACAGTATTGCACCACGTTAAGGCCCAACGACCACCCAGTGACCCAACAGAAACAGCCCAACAATGATTGCCGAGCTTCGCAAATTTTCCAAACCGTCTCATGATTGAATGGTTCATCCCCTTCATTTGCACAATTCACATATCACCAAGCGATAAAGCTGGATCGCACTGGACTAAAGCAAGGATTTTTGGGTGTCACCTTGTCAAAATTTTCTCCGTGACTTATTGAACAGGGTCAAATTATAAAAGATGGACTTGTATTGTATCTTAAAGAAATGAATAGGGATAATTTATCCTCAACCACAATCCAGAACAAAGCGAGAAACAAATCAATAAGAGTTGCAGACTTGCAGTTGCTTGAAATGAAATTCCCTAATGAATCTGCTATTGACAACGATCTTAACTTGAGCCCCATGCATTCGCAAACACAACCTGATATTTTATTATATCTTCAATCGCCAACATGAGAGCAGTTAAGACAATTTGATTGCTCTCAAGCACTTCCACAGCTTACTCACTACTTGAGAGAAATATAATTTATAAATAAAATGAATCTCAAAACAAAAAGTCTTAACCAGATCACAATATCAAGTATGAACCATCAAATACCAAATATAATAAAACGGTGGCATATAAGTTATTAACAACCTTGTCAATCTTTTTATAGACAGTTCCTATGAAAGGAGAAACTGGCAGAATAAGGAATTACATTAGATGAGACTTCATGTTGGGACTTTGCAAGCTTTTATCAAATTGGTATCATTAATTACAAAATAACAGGAATAAATCCAAAGGACATTTTGATAACACCTTGCAGATACGGCATCTCTAATTATCATTAATTGGTAAGTTCTGACAGAGAGATATCCAGGTATGGCCCTTGAATATTAATGCAGAGTACTGGATACAGTGTATTGTCATTTTAAGCATAAGTGCATCAAGGAAATAAGAACCAAGTCCTAAACATATAAGCCTCAATAAAGTTATCTAAATTATATATAAAGGATACCAGCATCTAACATCAAGGCAATATCACTTCATTGACCACAATATCAAACAATATCGTCAAATAACTCCTCAAAAACCACATAAGAAGCGGAGTTTTCTTATCACGTCAAGGGAGAAAAAGCTATTATAATAACATGCATTTTGAAGGGCCAACTATGTATTACAAATACTTGCAAACAGGATTTCATCTCAACAAGTCACCAACAAATATTGTTTGCTCAGGTGGCAGCGTTATGATCCCAAAATTCATATTGTTGATCAAGAGTGAAGGGATAAAAAGTCTAGAAAGAAGTATCTTACATATTTTTCAGAATGTGAAAAAGTAATCTTGTCCCATTTACACAACTAGCAAAGTGAAAGATTGAAACATGTTAGGGTTCCAAAAAGTTACATACATTGGTGACATATTCCTGCGCAAAAGAGTTGATGAGAGCAGAAGCAGAAAGATTACCTACAGTCAAGGTTGAGGAAGTTTTTAAGCAGAAACATCTTCTCTTCTAAGTTATTGTATCAACAGCTTCTCCTCTAAGTTGTTGTATTGCAGTGTATAACTTCCTTCTAGACCCAACAGCAAAAACACCCATCTCTTTGAGATCTTCAAGGGTAAGCAGCGGTAAGGTTTCTTCATCCACCTCATGCATTTCAAATACACCAGCATACTTGCCAAATCCTAGGTCTTCCAGCCATCTTCTGACGCTATTTACACTGCTACTACCATATCTAGTAGCATTCCATTCAGTACCAGATTTAATATATGCATCATTCCCTTCGTAACAAGCATCATCTTTCCAGCAGTCATTTGAATTGCCCCGTTGCAATGCATCATAAGCAGTTTCATCCATCTCATATTCACAAGCCTCTTTGCTCATAACAGGTGTTTTGCGAATGGAAAAGTCCTTAAAACCATTCTCAGGATTATAATCCTTGCAGGTAGTCGATGTAAATCCAACAAAATCCTTCCCACCGAACTCTTTTCCATCTTCACTGCTAAACTGAGGGCTAAGTTTAGAATTCCAAGCACTACCAAAAACATTAATTTTGCCACTTGTGCACCGGCTTCTCCGTTTCATGACCCTAGTTTTTCGAGTTACAGTGCCGAAATTAAAAGCAGACTTGGTCGTATCAACTCTACCCGAACTCACAATTTCGAAAGTTAATTTAGAAGAATTTGGGTTCTTATTCTCCCTGTTTTGTTGCAAATCAGCTGAAATCCTAGGGGAAACACCAGGGTCCATGAATGTGAACTCCGGAGATTTTTCCTTGGGAAACCCCAAAATGGGATTATGTTCAGTTTCTTTGGGGTTCACAAAATCATGCTTCCATCTCTTCTGTCCCCAATTTTCATTGGATTTCTGAGAAAACCCACATGCAAAAGCTGCAGGTACATCTCCTATTTCCCCCAACCTGACATTGGGGCGTCTTTGTCTTTTAGAATTCATGCTTAGGAGCAACATTGTTCAGAGACCCACTAGAAATCAAAATCTGAACAGAACACTATAAACACAAACCCACTAATTAAAACCCATAGTCACCATAATTACATACTTCAGTAAGAAGAACAACTGCCTCAGAGAAAATACTTCCAGAAACAACTATCAATTACCTATAAGAGTTGTAAGAAAAACTATTTACAAAAGCAATGGCAAAGTTTCACAGGGAAAGAACTTGAATAAAACCCACCAGTTAAAATCTCACAATCATCATATAAAAGCAGCAGCTGACAAAAGAGCCAATAATCTTCACAAGTGTTACTAAGAACTCCCAACACAACAAAAAATAAAATAAGAACAAAAATGGACAGAAACAAGAGGAAAAAAAAATTGAGGGAACAAACCTTGTGAGACTGTAACAGTGGCAAGAAAGTTTGAATTTTGATGCATGTTCCCAGACTGGAGTGTTGGCGATTGCTGAAGTAAGCTGCTTCCGACAAGAATTTAAAAGAAGACTTGGGGAGTAAGTTGTTTTGTTAACTTTTTGTGGGCAAACCAGATAAAGCAAAAAAGCTACAAGAAGACTTGGAAATTTGTCTGTGTGCAAGTGCAACCCATAGAATTAGGAATTAGATAAGATTAGACTCGGTCACTGAGACATGGATAGAGACGTTTTGGAAACATGTAATACGAGAGAGAAAGAGAGTCAATGCTGAAATGACTAGAATGTCCATCACAATCATAATTTTAAGCTTGAGTTGTCTAGATTAGCGTACGTGGGAGTTGTGTAAATGCAGCAGATGGACCCGTTTCGTCAGATGAATAGGAACGAGCGTACAGAGTACAATGCTCTCGGGTTGAGCGAACCGCAGGAGTATGTCTACTGTCTATCCACCGTTATGAAAAGAGAATTCATAGTTGCTTTATTAGGGACAGCGGGCTCACAATTCTAACCGGTTCTGAAACATTTCTTTTGCTTTTAAAGAAGAACATGAAATGAAATTGAAAGTTGAAAGAACAAAACCTCAAAAAGAATGAGATTGATTCTTGAACATAATAATGAGTGTCCCACGGGACCGATGATAATTCCTGCCTTACGCTACACACTTTCTTTTTAACAGTTTTTCTGGCCTTCAGAGATTATGGGTCTGCCCAAGTGGCAAGCTCTGCAAGAACAAGAAAGGGTTGGATATTATTATCAAATTTGAAATTTTTTTTGAATGATTATTTCACAGAATAAAAAATAAGAAAGTATTAAAAAAATAAAAATATTCATTTTAAGCTTTAAAGACGCTTTTGATGGCATATTAACAAAGTATTTTTTTTTAAAAGATAATAATAAAGTATTTTATATTAATATTTATCAATAATAATAATAATAATAATAATGAGGAGGAGGAGGAGGAGCAGCAGCAGGAGTATTAATATTAATATTAAAAAATAATTTAGGACAGATTTGGCCTGCAACGAGCAGTGTAGGTGTCAAACGCCCCAGGCTTAGCCCGTAAATAATTAAAGCACAACTTGATCCGATGCAAGCGTAGATCGAACATAAAACAAAAGCTGACGACGGGTTCGAACATTTTAAAATATTTATATATATATATATAATTTATTTTCAAAATTTATATTTAAGTTCGTGAGACAATCCGAACCTGTCACAAATTGGCTCGTAAGGCTAAGTCTCGACCCTCACTATATTAACACGGTTTAACTTCGGCCTAGCCCTAAACCCACACCTACCTCATTTTCATGGGCTGGACATTTTTAGTGGAGACGTTATAAAAAAATTATTTTAAAATATTTTATTTGAGATATAATA